>WOVY01009781.1:0-406312 GCA_013436015.1 Rhipicephalus annulatus | reverse complement strand
TAACAAAAAAGGTGAAAAAGAAAACAAGGAAAAAAAGAAGAAAAGGGGGATGCAAAGTAGGAGCAGCGTAGCCACTACTTTTACTTTGCATCCCCCTTTTCTTTATTCTTTTTTCTTCTTTTCTATCATTTATCTTTTTTTTACTTCCCTTACCCCTAACCTCCGACAGGAGAACACTTTGTATCAGTGCAACCTAACTTGAAAAGAAGCAAGAGCTGCACTCTTCTGCGTTATAGGTTTTTTTTCAGACAAACATTTCCAACAGGCACACACACCTACACCAAAAGATGATGTCATTACTGACCCCATTTAAACTAACACGCCAAGGATGACAAGGTGACTTCTAAAAAATAGGTCCTCCTATCGCAACATCGGCCAGCCTGTCTGAGGCACTTCCACTGTTCACCCTGATTACCCCATTAGATGTTTCCATCTGACGACTCACATCTTCATTTTGGATAACACTAAGACGAGCTTACATTGATAAATACGCACAAAAGTTTAGTGATGTATCATGTATCAGATTAAGCAACTCTGTTAAAAAATTATTGATAGCTTGCTTTCAGGCTTTTTATACTGTAGCCTGAAACTTCGTAATGTGTTCTATGCACATGAACCCAGATTGACAACGTAATGCACAACATGCCTAAGAAAACTGCGAGGAACATGATAACGACCAAAACGACCGGCCACCCAAATTTTTCGCTGTACATGTTTATAAAAAGTTCATGTACACCCAACGAGGTGCTTATGATACAAGCCGAAAAAACCTACAAGTAGGGCCTTGGAGCCTTCTGGAAGTAGACGTGTTGCATTTTTTTCTGTGGAGGGCTTTACACCATAAGTGAGCTATCAGTTATAGAAAAACCTAATGCAGCTAATCTTCCCCGACACATCTGTACATTTGGAGAGGTGCCGTAGCTTCTGTGATTGTGGCAGTAACTCCAACAGGACCAGTGCGAAAATTGGCACTACTTGGCTAGACAAATGTCCAAACATGCCTGCCCGACTCCTTCTAGCCATCCCCGGCTGAATCTGACACATGATTTCTTAACTGCTGGCTGGACAAAACAAAACCACTGAAGCACTCACAATACACAGCATGAAGTTCCTCTGGAGTGGTCAACTTCGTCTTCTGCGATGAAAAGAGCAGCACAGTGTACTGATAAGCCACTCCATGCAATGGTTTTCAATGCCACACAGTGACCTTGCTCTTCCTGTCGAAGAGAGCTTCGGGAGCTTGGAGGGTGCTTGCTCTTTTCTGGGGGCTGCTGCCCGCTCCTCGTTTTCTGCTCAAGGTCAACCTGCACAAAGTTGTAGACGAGGCTTTAAGAGTTGTATATAATATTATGCAAATTTTGCTGAACACACATTTCCTCGTGGCACACTGAGGAATTTCTTATAAAACTTAAGGCCTCGCATATGCAAACATTTACAATCGATCCGAAGATGCACTCGACTCTATAAAGGAGCAAGTTTGTTATGTAGTGTATATAAAGAAAGGTCATTCAGCACAACCACAACTACAGTTGCACACGAAAACGACATTTTACACGATCCTGTTTAGTTACATGGTCCATTTTAGTTTATTTACACGGTACATTTTACACGGTCCTGTTTTACACGATCTGGTCTGCATGAACTCTTCAACCGGGCACCATATAGATTGAAAGACACACACAGAGTTTGAGACAAACCTAGTTTACCGTGGAGCATCCTCTTGCACTATAACAACACATCTCAATTTAGTTAGTTGGTCAGAACGAGGTGAAAACAGCTCGCACTTAAAAAGCACGGGCAGAAGGAATGACGCCTGCACCCTGTCGTTGAAGGTGCAGTTTTCGCATTATCCTTATGCAATTTCGCATTTATAACATTCTTCGCTGCATAATCTTTGTGGCATTAAAGTGTGTGATACCGTCATGTGTATCCCATGTAATTTATAAAAATAGAATACAAGATAGCTTGATTCAAAAATAACAAAGTGCATCCAGTGCCATGTCCTGTAGCCATTCTTTAGGCAAGTGGCAGAATGATTTATTCTTCAAAACATATCTTACTAGTAACCACTACAAGAGCAAACTCGTACACCGGCACATTCTGTTTGCCTCTTCAGATTATAAGGTACCTTTTTACACCAGAAAATCTTCAAGAAGAATAGAAGTGTTGTAATTGTGAAGAAAGAATAGTAGAAGGAAAAAAAGATAACCTGCCCTGTACAGAGACCGAGCCGGCGAACTTAAATAACATGCCTGATGCTCTATCAACTGAGCTACCATGGCGGCTATCCCTCTTCCAGTTTGTACGGTATATATGTGCATTTATACATGGAAGAGTCAGTCAGCGCTGCCTGTTACCATTATGGCGAGTGTGGGACACCTTTTTTTTGCCTACTGACAATTACACTACGATTGCAATTACGTTACGATTACTTCCGATATCCCTATACTTCTTTGGCAGCATTATGCATCTGTCAGTTCTCAGAAAATCTGCTAGTCACAGGAGGTGGCAATGGTTCGCCCTCCCACCCTAAATGCATGTACTTGAACACATGCACAACTGATAAAAAAAACAAGTCACACACCGCTAAGATTACTGAGATTCACTGTTTCAGATTCATGAGTAAAGGAAAGAACTATAAATTTAAGGGTTTGTTGTCTTTGTTGAACACATTATAATGAGAACTAGCAGAAAATGATGCCAAACAAACTATTGGGGATGTTATCAAAAGTAACTTTAACAAAATTGTGAAAAGAAAAGTGAACAAAAACATAACTTGGCAACGTTTTTTGACAATTGAATTGACATTACTTTTTATAACATCCCTATATTTTACTGGGTAATGTTGTCGGGTAAAACTCATTATTAGAGTGGTGAGTAGGCTGACAAAGAAAGCATATGGCATTGATACTTCTTTTGAACACCTAATAGTTTGAGGACCTTAAAAGAGCGGAAGCTACTTTGAGTAGACCACAATATTTAGTTGGAGCGAAAAAAAACGTACACACATTTTTACCAGGCTTTTTAACACATTTTGAGAAATAAATAAAAAAAAGTGTATGCTGCCAGTGATGTTAAGTACCATTACTTTTGTCACACTATGCACTGTAGCAGGTGTAGTTAGAGTGGTGATAGTGAAGGAATTATAAAGCACGCCACCAACTGCGTTCACATCAATGGTCGCGTATTTTAAAAATAAACCAGCTGTATAATAAAAAAAGTTTAGAGCATTTATGTTTTTATCCAAATCAAGTTAAACTGTCTGGGTAAGCAAACCATGTGCACAAAATCGAAAGGCTTAAAGTGATTCATGTATTATAACTATGTGAACAATTTCAGCAACGCAGGGCAAAGTGACAACAGTTCTATTAAAAACCCCTCTCATTATAACATGCATGAAAAGCACCACACCAGAATTTTTTATAGTGCATGTAATATCGAGACTACTAGACTGTCTATTGACATTTTAGAAGAAGGGTATCTCCTTCACGTACAATGGGCAACCACTGAGCCTTTTCCAGAGCTTTTCTGTGAATATTTCCTGAATTTCAGATATCATTATGATTGATTTGGAGTGAGCGGATTTTGCTTATGCATTGAAACCTAGTTCTGTATGTAACTGCAATTATGGGTTCCAAACCACCTCAATTTAATGTTTAACATTTAACTTATTTTTTAACTGCAGCAGCACAACTAGCTATGGGTGCCCAAAAAGTAGCTAGAAACAATACCTTTACTTCTTTGAGCCTTTTGGAAGTGTTCAGCTTCTCAGTGCTCACATTACAACATTTATTTTAAATACGTGTTTGTGTGCCCATTACTCTTGCTCCTTGTACAGTGAGGAGGAGCACATGGCAAGAAGAGACAAGAAAGAAGCATAGCGAAAAAAAGCGAAATAAGTGAGGACCTCTATTGTATCGTACAATGTGTGTAACATCACTATTGCGACAACATATAGACAAATTATCACGGCTATGCATTCATTGTAGAGTCATACACAGCTGTAACACCACGACTAAATTTCAATCTTGTGTTGGTTTAGGATCCCTTTATAGTGGCAAGGTAATCATATCTGCATTTGTTTGGCACACATTGAGATGCAGCGAATTGTGATATGGTAATCTCATTTAGAATGCACGTCATGTGGCTTCATTGTATATGTGGCCACAAGTAACTCTGGTTGCAAAGCAATGTGGCAGAGCCTAAACAGACGTCTCCGACCACTCCAATCTGAACTTGCCTTTGCTACTTGCCCATTATCATCCCAGCAAAAAATGAATAATTGAATCTGCTACAGATATGTGCTAGCTTATGCTAAGGACCAAGTACGAAGGGGGTTTTGTCATTATTGAGATCAGTTATTTGTTCAAAAACACTTGCTGTCAAACACAAATACATTGCTGTCGAAGCATCAAGACTCAAATATAAAGCAAAAAGAAGTGTCTCTTTAAAAATTACAGGCCACAAGGTGCAAAATAAATATTTGATATACTTGGGATGTAGGGCACGCACAAGAGGTGCTGCGATATTATACTTTTCCTTGTGTTGAAATCTGCTTGCTTTACTCACCCAACACATCTGTAAAGATGCCGTGAAAACACCAAGGAGCTGATGCAGCAAGGTTGAACATATGCCCAGGGATTCAACCATTCCTAAGCAGCCCTACAGCCTCCACAGTCCTGCTACCATTTGTAAAATAAATATAGTTCTACCAAAAGTTCTTGGTTTACAGACACACATGCAAGACGCATAACCACTCTATAGGAAGTTTGCATGATAATGCGCTGGGTAGCAAAACGAATGCCAATATCAAGTATCCCGGCCTGTCGCTTCTTTCTTTCCGTTCATAATTAATCAATCCATGGTTAATAAATGTTCCCCCTATGTGAAGTGTACTGGCAGTCCAGTGAAGAATTGCAATGTATTTCAAACACAGTCCAATTCATGGCAAGTAAGCATGCAATAGCGTTTTGTCAGCTGTTCAAGAAAAGAGCATGAAGTTCAGCTAAAACCCATGTTTTTTATAAACACCATTCAATTTTATATAAAAGTTGTGAGCATTATGTGAAGGAACACGGATTAACGTTTAATCAATGATTTCTTATAATGTACTGATATGAATGCAACTAACTAAATATGAAACGATAATTTTTGCTTGAGAATTTAGAGTTATGAACACTATCGCACTTGCCAGCTGCATCTTGTCCAAAACAGCAGCAAGATAGGCTAGTTTCTGTAGGTGAGCAGTAATGAGCAGTGCAAAGTAACAACAAGAAACACCAGTAACAACAGTATGGAGCAAGCACAGACTGCCAACTATATAATTTATTGCACAAAAGTTCGCCTGAATATCAGTCAGACAACTCGTGCAAATGAAGGTCCAGTTGGAAATGAACAAGTTTCAAAATCAACAATGCCTGCTTTCACTAACACGACCCTCATTCACATAAAGTATGCAGCGATAGGCCCCTACCGAGGTACGTCACAGCATGATGTCACTGGCACATGTAAAAGGTGTGGCTGGAAAAACAGTCCCGCTGGTGGCTCAGCCCGGTACAGTCGTGCGGTGTTTGGGGCAAGTTTTAATTTTTCAAAGCTTACACTTCACGTTACAATGTCGACATTAGCTGTAGTATGTGTCAGCAAACATCTAGCTGTGTGGTAAACTGTGTGGTAAAATATTTGCCACGCTGTCTGTTTATCTTGAAGAAGTGAACACACGTGGTGGCCTGTGTGAGGAACAGCGGCATAGTCTTCAAAAATGTGCACTGTTGATTGCGGCATGTAGTGTGCATTGAAATGTATTGAGAATATCGGTTCAACTGAGAATATTGTGTGGTGTGTGCAGTGTCAATAACAATGTGTCTTGTTTGCGAAGACGTTAGCACTCATGGCAGGGACCGGTCGATGAAAAAACTTGATTCGAAATTTTAGTCAAGGTAAACATGCACTTGACGCGACCATCTGCGAGTGGGTACATCTTGGTGTTTGCGCTGTGCGCAGAAAAAAATTGCATGGTCACCGGGCTGGAAGATACCATTTGCTGAAGCTGCATGTATGAATCGCCCGACGAGTACGCAAGCCCAATATTGGTATAACTCGTTTTATCGAAGGCCTCATGTGTCTTCATGTAGTAAGCAGAGATTCTTGTTTCACATATACTCAGTATCTTTACCGCTCGATATTCATGAAGTGACAATGCAAACAACAAGTTTGTGTGTTAGGTCCTAAGGGAGCAATGTAAATATGCAAATAAGTTGTAGGTGTCAGATGCAGCGATGTAACTGCGCAAAAGATTACGTATATATTAGGCTACAGGTTTAGAATCGCATACATCTCAGTGGTCTATCAGGAACGTCACAAACAACTTCCTTGCCAACCAGCCCTTGCACAGAGGGAGGGAATGACTGGCACGGTGCTCGAAGTAACGTCACACTATTTGCAAACATAGAGAGGTTTCTTACTTAGGCAACATTTTGCACAATATATTTTTTAGATGCAAGACTGTACTCGTCCACATTGATCATACTGATTTCTTTTGTTGTTACTTTGTGCTGTGAATTACTAGGCATTTAGTCACCATGATCTTTAAAAGCTAATTTCAGTGTTCTCTCTCATATTGCTGACAACTGTGTTGTTGCATAAATTGGGCAAAAAAGCAACAGAGAAAGGCTGCCACAATAAATACACCAACATGGGTATTCTCCTGCAAACAAAAGTCGGCACTGGTCCTGTCATTATCCGTCTTCCTTCTCTCTTTGCCTTGTTTGTGCTGAAAGAGCCAAACACCTGATGAGTTAGATGAGAAATATTAACTCATCTAAACTATAAGTGCTTGCATCAGCAACTACACAACAGCGTGATAACCACACCCCTGCCACACAGCAGCGAAACATATTTTGACAATGCTGGCAGTGTATTATTTTATAAAAAGCAACTCTGGCAGATTACAAAATCTCACATTGTGCATGCAAGTTTTCTTCAAAGTCAGGCGTACAATGTAGGTGCTGGCCGGTACATTATTAGTTACAAGCAAAAGCGTCTTGCAGGTACACATGCAGATTGCACGAACACCTCTCTCTCTCTACACTAGGCACACACATTATATCTTTTAACAAGCACACGCCACTGTTTAGGGGCATAATAACGCTCTACCGTGAACGTATGCTAATCAACCCACTTAGGCGGTTGGCTAGGTGAATCGAGCCAAGTTACAAATTGTATCGCCCGCGAACGTAAACAAAATGCTGCTTTGCATCAAATGGCACTGCAGGCTTCGTTTAATTAACAACGTAGCAAGCGCCGTGTGCGTCTTCCTCACTACATTGCACATATGAAAAAATCGATCACCATACACATGCATGTTGCCGCAGTTGTCTCAAATTAGCTCCAGTAAGGCCGCGCCGATGCGCCATGGCTCTGCTGGCGTTAGCGTTGTCAAAGCGAATCGGCAACCGCACTCGCAAAGGCGCATAAGGTTGCCGTTTCACGACGCCTCGTTCGAGTGCAGCAACACACACTTGCACTGAGTGGCATACTTGGTCTACATAAAAAAGTGTCCCCCTTACCTTTAGTTTCTTTCACACTGTCATGAGGGAAGCAACGACAGGCGTCAGCCGTCACCTCGGAGTCCTTCGAGCGCCCGCCCAACCCGCCGATTCCTTGGACGACGCACCTGATCCGCACTTGAACAACCGCGGGAATAGGGCGCAATCTTAGCACATCACACGTACGAGGAACGGCGCTTCCTTGCGTAAATTTAACATTTCGTGCTCTCGTGAGTAGCAGCGCGAACACAAGAGAGACGCACCCAAACGGCATGCCCCCGGAAACAAAGACAAACATGTGGCTTTAGCTGTGAATGAATTTGGCTTGGATATCTGTGTGAGGAAAATAAAACAAACACCTGTCGCTGCTATAAACTGAAAAAAATTGTATGTTATCTGGCAAAATATCTTTAAAAGTGATAAACGGTTATTCAAAAAACAAGTTACAACTTATGAATATTTTCGCAGGTCTTTGTTTTGTTTTTGTTCTAGCAGACGACAGCCTCCTACTGCTTCTACGATAGACGTAGTGTGGTTTCACGTTCGGTGCGTGTCGCCGACGCAAAGCTCTACAGTAGTGATATCAGAGTTATCAATTCTCAATGAATCATAAGATGGCTACAAAGCAGTAACATTTTGACATAGTGCAGTACGCAATCTTTCAAGGTGTGACATTTCTTTGCTCTGAAGCAAATCGAAGCAAGCCAGCCAGCGCAATCAGCTGATGTCGCTGCTGATTGATTGATTTGTGGGGTTTAACGTCCCAAAACCACTATATGATTATGAGAGACGCCGTAGTGGAGGGCTCCGGAAATTTAGACCAGCTGGGGTTCTTTAACGTGCACCCAAATCTGAGTACACGGGCCTACAACATTTCCGCCTCCATCGGAAATGCAGCCGCCGCAGCCGGGATTCGAACCCGCGACCTGCGGGTCAGCAGCCGAGTACCTTAGCCACTAGACCACCGCGGCGGGGCGCTGATGCCGCTGCTACGCGAGGCATGGTCGTGCGCAATAGCGTCGCGCCCCGCACTCGATTTGTCATCAAGCGATAGAGCTACTAAGTGGAATACAGCTAGATGCAGGGATTAATGGCGTATCACTCTAATTCCCTGTGGTGCCGACTCAATCGCAAGAGAGCCCCGGGAAACAACCTTCAACTGCTCAAGCTTGTGTGGGGGTGTAAAAATACTTGATTTCATCCGCGGCGGGGCAGCAATCTATAGTTGAAAGACATGCGAAAAGCATGTGACGTATATACAAATCAAAACATATGCACACAACAATAGATACAATCGCATATCGTACATAAATATGCCAACACATAGCATGAAAAAAGCAAATTTACATACATATCCTAAACCCACATGCACTGTTCAGCACGAATAGCTCAGCAACTTAACGCACTCAGTTCACGTATGCGAGCACAAATACGTAGCGCAGGTTCGAGTCCCGCCAAGCCAAAGTTTTTCTGTGTGTTTTTTTCATTGTTTTTATTGTACTACTATTTTTTCTAATGCCTCAGGTTCTAAACCAAAATAAAAGCAGTATTGCGTTCAAGTACGTATGTGGGACTGTGTTTTTTGCGCAACAGTTCTTAGTATTTTTATTTTCATTATTAATTTTTTATTTATTTCATAATATAACAAAATTAAGGACTAAGGGGAACATTGGGTCTGCTTGATTGTGAAGGGACTTGAGAAGTGAGAAAACTCAAACCAAAAAAATTATTTGAGAAAAAACTGAGCATTTCACAGCCGGACCAGTTTCGTCAAGGGTAGGCCCTAGGTATGCGCGAGACTTGCTATATGACTCATCTCAAGCTGTGGCAGTTGAGGGAAGCCATATCATCGAGAAGCAGTTTCAAAATATATTTTGGTTGATTTTTTTTTATTCCTCCAAATTAAGGCCTGCACAATTGTGATCGAGCCAAACCAAGTATTGCGGGCACGATGTCATGAGACAGAAAATGAATAATGTTGATTGTTTGAAAAATTCCCCTTAATAAAAGGAAGAGTTATGGAGTACTACGTAGCTTAACTCGCAGTAGGAATTTTATATATACATATAGATAGTTTAAAATAGACCATGTTGCACACACAGACATTGGTTAAATTTCTTTGCAGCACAGTTGAAGCATTTATGTAGGACTGAAGCATCAAGAGAAGCTAATGCGTCCTCACTTTATTGCGCTTTACATAGCTTGTATGCGTCCATGCAGTCATGATATGATATATTTTAAAGCATTTGTTTAACCTATAATCTTCTTATTCATTAAAGCTGGCCCATAAGTTGTGTCTTATGTAGCACTACAATTGAAGCGTAATCTGCATGGTGGTCTGAAACAATGCTTTTGAAAATCTCAAAATGACCCAGCTCTATACACGACCATCCGTGCATCAATGATAAGCACCATTATGTGTCCGTACATATAAGTTGTGCTCTCATACTTAAATATTTTTCTGACCACTCCCTCTGCCCCTAGTTCGTTTCTGTCATGAAGCTGTGGCAAGTTGTGTATAGCTGTATTTATATCGTAGGAGCACATACTATCAATAAAAAATTATTTTTAGGCTACATGCAATTAGTTTTCTTAGATTTTCATTTTTTTTGTCAGTGCTCAGGAGAGCTAAGCTCATAGTCGATATTTTAAAATGACATTTTTTTTGCCAATGTTAATGAGAACAGTTTCATTATTATTGACAAGTTCATTAACATTCAATTTAGTTCTCATTATTATTGTTTCTACCAAAAAACGAGCCCTTGAAGTTATGCATTTTTGCTTGATTTGTTTTTGTGTGACAGCATGCAAGTAAAATGGCAGTTATTGTCATTCCTTGTGAATCACACATTTTCCATGTGACAGACTTTAGCACCTGGTCATCTGCAGAAGTTGCATTCATTCTGGAAAAGGGCGAACAGCGGTGACTGACAACACAGACTAGCCTGCGTTATTCTTTTGTACTATATATGTCACTGTGCATTCATTTATAACTTTATAGAGCTCGGATTTCCTGCTGAAAATGTGACAACAACTGTAGAGTTTCCACATTTTTGCAACAATCCACATGCCTTTTATACACTCTTGCACATTTTCGTAAGCACCTTACAAAATCTGTATATTTCTGTAAAACCTTACATTCTGCATTTTCCTTATGAAAGCTTCTGTACACTCCATACACTTTCCTTATCCTTCCATATCTTCTATAATGAACTCTCCGTATGCTCCATAAGTTTCCTTATCTTTCCATATTTTCCATAAAACTCACTCCATCCACGCCATAAAACTTCCTTATCCTTCCATATACTCCATAAAAAGCCTTCCATATATGCCATACATTTTCCTTATCTTTCCGTATACTACACAAAAAGCTTTCCGTATACGCCATACAATTTCCTTATCCTTCCATATACTCCATACGAAGCTTTCCGTAAATGCCATACAACTTCCGTATATTTTCATAAAACTGCATAATTTTTCCATATGTAGCATAAGGAAATGTTACGGAGTCCATATATTGTCCGTAAGATTTCATACGTTTCAGTAGGGCCTCCCTAATTAATCCGTATGTGGGACAAACTTTGGGTCCCCATTTTATGTGACTAAAAGAGTGCCCCACCCCGCAACCTATTCAATGTATAGAGCACATTCAGCAATCCCCACCCAGGTGGCTGAGGAGGGGGGGGGGGCTCCTGTTTCATTTGCTCTCTTCGGTTGGACGCCTATGGGTAGGCCTTTCGGAGAAGCTCTTCGCATTTGAAGACACCCTTGAAATCACTTTTTCACAGTGGTTTATAGCGAGCTTCACAGTGACAGCATGGGAGAGCTTGTTTCTTGCTTGTAAAAACATCTCACTCGGCTTCGCCCAACATGGTATGAGCCTCACCAATCAAGTGACCAAGTTTTCTCTGCTCACCCATTCACGTTTTTACACTAAGGCACTCCATAAAGAGGAAGCATCTTCCCGTAAAAATAGGAAGTACCTGAAGCTCAGGCGCGTCACCAAGGCTTGCAACTCAAGGAAACATGGGTCTGTGGGGCGCTTGTGAACTATAATTTTTTTTTCTTTGGAAGAAAAAAAGACGTGCCACAAATTCTTAAGAATTCATTGTCGTCCATTGATACTGAGTCCTTACTCGAAAAGGGGTTGTATGACTAGTGTGCAGAAAATAAAAGGTTTTCATCCACATAGCACTCGTGATTATCGTCTCTGCAGTTTGAAATTACGAATGATGAGGCCTTATTTATAGATTAGTGCTTGAAGACATGATAATTTGCCATGAAAGGTGTTGCAAGCAATGGCTCAGAACTGAGTTTATCGTTCTACTCTTCTACCAGTTCACATCGATAAAATGTTTCAGTGCTGTCACGCACTCACTTTCAGCACCCTGTCAATATTTCAGTTCCGTCGCGCAACCGCCCAGGCATTGTATAACTCTAGAACCTGCTTAACATATTTTCTCAGTCTCTATTTGATGCCATGCACGAGCAACAAAATATATTTAAATATTTCACATTGTCCGCGCGCGTGGTTGCTTCCCGTGTCTGCGCAGCTCATCGCGGCCTTAAGTGACGTGAATGGATGTATGGATTGACATGGCTGTACCCTTTAGATAAGGCGGTGGCTAACGCCGCCAAGCCGTAATACTTAATAAACCAAAAACTGGATTTATTTTTTTCCTTGAAATAGTGAGGTTGAGGACTCGTACTCTGCAGCGAAGGGTTGAATTTTCACACGTGCCTTGACTTTAGCCACCAATCAGATAACCTCCTTCTAGTTAATTCTACCCGCTTAATGTCTATTTGTCCTCCCTGTCCCTAAACGCCAGTGCTTTGAAAAACTCTGCACCATCACCTTGATTTATATTGTGAAGCCCTTTACAGAACATTATCAAGTGTTCGGCAGTTTCCTCCTCCTCTACACACACACTGCATACCGTGTCTACACTGTCGTGTTTGGCCCGATATGTCTTGGTTCGCATTACTCCCGTCCTCGCCTCAAACAGTAGAGAACTACCCCAAGTATTATCATGGATCCTTTTCTTGGCATATTCCTGCTTAAAAGTTCGATAGATCTCTAGTGCGGACTTCTTAATCATGCCCATTCTCTACATGTCAGTCTCCGTTTCCTTCACTTTTTTCTTAACCGATAGTTCTTTTTGGTTTGGCCACCTGCTGTTTTCTAAGTATTTACCAGTCAACTTCCTTGAGATGCTTTCTTTGAAATACTCTCTTGCTGGTCTTCTGTCTGGGTCACAATGAAATCCAGCCATTCTAGAGCGCCATATACTGTGCAAGGCAGTCATCATGTTAAAATCGAAAGGTAATCCATCCTCATTCTCTATTGCCAAATACCTGATTCCATGAGGGTCTAACGGGAACTCTTTTTTGATTGTCCTTTGTAATACGTCCCAAAAATAAACTCCTTCCCAACAGTGCAGAAAAACATGGTCAATAGTTTCCGGTTTCTTACAGATTAGACAGTGAGATCCCCAAGGCATGTAAAACCCCCGCTCCTCAAGGAAGGTTCTTACAGGAAGTGTTCCCGTGTGTAATTTGAAAAAGAACGTTTTCGCACTTGGAGCTGCTCGCATTTTTTTAACTCGTTTAAGTACATTCTGACCCTTGCGTGCTGTATATAGCGCTCTGTACAGTGGGATGGGGAGCATCGTGTCACATAAATCTTTGTACAGTTTTTTCTTTCCAACAGACCACAGGTAGTCAGTTGAAAACCGAACACACAAAAACCGCACGCTGGCCACAACTTCCTTCATGTATCCTTGCACAGCCCCTGTGGTAGCATGAGTGCTCACAACAAACTCGGGCAACAGTCTACTTAGTTTTGTTTGACACACTGTTAATAGGAAAGGATCTCTTGCCTCGCGAAAAAAGAAAAACCTATTTACTAACTGCTTGATAAACAGATGTCCTAGCCCAAGGCCTCCACACTTCACCCGTCTGAACAAATTCGTGCGACTGCACCTTTCCCAGTTAGAGCCCCACACAAATACTGCAAACACCCGATGTAATTTTTGCACATTGACCCGGGAACAGTACAGCACTTGCATCACATACCACAGCTTAGACACAAAAAACCAGTTGCATGCAGTAGCCCTAGCAAACATGGACAGATAGGTTGCATTCCACCTATTCGCTTTCACTCTAATTTCTTTCGTTTGCTGTGTCCAATATTCATCAGTACTTTTGTATGACTCGAGCGGTACTCCGAGATATTTAACTGGCGTTCTTGTCCATTTAATGGCTGCAAAAAATTCTGGTGTTGAAGGCCAATATCCATGCCAGAAGCCGAGGCATTTACCCCAGTTTATATGGCTTCCTGTAACTTCGGCGAAAGATTTAGAGACTCTGATTGATTCTTCAATACCGTCATAGGAAGTGCTACAAATCGCAACATCATCAGCGTATGCGAGTAATTTGACCTCTGATGATTGTACTCTAAATCCATTAATGATGTCATTCTGCAATATCGACTGACATAAAGTTTCAATATAGATGCAAAACAAAAGAGGACTAACAGGGCAACCTTGACGCACTGAGCGCTCGATTCTTATGGGGGGGCCCAATGTCTTGTTGATAATTAGTCTCGTACTACCGTTCCGATATGCCATGGCTACTCCGTCAATAATTATCTTACCAACATTAATGTGCTTCAATACTGCAAACAAAAGAGCGTGGGAAACGCAATCAAACGCTTTCTCCATATCCAACTGGAGTATGGCCACACGAGCATGACAGGTGTCAACATATTCGAGCACGGATCGCATTTTATGAACGTTTGTAACTATGGACCGACCTTTTATTCCACACGTTTGGTGTGGACCGACGATATCTTTTATTACTGACTGAAGTCTGGCCGCCAAAATTTTCATTAATATTTTGTAGTCTACGTTTGTCAGTGCGATTGGCCTGTACGCTGTGACGTGCCTGAGCTTTTCAACCTCGTCTGTTTTCGGAATCAGAACGGTACGCGATTCACCAAAAGATGGTGGTAATTTCTTTTCCTCATATGCCTCATTAAAAACGCCCGCGAGTATTGAAGACAATTCGCTTTTAAAACATTTGTACCACTTGGCACAAAGACCATCTGGTCCTGGAGATTTCCCAGGATTTAACTTATCAATCGCCCGTTCAACTTCCGATGCAGATATAGATAACTCCAAAGCGGTTTTCACTTCCTCACTCACTTGCGGCATGCGTCCTAAATATTCGTCTTTAAATCTTTCTAGGTTTGCCTGTCTACACGCAAAAAGGTTTTCAAAATGACTTGAAAATGCGGATAAAATGCTGTCCGTATCAGTTACTTCGTGACCATTCTTCTCTATTTTTTCGATATGATTCCGTCGAGCGTTCGTTTTCTCCACCCCTAACGCTCTTTTGGTTGGCGTCTCTCCAGCCGCTAAAGCCTCAGCCCTAGCACGGACGAGTGCACCGCGGTAGCGTTCCTCGTCATGCAGTGCAAGTTTCTGCTTAATATTGCGTATGTCAATTTTATATTCTCCCGGTTGTTTGCACTCCAAGTCTATTAGTCTTTCCAAAGTCTTTCGGAGTTCTTTTTTTTTCTTTTTCCTTTCATAACTCAATGCGCAAGAACGATCAATAGCTTTTATTTTTATTCGCTGTTTGAACTCTTCCCATTGTTCTGCAAGTTTAGCTCCATCATCCATTTTTATATCATTGATGCAGTTCATAACCTGATCTAAGAAATATTCGTCAGTGATCAAAGTAGAATTCATTTTCCACAGCTCCCATGAGAAAGTTCCACCTTGTGTTTTCTCTCCGATATCACATTTAACTAAACAATGATCGCTAAAGTATATTGGGTAAACAGCATATGTCTTGCAGTGGGCTATTAATTCAAGCGACACGTAAATGCGATCAAGGCGCGCATGGCTATTCCCCTGAAAATGTGTGAAACGCACCTCCCGCGTTCCCTCCATACAGCTGCCCACGTCTTCTAACTCGAATTGAGTAACTACGTCCGCTAGCGTCCTACTACTTTTATCGTAATTGGCGCGTCCATTTGCTCGATCTCGCCCATTGAGGACGCAGTTAAAATCACCAAGTAATACAGACTTCTTTTCCAAAGTGAAGTGCTGCTTTAGGTTTGAAAAAAAAGTGATCGCTCCTCACAAATGGTTGGTGCATAAATACACACTATACGCCACTGACATTCATTGAATACAAAATCGCAGTAAACCAATCTACCAGATGGGCAAGCGAAGGTATCTTGCACTACCAGACCCGGTAACTTCTTAATGAACAAAACGCAGCCTGCAGACGTGCCTATTGCTTGACTTACAATAGCGTGGTAACGCGCCGTAAACCTCAGCACCATGCCCCGGGTCTCCTCCACACCGTCTACTTTTGTTTCTTGTACAGCTAGTACATCCAGATCATGATCCACAAGTAGCCTGTAGACTTGGCTCTGCTTCCACTTGGCGGCGAGACCTCGAACATTTAACGTTGCCACTCTAAGTTTCGGTGCAACAGCCATGTCTACACAGTGAAGAAGTTAGCCAGGGGCATGGTGCTTACCTTCGGCGTCTAGCATAGAGCTAGACATCTTCGGAGCCTCCAGGTGGACCCGTGCCACTGGAGGACAAAGGTGGCCAGTGTTTGTCCGATACCGGGTTGGGACGCAGCCTCGTGCTGCTGCGTCTGAACGAAGTCGCCTTCGCAGGTGGCCCCTCTTCTTGCTTTTCGCTGGACGCCTCACGACGTCCTGCAGACTGCTCACGGGGTCTTTTGCTTGGCGCCCCACCACTGATGCTCTCGCACGACACTGGAAGTTCGGTTAATTCCACCGGCTCAGGCTCCTTCGATGAGGTGCTTGTGAAGCCTTCTTCGGTTTGGCCAGCTGACTCTTGAGTAACCACCTCCCCAGATGCTTTGTCTGCTTTGGCTGTTGGTTCATCACCACCAGTCGGTGTGACTGTACCTGTTGAAGCTTCTGGGTTCACCGCGTCGCCTGCGCCTTTCGCCGCGTCTTCAGCCTCGGTCACGTCCATCACCAACTCTGCCGTGTCATCACCTTCGGCTGATCCGATAGCCGATGCGTACGTGCGCATGCACGCATCTTCGCTGTGGCCGAAACGCCGACAACGCGAGCATAGGGGTACCTTACACTCTCTTCTAACATGGCCGGTACCTTGGCAGCGCAGACACTGCATTGGCCGACCAGGTGCAACCACAAGTGCCAGTTCACCAGCCACCCTGATTTGATGGGGGAGATCTTCAACCTTCACGCCACTCTTGAGCTTAAGAAGCACAGTCCGTGTGGTTGAACCCTTATCGCTGACACCTTGAACACGCCAATGCTCCTTTGTGACTTGTACGACCTTGCCAAATGCCGCCAACGCCGTTCGCACGTCTTCATCGTTGACGCCGTACAGCAGCCAATGAAGACGCAGCCGCACCTGCTGATCCTGGGGGTCTACGATGATGCAGCGTCGGCCCTTGACTTTTAGCTCCTTCACATCCAGCATGCGTTTCGTAGCGTCCGCGTTGTTCATGGTGACTGCCCAGACATGATTAATCTGGTAGGCCCCCAGTGCCAACACCTCCGGCAGCAGTCCTGTAGGTCCGAGCGCGTCTCGGAAATCTTCGACTCGATACGGTCTGCCGCGCACATCACCGTGTAAAAACACGGTGTTTTGCGCGACGCGTCCCTTGGGCAGTGGTGGCAAAATGATCTCATATCCTGCGTCTTGGTCTTCGGTCATCCTGTTACCGCGGCTAGTATGTGCCGCAAACGCCGCTCCTACGGAGCACATGATTCCTGCGTCCGACGCGCGTGAGTGCCGACGAAAGAATGAACTGCGCCACACCAACTTGACGTTGTATGGGTGTTAAATACTTAGTTGGCATTCAAACTTTCGGTTCAACTTAAGTTATGTTTGTCGTGTACACAACGTAGACAAGATCTACACCTGCTACTAAAAATTGCACCTTTATTAAACACAAGCAACTGCGGCCTGTAACGACTGCCACTATGTTAACGGCACTAGTGCTATATTTTTTTACAGTTCACAACTTCAAGAAAAAAACCAAGTGAACTGAGGAGCAGCAACAGTTTACCGGCGGGGTCTGCCAAGTTTAATATCCGTTTCGCGCTCGTTCTAAAGGGTGACATCTGCTCACGCTTTATGACGCCTCTAGGCTCATTCCATAGATACGCCTGCCTAATTTATTTGATTGAGTATTGGGATGCTTTTCGCGCAATGTAGAGGGCGGTCGCGCCAGCGCAATGCTGTAGCTTTTTCGCTAAAGCAACTTCATAACGGCTTGGCAAAACGAATGCAGTGTGCCGGAAACATTACGCTTCATGTTGGTTCACCAAGCATACCAATTGCCACGTCTGAGTTCTCGTACAAAAGCTAGAGAAGTGCCGGCGAGTGCGACCGGCGGTTGTCGGTGCACTTAATTACGTTCTCTGGGAGTGCTTTAATCGCGTCGCATCGATGTTTGTTGCTTCTTGAGCGGACACCATACACAATGAAAAATGCTTCATTTAGGTTAATTGATGCCATGGCTGCGCTGTATTGTCATACTTAATCGTCGAAATCGTGTATTCTGAAACCCGGAAGCACGGATTGTACGGGCTCGGTCGGTAGGCCTAACTTTGATGGAAATCATGGTGGTAGAACATGTAGTGTACTGATCCCAGATTGGTACACTATATAAGTTGCCCGCCATTATAAGCCCACCCATCATCTGCTTACTGCTTCCCAGCATTATCGCGATGGTGGGCAGAGCTTCTCAGCTTGGTACACCATGTGGCCCACCATAACAAGCAGCACCCATCATCTGCTTAGTGCTTCCCAGCATTATCGCAATGGTGGGAAGAGTTTCTCAACTTGGTACACCATGTAGCCCACCATAATAAGCACCACCCACCATATGCTTAGGGCTACCCAGCATTATCGCAATGGTGGGCAGAGTGTCCCATTATTGCCCACTATCTAGCCTCTGCTTTCCACCATCATTTTCACTTCACCCATCATCTGTACACCATACCACCCAGTATGCCCCGGCATAACCACCATATTTTTCACTACGTCCCACCATAGCCATCATAATTTCCACCATGCCCACTATTATTTCCACCATGCCCACTATTATTTCCACTACGCCCACTATGTTTTCCAGTATCCACCATGGATTTTTTCCGATAGGGCAATAAGTAAATTACAAGCAAAATGCCACGTGGACAATAATTTTTTGACCAACACTCTAAATTCTTTAGGAACACTCACGTGGCGCACGGCTCTAAAACCCACCGGCCATGTAACGGACGCCACACACCTCTTTACCTCTCCATATTTCGCCTTTATTTTTTTCGTCTCATTCCCCTGCAAACACTGGAAGGCGCTCCCATTCAGAGTTGCACAAGTTGGATATCTTTTACTCCTCCTCCTCTATCCACTCGCGCCATGTCAGTGCGCTGGCGCAAAGTAGCCGGCGCGTCCTATATTTGACAGCTGCTAACGGTTGCCTTGCGCAATCAGAGAACTAGGCTAGATCACGCACCATAGAGTTCTGAAAGGTCAGATTAGCCCGGAAACATGAACGATGATCTCCAAGTGTACTCGACAGCAAAATTCGAGGCTAATGGTGTTCATATAAGTATCAATTTTGAACATATACAATTATAGTTTTTCATACAAATTCCGGCACAAGCGTCAAAAATAGGCATTTATAGGGACTATGAAGCGCTATACAACCTCTCCTTAACCTCTTATTCATGCTCATGCATAAAAGTGGCATGATAGAAACGCAAGGAACAAAATAAGCATTTGCCTAAAATGTAATCACTGTATTCATCACCTACATGATTTTTACACCGTGATCTGGAAACAACTCTGCTCGGCAGAAAATATGCAGGGCGTGCTCAGAAAGTGTCAGAAAAGTTCCTGTGTCCTAACTGAGATGTCCTAGGAGCTTACTAACGTTCTACAAGTGTCAAAATACAACATTTGCGATTCCCTTCAATTAAACTTGACATTTGCCTTTTTATTCTGTCAAAATTTCATTTTTGTACACCAAGCATGACATTTCCTGCAATTCATCAAGCTACAATAGATGTAATTTTTTTGCAGCAACAAGCTATAATTGTTTGGAGCACCCAAAAAAGCAAGCAGCTTAGAAAGTTTTTGCTCCAAGCTTTTTTTTTTAATTTGTTTTTCATGTAGCCACTGCATGGCCACGTTCAGAACTGTGGACTTTGGCGTATTTTTGACAGTAAATAATGACAGAGTCATAAAACAGCTTTCGTAGTTTTGTATGTGTCTTGTGCTTTTTACTGCCGATCTACAACACAGTTAAATTTGTTGAGTGGTGGTACTTTTTTCACTGTTGGTAACAAATTGTTCTCCTAATTATATAACCAAATCATGAAGCTACAGAAAAAATAACAGCATTTTTAATATCGAGCACAAACTAAGCAAGCGTGCAAACTTATAATCAGACTTGGTTGAAAATTTTGTAATGCTAGCCTTCACGCCTAGGTACCCCTTTAAAGGAGTGCTGACTCGAATTTCAAGTATTTCGAAATAATTGTTCTAAACATGAACATGTGTTTGGAGAACACTAAAGAGCACGAGAGATCAAACACGCGAGTCAGAGCGAAATATTTGTTTTGTCTTGTTTTTTTAAGTTATGCGGCTATATCTGAGGTGCACGGAATAGCACATTTCATTTCAAAAAAGTGATGCCAGTGCGCCAGAAAAATGTTTAGAGGTGGCCGCGCGCGCGTCTCGCTACTGCTTGCCATGACATTTCCCGAGTTCACAGATGATGAAATTGTCGATGTAAACGTTATGTTATAATTTTTCTTCTTTTATTACAAGCCACAGAAAATTACATTCATGCTTTCCTTAAACTGTCTGCAAAAGCAAAAGAGCAAAAAAAGGCAAACTCGGTCAGAATACGGAAAGTTTGGTATGAGTGATGCCCCTAGGCGCATTTCTTATTTCACGTAAAAACTTAAAGAGTATTAATACAGAACAATTATATTTCAACAATTCTGCAAAAGATTGTTTTCCTAGACGAAGCATGATAGAGGAAGAAAATAGTTAAACAAACGAGTTTTTTCAAAACACCTCATTTACGAAAAAGAAATTTTAAAAAGCCTGTGCCAATTTTAACCAAACATTTTTATTGAAGTCCGCTTATGTCACTCAATACATGGTTTCAATTTTGCAACAAGTAAACAACAATAATATATGTCATCATTCTTGTTTCACTAAATACAGCAGGCCAAAGTGGCCCTTGCTGAGGGTGCTTGGCTCATGTTCCTTACTAGTTGTCCATATGAGCCTGTATTCGATAAAACTCGAATTAAAATTTTTTGCAGCAGCAGAAGAACTTCATCATGAGAGCTGGCGTTGAACAAGAATATATCGAGGTTTTATATGATCTAGGGCGCCCCCTGCGCACCAGACTGAAGAACAGCCGCTCTCTAAAAGTGGTATGCCTGCTCAGTTTGCAGCCTACAACGTGACCTTACGCCGACATTATTTTTTTGTCAAGACCAAGTAAAGTATCGCGAAAGAACGTTTTGGATAACCTTGCTAAAACCCTCCAGGCGCACACGGTACAGCTTTTGTATTCGCCGCCAAGGATGCCTTATCTGTAACGGCCGGCTTCCATAATGAGCTGGTGGAGGTGCTTTCTAACACTGCCTGGTTCATTTGCATCCGGTGCAGTAGGTGTGGAGGCCTTCAAACACGTATCAACGCAAAACGTACGTAAATAATCTTTTGCAGGCGTTACCTCAGCCATCTATCGAGCCATTCATTTTGTTTGTCGTTATCATCTCTTCGCGTCACTCTCAGATAACTTCTATCTGTATTACCTCGACCACGGCCCCCCGGGATTTCATTTGTTTCAAAACTTTAAGATGGCTTAGAAGTGTGGCAGTTTGGGCTAGTTGGTATAACAAGACGATGGTTTAGCGCGTGAACAGAATGACGACAAAGAGCGCTCGTGTCCTTCTTGTCTTTTTGTCATCGTTCTATTCTCGCGCTATAACTATCGTGATCGTTAAGATGGCGTTTTACGTCGTAAAACCACCACATCATGAGAGACGCTGTAGCGGAGGGCTCCGAAAATTTCGACCACCTGTTGTTCATTAACGTGAACCTAAATTTAAGGTCTCTCGCAGTATGAGGCAACAATTACCGGCGTGTTGTGTGTAGCGCAAATAATGTGGCTGATGCAGAGTGCGGAACCAGCTCCCAACCCGTCAAAAAATGAAGCTGATGGGTTCCGCAGAGACGAACGCGGAAGACCCGAGAACAGCAAAGAAAGGAGATTCCTTTGTTTACACGGTTCACGAGCAGAGCCGTCAAGGTCGCCCCGTTCGGGACTAGAAGAGGAAGGCTTACTTGAAAGAGCGTCTGGTAAGAAGCAGGCCAGGCGCCGCCGTTTGAGATTAAGCCATTGTTGGCATGCACGCGTGCCATTGAGAATAATGCGGGGACGCGACCACTGGCCTGACCGAGACACAGTGGCGGCATGGACACGAGCATATCTTCCCGCGCTATACGTCATTAGCTTGTGTTGTTAGGATGGCGCGGCGCCTTGCTGTCGCATACACATCTGGTCAGCGCACCGGATTAGACGGTGTAATCTCCACGCTTACGGAAGCTTCTACAAAGCGACATTTACGAGAAAGTTGATAGAGCCCGAGCGTGAAAACGGCTACCGACAGAGATCGGCCAATACACGGCTTGGCATGGGAGAGAGTGTGAAACGTGGAGAACCTATCCCCTCTCGCGTTGTGCTTCATAACGTGATATTTACCAACGTAGGGCCTGTTGTAAAAGTGATTCTGCGATTGGTTGTGATGATGTCAGTCTCAACGCGTAATTGGTTTGTTTGAAGACCCTTTGTTCAAACGAGGATTGAAAAGAGGATGTTTTAATCGGAAAGAGAGAGCGGAAGTTCGGGCTTGCTGTCGGGCAGACGCCTGAGGCTGCATTAAGGCGTCTCTTCACCGGACTACGGCTCTTCTTTAGTGCGACCACCGTGCAATCGAGTCATCTGGGGGACCCATTTCGAACCCCAAACATCTTCCCTCCTTAGCTAGTGTAGAAGCTAGTCAAGGAGGGGGAAATTAAGGCTCGTCTCTACCACTTTGCCGCCTTCAAAATGCGACTTTCACGGCCGGAATACACAACTGCAGCGGGCCACCGCGGTGGCACCTGACAGATTTCGTCCATCAACATACAGGGTGGGCCACACGTTATCAGAGTACCTATTTTAGATAGTGCACGTCTGAAAACGTGATACCGCGAGACGTTCTTGAGCCACAGCAGCGCTATAGAAGAATCGACGTAGGGAGTGCGGCGCTCTTCAGTACGAACGCCTCAACTTGGTATAGCTGTTCAATATACGCGATGCATGGAGCTCATAGTTCAGACCGAGTATTCTGTGCCATTGATTTACGTGTTCACAAGAAAAAGATTGCTAGGAAAAAAAGCTATCGTAGCGTAAACGTTCAGGATGTTAATTGCGTCTCTACGGAAGGCACTGCCAGAGGCTCAGGCAATTCGTGACACCAACTAGGTTTTTTTAGCACTGTTTTACGCGCCTCAAAGAAATCTCTTTATGCAGCAATATGCACAATTAAATCAAACCTTTCTCAGCGGTAACTCTAAACAAAGTCATTTACGTGCCAAAAAATTTCAAATTGTGTTGAATCCAAATATAGAAAGCACAAAGTACGTTCTGTCACAGCCATAATAAGAGATGCACGTATACTTTTTTAGTTTGTATCAACTGTTGCCTGCTATTTTTCTTCCTTTTTTTAAGAAATAGCGTAAGTGTTTAGAAGTCGAAAGGTGTCATCAGACTGACTTTAGCCCTGAAGGCGGCCACATTGGTCTCCTGTATTGCGTAAACAAGACACGAAAATAGCATAATATTGAAACCATCTATCTAGTAACTTAAGCGAACTTTCATAAAGAAGTTTCGTTACATTATGGACCTTTTTTTCGAATATGAGCTTTATTGAAAAAAATGCGCTTTTTCATTTGTTTTTTTCCGTCAGTTGAGCCTAGAAAAATAATCTTTTACAGAAATAATGCGAAGATATTGCTCTATGATGGCAATTTAAAAAAAAATGGTGAAACAAAAAGTGTGCCAAGACGCATTAAGGACACCAAACCTTTTTGTTTGACTAAGTTTGCATTTTTTTAGAATTTTTTGCTTCTGCGGACAGCTTAAAGCATGGATCTATTTCACTCTGATGCGTTTTAAAACAAAAAGAGGAGAAGAAAACTTCGACACAGCGTATACAGTGCACATTTCATTCGCATGCAAAATCGGGAAATATTGCAACAAGTTTCAGTATCGAAGGGATGACTTCCCTGTGATGTGTCTTGACGGTTGGGTGGGATGGTGCGACGAATATTTACGAGCTATTAGCGGCAGGTCTCCCATCTATACTTGGTGCATGTAAACAATGATGAGTGCGTCGCATCGAGCAAACCCTGTAATTTAGGCACCATACAGGAGGTAGAGTACACGAACTCCTTAAAACTCGGTTGAGTCGTCGGGATAATGTCTTTTGGAGGGGGAGGGCTCGTAGGCTATGATAACCTCAATATCAAACAACATATTATACACGTGTTGGCTGACTCCGGTGGGTGGCGAGTTGGCACTACGTACCCAGCAAACCAAAAATGCTCCTTTTGCGATGAATAAAAATCGCGTCAGTACATTTTTAATTAGGGAGAGGTCAGTCTGAATTCTGTTGTCCCAAAGTGTTCTGACGTAATTCTCCACATGTTGCAAGCCCACAAACGTGCTTCTTGGAATGTCATCCTGCTTCTGTAGTCACACGACTCCTCTCGTCAAAAAAACTGGCTTGCGTGCAGGTACAAGTTGCTGTGTGCAAGCAGAAACAGCTCTGGTTATCCAGCTTCCAGCAAAATCGTTTGCATAGTATTGCACTTCGGGGGTGCAGTGTTTCTTCATTACAGCCACACCAAGTTTTGTCCTTCTTTGCTTCACTGCGCCGTGATAATGTTGGCTAGGCTGTCTGTTGATGTTGCTACAAACCAAATCACATCCTGGAGGCACTCTGCAGACAAAACTTCATGAAAAAGTTTCATTTACAATGTTCACAAGTGGTGAAAAACATCATCTGTTCGATTTTTTAGAAAGTACTATAATTATTTACCAAATTCGAATACAAAATTTGAATACTTATTAGCAATAGGGAGCCCTATTATAAATAAGAAATATTTCTCTAATCCGATTTTGTTATTTCATTGAATTTCCTCACAGTTGTTCTTCTGACCTAACTGCTTATAGAGCTTCTTTTGTACAGCAACCAGCCTGTTGGTTTATGGTCCAAGTATTGCATAAGAAATGAGCTTGTGTCAATGCAGCAGATTCATTTATTGAAAACAATTAGTGCGACACGCTTCATTCAGCATATATACAGCGTACCTTGCTAACTCTGTCCAGAATTGTTAAGAATATGCTGATGTACTCTATAATTATGCAACGAAACGTACGGTGCCTACTATTATGACATAGAGTACATCGTACTTCTCTTGTGTTCTACCTAATTAGACATATTTTATTACCCATCATTGAAGCAACGATGATAATATATTAATATCTCTGCTTTTATTTACCTAAACCACAATAATATTCCAAGCCAGACCGTAGTGAAAGAGGTCTTTCAAAATTTTGACCATCTGGTCTCATTTACTATGCACTGGCATCGCACAATTTAGCTTTAATCAAAATGCGACTGCCACGACTGTTATTAAACAAACGACCTTTGGGTCAGCAGCCGAACATTTTAAGTTTCACACACCACTGTCCCAGACTTATAAACAAACGAAACTGGGCAAACCATCCTAATGAAAAACTGTAGATTGGTTTGCACAACTTCTGATTAGCAATTTCTAACTCATAATCTATTAAGTATTAGTGCTTTAGGCTTATAATAAAATTCCTGCAAAATACAAAAAAGAACAAACAAAAAGAACAAGAACAAATATAAAAAAGAACAAAGCCCGATAGCCCACCAACGTGTGTCGTGACTGCATGCTTGTAATTTTTCCACGTACAAACAATATGCGAATATTGACGGCGATAAGCAGACACAGCAGTTATCGCTCACGCTACGATAGCGAAACGTGCATTATCAGAGAGCGACCACTTTTTTTCGTTGTTGCCCTGTCGTGGCAGCACACCCGGCTAAATCCTAGGGTCATTTGCACGCGGAATGTTAGGGAGCACAGCTGTGTAAGTGGGCATGTCCAGTGGTATTAAACTTGAAGCATTTCTTAGTGAACTGCAGGCACTTTGTGCAATTCTGTCCATGTATCTACCTATTTAGCTACTTATGTGTGCGTTTTATGTAGACTGCTTTGCCAACATTCTCGAGGCAAACGACTTTTCACTAGTGAGAATCGCAAAACAGCAAATTGTGCTGAAGAAGACAAAGCAATGCCTAACCTATGGATTGATGCAATAAAAGCTGGAAGTGCAGTGCAGTACACAGTTGATGGCGTGAATGCTGCTGAGAAGGCCACAAGGCTTCAGAGGGTCCCCCGTGTGGTATTATTACCAGAGACGAATTATAACTGCACTGTCGGCGCATAGACTGTACACATGGGTGAATAATACCTGCAAAAGAAAGATGGGGCCTCGCGATGTGCGGTCTCTGCTAAGCACTATCATGGGTAAGCAAGGGTATGCTACTTATGCCATGAAGCCAGGTCTTTTATGCGAAAACAGCGCAAAGAAGGCTTTCCCTGAAACAAAGATAAACAGCACGTGAACATCGGCGTGGGGCAGTGGGGTCTTTTTTAAGCCACAGCGATCCTTTTTTTGGGGCAAGTCCAGACAAAATCGCTACATGCAGTTTTTGTGCACCACGCCTTTCGAAAATCAAAAGCCCCACGAGTGTTCATACATTTTGCAAGAACGATCTGCGTAGCGAATGCCTCAAAGCCAGCAGTAGGTATTTTCTTCAAGTGCAAGCACAAATGAGGGCTGCCGGTCTGAAGAGTTGTGTCCTCTTCGTGTGCAGTGAAGAAAAGTGTGTGCAAGTTCCTGTACTTTTTGATGCGGAATTTTTCAATGACCTGGTAAACTGCTGCAAGATTTCTGCTGACCAGTACCATGCTGCCTTATTTTGCTGGCAATTGACAGCCTTCTTAATCAGTGTAAATTATGTTCTGTTCCTCTTTGTCATTCCTTTCTTCAAGATTTATATTCTCCTGGTCTATGTTGTACTATGAAAAATCTCACTTTACTGACGTGTGCAGAAAATTATCTTCGGTACTAATATATACCATGTATCTTGCAAAAAATTGACACAAAGGTGATATATGGCAGCTCTCTATCTCTAATAATTAATAATAATAATTGTTGGTGCTTAATGTCACAAAACCACGATATTATGGGACGCGCCATAGTGGAGCTTTTTGGAAATTTTGGCCACCTGGAGTTTGGTCACCTGGAGTGCGGGCCACTAATAGACGCCAAGTAGTAGGCTGCTGCTTACTTAGGCACTTGTCTCGTGGTGGGTATTTAAGTCGGGCCTTGCGGTAATACAATAGGATTTCTCCAAAGATAATCGTTCTGTCCCTCGCATTTTCTCGAAGCGAGGAGACCATCATCTCTCGCTCAGCCGTGTCAGATCGCGAGAGGTGGTGCTCTGTTGGATGACGCGCCCAGTGGACGACAGCTCGGGTAGAGTCATGAGCGTGTTTGTTCTTTGCGAGCCCCGAGTGGCCCAGAGTCTAGATGATCTCAACGCAGCGGCGACGTAACAGAGGTGTACTTGTGAGAATTCGGAGTGCCAGTTGGAAGATCAAAGCTTTGATGAAGTTACAGAATGCAGTCTTGGAGTTGCTGATGATGCAGGATGCTTGGGTTGAAGCGTAGGCGAGAGCGATGGCTGCTTCTTCGCTTTCATCGAGTTTGTTTGCGCGCATGGTGCCAGCTGTGGTAATTAAAGAGTTTTAGCAGAGCGGGCCAGCGGCCAGCGAACCGGAGCGGACGAGCGCAGCGCCAGCGGAACGACGCGCAAAAAAAAGAGTTTTAGCTGAGCGATCGGCTGCTGCCCCCAGCGAAGCGTTGTACTGCGCCATCTGTCTATTCAAATTTGAACTACCCTGATAGGAAAAAAAAGTAAAGGTTTATTTTTAGATGCTAAAACCACAATACAAACACGAATTTTGTTTCAATACATATTATTTTACTTTAACGGTGATTTGTATCTTTTAGCGAAGTCGTTAAACTGAGAAAAGTACGTCACCAACGCCAACTGAAGTCGAAGCTCCAAGCCAGCTGTTTGTTGCCGCGCTTTTTAACAGACAGTGTGTGGCTTGCCGCTGCAAATTGCCGCTAATAACTGCTTTGAACAATGCCCCAGAGCATACTGCAGGACCCCCTGCTCCTGACTCGGTTTAAATGGTCCGAAATAGTCGACGTCTTGTGCTTAGAAGTTCTGGGCGAGACACGGCGTGACCCACTCTCCATGCGAGGTCTTTTGGACATTGACGCGATCGACAGTGGCGTGTTCAGAACGTACTTTCGGTTTGAAAAGGACGATGTACCCAGACTACAGAGAGCCTTGTGCATACCTGACAAGGTAACAACTCCGCAGAGGGTGTCAGTTCCCGGCGACGAGGCCCTTTGCATCACGCTAAGAAGACTAGCCAACCCAAACCGGCTGCGCGATCTGGAACACCTTTTCGTCCGACACAGCTCGACCATATCGTCATTGACGAACGAAGTGCTCAGGCACATCGAGGACAACTTCTTCCATCTTCTGGACAACGCTAATAACCACACGTGGCTGAACCTGGACACCCTGGAAGAGTTCTCACAGGCAAGCGAGAATGATTAGAGTTGTACATTTGCAATTACAACTTTCTGACATATTCGTTCGTTATTTTTTCAGGCCGTTCACGCGAAAGGTGCCCCGCTGACAAATTGCTAGGCCTTCATCGATGGCACGGCGCGGCCAATATGCCGACCAACAAGGAACCAGAAAGTGTACTTCAGCGGCCACAAGAGAGTCCACGCCCTGAAGTACCAAGATATAATGTGCCCAAATGGCATAATCTGCCAGTTGGACGGATCATACCCCGGCAGCAAACACGATTCAGGCGAGTAAATGACAAGCACAGCTGGTGGATCAAACCGCTTCTGAACGTCACTCGCCTCCTCCTTCCCTGCTAGGAACGGGTGCAGCTCCAGCTAATCGTAATTTATTCTTTCAGGTAACTTTGGAAACAGCGCCGCGTATACGAAGCTACAAAACCTCGTTCAAGGTCACGACTACTGCATCTACGGGGACCCTGCCTACCCGTTGCGGCCCCTTGTGCCCAAGCCCTATGGCGGAGCTCTCCTGACTCCTGAACAATTAGCTTTCAACAAAGCCATGAGTAGTGTGAGGCAGGCTGTGGAGTGGGGTTTTGGAAAAATTGTCGGACTGTTTGCCTTCGTGGGCTTCAAAAAAACCCAGAAACTCTACCTTCAGAACCTTCCACGCATATACAAAGCGAGCGCACTCCTCGCAAACTGTCACACTTGCTTGTATGGTGCCCAGGTATCGCAGTACTTCGGCCTTGAACCACCAGAGCTTGAAGTTTACCTTGCCCACAAATTGTGTTGTACAACCAACCACAGTTATCGAAACAAAGTTCGTTGGCGAGCCATGCTTTAGAATGATCTTGTGGCTGTCATTTGCTGTACTAAACGTACGCTACTTGTTATGACACTCTAGTGAATGAAATCTGCCGAGCGAAAAGTGCAAAAAACTGACATTCCTGTGTTTATTCGTATGGAGAAATTGATTTCGTATTGTTACAAGCGTTTCCGCTATACTGTGTTAAATGCCACAACATTACTGGCAGTGTCATCTAATTTCCCATGCATGTAAGTCCCCTCTGTACAGTGCGAAATGTGTGTACAGTGTCGACGTATCCCTACACTTGGGCCTTGAACCACCAGTTCTCGAGGTTCGCTTTGCCCCACGGTAATGTTTCATGACAAGCAGCTTCGAAAACAAAGACTTTATTGAAGAATTGCATACCGCATGGTGTTGTCAGGTTTACACTTGACGCTGGATCTTTTCACACTTAAAAAAAACATGACAGATGCAATGAAGCCGACAATTTATCAAACAATTAAGATTCTATTACCTGAGGACTTCTAGGTACAACACGACAGTATCTCATTTTCAATAAAATTACCCGTATTGTTCCGGCAAGACATACACTTCCATACATTTGAAAAGCAGTTTTCAAAATTGTTAACCAGCCGAACGTGTTTTCGCTTGAACTACCCGTTTTAGACCCCTCGTCGCAGGAAAAATGTTGGTGCGCAGTGATGCCTTGCCGTTACCTCCTAATAAATAAATAATCTACAACCTTAGGCGTCCTCGAGTCTGAACCATTGTATTTTAAATAAAGTTGTATTTGAGTTTACGTGTAGGAAATGTGATCCCACTGGAGATGTTTCTCTACTTACGTGTTGTGGTGGTGTTGTCTTATGTGTTGTGGTGCTGCGCCAATTTGGTGGTTTGTTCATCAAGCATTTTTTTATCTCGTCGAGTAGGCTCTCCCGTTCGCCTCTCCAGCGTTCAACTTCGAAGCGGTGCTTCTCTTCGTCCAGGGCCAATCTCCGCTCGTCCAGTGCCAGACGACGCTCCTCGCGGCGAACTTTCATTTTTTCGATTTCTAGCTCCCTAGAGCGCAAATCTAGTTCATTTTCTTCTCTTTGGGCTAGCAGCTGCAGCCCGAGACTTTGCAAGCCTCTTATTCCTGTGAAGGCAAAAAAATTTCGGCATTCAGTTAATACGAGTTTATGCACTGTAGCGGACGTTGTTGCGTAATTGTGTAACAACACGCAAAGAACACAATCTCCATAATCAGCAGTAACACATAGCCGTTGTAAAACCCGTAACTGTGCTGCAGTTGAGTGTTTAATTGCCTAAGTTTTAGATGCTTGCTGTGAATTCTGTCAAAGCCTGCTGTGAAATCTGTTGAAGTTTTATGTCTGAAAGATGCATTAGGGAGGTGGTGACGGAACGGAAACCAGCGAAAAGGACGCAAAACACGAGGAAAGACGAGACAACACAACGCTGGCTCTCGTCTCTCCTCGTGTTTTGCGTCCTTTTCGCTGGTTTCCATTCCCTCGACATGTACCAACTAGCTCAGCAAGCTGTATTTCTACAGGGAGCTGGTGGTTTTGGCGAAATGTGTGCCTACTTAACATTTGCCTTGGTCATTGTCGTTCTTGCTGTGGAGATTTTTTCAGTGCACATGTAAGGGAACTGAATGCATGTGATTCGGAAAAAATTAGAAACAGTCACAAAACAGCACCACAGTTTGTATAACTGTGAGCACACTGAAGGCCGACTTGTCTACACTAAAGGACAGAAATACATAAACTGTGACTGATTAGTGCATTTGCTTTCTCAGGGGTGGCTTGGTGGGCTAGTTAGTATAGCATCTTGAAAGATGCTTTCCACCCTCGTTGCTCCAGATAGTCTCTTTCTTTTCTCCGAGAACATAAGACTGTTGTTTGCGACTACTTAGCTTTGTACAGTAAAAAGTGTGCTTTTGCTCCGCTATGCAGAGTGCGCAGTGGTTTCCAGTGCAAACAATGAGCATACACGAGAAGGTTCTCTTGGCCTTCACAGTGGATGTTTTAGAGTCTGAATAAAATATCAGTTGCAGTTCACCGCTTTCTGTTGCCTTTTCTTGCTTGAGTGTCCTCGTCTACATGCACTGTTAACCCTTTTAAGATGCATTCACTGGCGTCTTCTTATGATGCTCTCCTGCATATCGTTCTGCTGTGTAGAAGTAGTGTATAAACCTTTCTCCACACTTACCTTTACTCGTGCCTGGGAGGGCGTGCTGCACACTTGCAGGTTGGCGCCACTGTAGCTCAGTTGAGGGAGGCCGCTGCTGCTGTGTTGGTTCTGGTGAGGCGCGCTGTTCCTGCTGCTCGTTCTCTTGCCCCGGTTCAGCACCAGGGCTGGCGGCAGATGGCAGGTATACGCTCTGCAACAGCTCAGCAGCAGAACCTGCTTTCAATTAATAAGAGAAAAGAGAAGACAGCACAACAGTAAGCGTCATCAACTAACCGAGCGCGCCGTCGCCTGTGCCGTCGTCTGAGAGCGTCACCCCCGGCAGCTCGTCCGTGTTTACCGGGGGCTCCGCTCCCAACCTCCGCCTTCGCGCCGCGCAGGCGGCACCTCTGGGAGCAATCCTGGGCTCGTACTTCACACTTTCGCAAAAATCCCACAAGTCCTGCAAGATCTCCTCCTTTTCAGAGTACTGCTCCTCTGTACCCGACCTGAATAGGCAAAGGGACGATCGTCAGATAAACATGCGTGCCAGCTAACAGCGATAAAACAGCGCCATGAAAAAGGAGACGAGAAAGCGGAACAGAAGACTGTCGCTGGGGGTTGGCCTGAAAGCATTACGTGCAGAATGAACAAATATACTCTCGTTTTAAGGTTCTTGGAGTCCTGCAGCTTCCAGTATCCCAGCAAAATGTCTACACGATCTTTTATTCCTTTTAGGGTGAGCTCCCGGCCCACCGCCCGATTCACCGCAGCGAGAACATGCACCCACTTGATGTCATCGCCAAACGGCTTCGCCGCGGCCACCTCCCGAAGAAGACAGGGGTCCTCGTGAGCACTGAAGCACCTCCGGGGCTTTTTAGCTGGTTGCATTCCTGTTTCAGAAGCGTTCGACGCGACCACGGCCGGCGACGCGACACCGCGACCGTTGGAGGCAGCCATTTTGAATAACTACGCTCGCTCGCCCGGCCGCCGCTGCGCGCTGCGCTGGGATGACGAAACGAGCGGGCGAGCGCGCAGCGCCGTAAAGCCGCTCGCCGCCTCAGCGTACTGGCGCATGCGCAGTGGCGTTTCCGCTGGTCCGCTCCGTTCCGCTGGCCGCTGGCCCGCTCTGCTAAAACTCTCTATTATGTACTGCGGCTCGGTGGCGACAGCGACGGCCACGGCCCGATGCGTAAAATATTCCGCTGCGTCTACATACGCCACGTACGTAGCTTTCGCGTAGCGCTTGCCAAGTTGCTTGGCGTGGTCTACTCGTCTTTCCGAGTTATATTCAGGGTGCATATTGCATGGTATGGGGAGATTAGCGAAGGTGTCGCGAACGTCCGAAGGAATTGGGTGTTTCTGGCCAAACTGGGAGACGTAAGGTATGCTGAGTGCCCACATGCGATGACGTCGTGTAGGAGTTTGGCCTAATCGTTCGTAGATTGATATACGTTGGGCTTCAATGAATTCATCTATATATTGCGAAGTTCTGGGTTATTGAGTTTCGCATTCAGCGTAGACATGGGGAAATGTAGCGCGCACTTGTAGCAGCGCCTGATCAATGTGTTTAGTTTTTTTTGTTGGTGAGCGTAAGTTTCATAATTGGAGCAACGTAAAGGATTCTGCTTATGGACAAGGCGGTCACCAGTCGTACGAGATCGGCCTCTTTCATGCCGTGCAGTTTATTGGCGAAGCGGGAGATCGAACGTGTCTTCGGTTTGAGTGCCTAAGAATGGTTTTATCTTTTGTTCAAGTTTCATGATGCTGAGACACTTACGCTAACAGTAATGTTTGGATTGAGCAATCAAATAGTATATAGGACAGTATTCAATTCATTATGCAGATAGCTCTAATGCATAATTTTCAAGAGGTGGACAGAAACAATGTAAACACAGTTATCTCGTATTCGCATAGTTGAAGAAGCTCATGAACACAGAGGGAGACTGTTGGATCATATGCGAGAACACTGATAATTTATTTTACGCTGAAATTCTTGACATGTTACTATAGCAGTATGCAAACCTTTCCTGCAATCAACAGTGCAATGACATACTGATACATTAATTCAAGACATCACTTAGGCAACGAACAGTCACTGAACCACATTGCTAAGAGTATCTCTTGGAAGTGGTGGTCACTGTGCCATCAAACTACTGCTTTTAAACTGCTCCTATGTAAAGTAAGTGCAGGATTTACTTACTCGCCAAGAAAATAGAAGTGTATTGCAATACAAACACTTGATTTTTTTATAGTTAGGATAATTGAGAATTTAGTTAATTTGGACTTTTTTTCAGTCCTGTGAGAGCCGAATCAACAAGCTTTTGCTGTACAGTTTTCTACGAGAAGATCAGGAAGCATAAATTCACGCAATGCAGCCGCAGAAACAAGTTTTGCATTGAGTTTTGACAATGTCTAAATTACCTAACCATCTCAAAAAGCAGTATTTCTGGTGTTCAGCTGGGTGTGGTTTTCAGCAAAGGTAAATCAATGAAGTTAGACCACAGCGCGCAGATGTTCCACACTTTGTTGAGTTGTTCAGCCATACTGTTCCGGAAGATCTGCGATAGTATTCTCAATGTTTCCACCCTCCTGATGACTCTCTTGACGTGTATGCGCACGCTTGCAATTCATCTTGTCTCCTCATCGTCTTTTTCTGACAGCTGCGGCCGTCCACCCTTAAATGGAGGAATGTTGAGACTTAACGAACGTGTCTCACATTCATCTGCAATAGTGAATTCCCTACCAACCATGATGCTGCGCCCAGGAGTGAATTTATCTAAGATACCACAGTGATTGGTCAAGGCCTTGTCCGACAAATAGCCAGGTGCGAGGTCAGAGACAAAATGTCAAGTGTAAATATCGCAAAAACGTCGACGCGGACCACCGAGCACTGTGGGACAAAAAAGCAGAGCGCGATGGCACAGTGGCCCAAAGCACGCTCGCAGTTTTCGTGCCAGTGCGGGCAATTCTGAGCTCGGACAAGCGAGACGTTCTGTCGAGCGAGACGCGTGCACGGAGGACCACGGAGCCGGGCGAGGTCCAGGGTGGCCGAGGATCCAGGTGCCAGGGGAGTTGCTGGCTGAATCGAGGATCGCCCAGTGGTGCCAAGCCGTACCGAGTGACGCTCCAGACTCGGACATAGGCCGCGAGCTCATGAGAAGTGCACCCGAGGGTACCTGGTGGTGGGCTGGCAGAGCCGACAAGCGCCGGTGACTGAGCTGCCGCACCGCAGCTGTGGCGAGCAGCATTGCAGCACGGCACAGACGGTGCTGAGCTGGCAAGAACCCGCGCATGGAACCGCTACGCCCGGGCAGTGATCGAGAGCTCGGAAACGAGGTCCGAGGTCGCGCTGGTCCAGACGACGCCACCGCTGCTCAAGAGTCGTGAGACCACTGGACTTTTCTTCCTCACATGCCGTGGTGGTCGTCCCAACGGCGCCCACATTACCGACTTTTCATATCCTTTGTTTTGTATATAAACTTTGGAACACGTCTCCCTGTCTGTTTTCTGCACCGCCGTACAGTAGTGGAAGTGCTTGAACCATCCTAAACATCACAGTCACAAATCCGTTGGGGCTGCAAATAACCAAACCCTTCACGGTATTGTGCTTCTTGTACAAGGAGTATGTCTCACATTGAACACGAAAAGATAACCGGGTTTCAATGAAGATTTCTATGCAGTCAAGGATACCATCCACGATGTTGAATTCCTTGGAAAGGAAGGCTTGTGGCCGATACTTTTCACACGGATCTGGTGGCATCCAAGTGGGCACCTGTATCATACGATAAAAAATATACATCATTCCACAGAATCACGTTTCTGTGAATAACACCAAGCAAATTATAAAGCATCATAAGTATTGATCTAAATCCAATTTAAAATATGCCTTAAAATTGAATTTGTGAAAAGCCACGATATGCGACTTGGCCGCACTGCTGCTCTTGTGAATAGAACTCTGAAAAGTCGGTCTACATTTCCATTTTGAAGCAGTGCAAGAAAGATGAACAGAGAACTGAAGACAAATTATTGCACAAGTGCCAACACTTGTACAATAAACATGAAGTATTAATTACGGTTGAAGTATTCACTGTGCATACTTGAATATGGAATGGCGCTTATTGTTTATGGCATTTTTGCAATAAGCCTTGTTTCCCAAATAATTCATATATTGGCGTATAATTTTTCCCTAACGCTTCAAATAAAAGAGTACTGGTGTCATTCCTCTTCATACAATTGTTGTCCGCCTCGGTGGTACAGTGCTTATGGTGCTAGGCTGCTCATTGAAAGGTCGCGGGTTCGATCCCAGCCACAGCGGTCACACTTTGGTGGAGGTGAAATAGTTGAGGCTGGTGTACTGAGCAATGTCAGTGCACATTAAAGCTCCTCAGATGGTCGCATTTACAAAACCTTCCACTACGTCATCTCTCATAATTATATCATCGTTTTGGGATGTAAAACTCAAGATATTATTATCATTGTTGTTGTACAATTGTGACATTGCTGCATCATTATACTTGCATGATTACATACTTATTTTCAGTTGATGTTGTGCATACACTTGTTTCTCTAGTCACGTTTTTATTTAATTTATTGACCTATTTGCAATGAGGACTGCATCACAGTGCAAAAATAATGACTTATACGAACCAACATGACAGTAAAAACTGACATGTAACGCCTTTCGCACAGTTTCCAACCAGCGGCTGTGAACTGCACGCCTGCCATTTTTAAATAACATTTTCAGTATTTCTGTCCACTGCACTGCAAATAAGACCCAAATTATTTTCTGCTGAAAAGAATACATCTAAATCGAGGTATCCTTCCTACCTTTGTATGATCAGATATATGAATTTATGGGATTAGTAAGTGGCTTATCCATACAGTTAGATTCTGTAGGGTAGGCATGACACATTTCCCTTCCAAATTGAAATCTCATGTTCTTTCTTTGAGAAAAGCAGTCCAATGTCTGGATACTTTGACAACCAACTTTAAGGCAGTTTCACTCATTGTGTAGGCAGTTTCACTCAATGAGGCTTCGACTTGTGTAGACACAAGTCGAAGCCTCATTCAAATAGCACTGCGCATGGTAATCATGGTGCCCGTTCAAAACTCGCTGCAGCCGCCGGCTAACCGTGGAGTCAACCAGCAGCCATACGCTCTGGTATTTTCTTTACCACTGTATTGCTGTGTATGTGCATTGTGTAGTTGAAATAGCACACATACACCGTTTACTTCGCAATACTGTATTGTAGGCTGCAGTATATCGCATTCTCACAACATGTCTTGAAAGTGCCTACGAGTATCAATAACTTTAGACATTCCGTGAGGATGTACTACATCATGAACCAGACATTTTTTTCACATCACTGTGAAAATAGGCGTCTGTTTATACAAATAACGTAATAATCATGGTTCTGCGACGGTCAACTTAAAAGAGTTTTTGCATACCTGGTGCAGTTTCTTGTGTAGGAAGTCAAGCCAGGCTACCTATAGGCAGGACACCGTGCTCTCTGAAACATCAAGCCTGTAAATTAAGGGAGGATTCCACAATATTATGTCTTGTATCATAATAAATAAATGCATGAAGCTGCTAGAAGATTGAGGGTTGAAGTAATGGGCACTCGTAGGAAAATAAAGGGCACCTGAACCATCTTGTTTTGTTGTAACATTTCATGTGAATGCAAGCATCTAATTCGGAATTTGGTCACAATCAGCAGTATAAAACACAGCAGTACCATGTGCCACAGGTGCACCACAAAATAAAAATGAACAATGCAGTGTTCTTCTCCGGGTCATTCGCATTTCCTAGCATTGTTTGCGAAGTCACCAGGAGAATTGGCCAAGTCCGCAGCAGAGAGAGCCTGTTTGTCTGCCTGCAAGTATGTGTTCTCCCTGCTTATCCTCCTTGCTCAGCAAGTAGGAACCCTCAGTCAAGAGCAGAGATGAGAGAACGAACGGTGTGTTGCGAAGGAAAGAGTGAAATGACCGAGGGCTGCATTTAGATATCAAACACGTTTAACTCCACTATTTACTTCAAGACCTTCTCAAGGGAACATGTTCGTTGTATTCTCATGGGCAACTGCAACAACGCAACTAAATATCAACCTCTGTGTGGAGTAGGAATCCCGTAACTAGCCTCGTGATAGGCCCTTGTCGTTCAGGGCAGCAGCTATGGGAAAAAGTCTTCGTCGAAAAACTAAACTCCAACAATATTCCTTGTTAAGCCCTACCCTTGCATTACAGCATGACGTATACTTTTGCATGTCGTAAATATTATAGATTAATAGAAAGGTTGCAATGATGAAAAAACATGTTGCATTTCCTTTGCACTTAAGAAATACTGGTTCACTTAAGAACTTGTATGTGTGACAAACAGCAGACAGGTTGAAAATCAAGAACGAGGTTAGCTCACCTGAATGCAAGGTAGGTTCCGTCAAGTCCCAGCCAAAATCATACAGGCACATTTATTAAATGCGTCTTGATTGCCAGGAGATACTTTCTGTCTTCATTCGTAGTTCTTTTCATGTTCCAGAATATCAGGCTGTTCACGTCTTTTTCTAAAAGCAACCAAAATGCCTCAAAATGCAGCCGTGATGTGAATCCAGTATACTGGCGCAGTTTCTTTTCTTGCTGAGCCAAGACTTCGCATTCAAACTCAGTTGCTTTTCTTTTGGACGCCTTTTTGAGGCAACCACTTAGGCATGATATTTAAAGCACCAAATATCTGTTCTTTTTTGCTGAAGGCGGTTGTACAGCCTTGATAAATGTGCATTAGCCTTTTCCTCCTCTAGCTCCCTCTTCAATGCAGTAATTACTGCGTCAGCGTTTTTCTAGTTCCTGCTAAAGACGGTGAATGAATTCCTACTGACTCATAAGCTGATCACCTGAATTGTGCTCATGATATGTATATGAATGTTCTGCGCATGTATCGCAAGTAGTTTTCTCAGTGGCACTGCTCAAGTCGGTGGTCTTTTCTTCATTTGATGTTTCTTCGCTTTGTGGCTGTTTCACTTAAACTTCATCGGTAAGTAGAGTGGACGGTAACAGTTGAAAGTAAAGTAGAAATCTTATTACATAATGAAGATATATAAACGACTGTACCACTGGCAAATTCATTTAATGAAAAACTCGGCCACATCAAGTCATATTTCTCGAAGGTGTATAGAAAAAGTAGCAGAAGCTCACGTCATCACACTGGTGTACTGAATAAATAATCTACTTATTCGTCACAACGTACTCCATCAGCCGCTATGTTTATATTATGTGCATCCTGAGTGATGCCTGGCCATAAAATGGACTTTGATACCTCCACTTGAATTTGTCGACGCTTCTTTACAATTTTTTATTCGAGGGAAATTCTGTTGGTACCCGAACCATGTACATCTTCTTCCCCCCTTCAAAGTGTTCGCCGCAAACTCCGTGGCCTGTTGTGGGCACGAACTTTGAGAACCTGCAGAAATATTTCCCTAAATGCAAAACAGACCTACAGACTAGCTACTTTATATTGTTGCTCTAACGATGCAGCCCCAACGGTAGTGACAGAAATGTTATTGACGCAAAGGGACAGTTCCTGAGCAAAGTAGGTGTATGATCATAATTTTTGCGATTTTGTGGTAAGGTGGTGCAGTGGCATAAGCCATGGGCGGGTCTGTGCCACTTGTGTTGAGCTTGTGTTTATCTTCAACACGGACCACTACGAGTACATCTGAGGCTACTGACAAGACATCGAGACCATTTATTGGCAGACACTTTTAACACACGACCCAATGCTGCTTACTCTGATGCTGCTATATCGTACCGAGATCTGCTGCCATCAAATTATGTACCACATGAGATCTCTGACATACAACTCTGGATGATGCCTAAGCCGATCATGCGACTTTCGATACCAGAGATAACAAAGAAGTCAAACATACGAACTGCTGGTCTTAAGCATTTCGCTTTGTTGTATATTGCCTATGTGTACGGATATACAGTGCACATTTTTCGATGGCTCTGTCACACAGACATCATCAGCAGCAGCTTTCACTGTGCATAAAATGGGAATCAGTCAACGCTTTATAATAGCACACCGGACATTATCTACTGCCGCTGAGCTGACTCCGCGTCCCACACGTTGCGTGCTACATTTCACAGAAGAGTTCAGCAAAATCCCCATTATTTTACGACTCCAATGGGCCATCAGCTAATTAGAATTTACATGTGAAACAAGACACTGCATAGAGTCATCTGGTGTGTGATATAATGAATATGTCGAGTGATACATTTCAATCTGGACATACCGTTATGTTGCAATGTATTGAAATTCAATGTGGCATAGCTGGGAAAGAACAAGTTGATGCAGAAGCGAAATGGTGTGCACTATCAGCGAAATGATATCAATTCACTTTTCCGATATGACATCAATGCCTTGCCCTATGAAGGTATGAAGACATCTATGCAACGAATATGGAATGATGCGGATTATCGCCACGATCGCAATTACAGCCTTGGCTGTTGTCGTGTTTTTCGTCTTCCGTTCCGACTAAGGAGAGTCCAGGAAACGCTACTACATAGACTGTGGATGGGTGTTGCATACACGCGACGATACTTATGCAAGATTGCACACGAGCATCCTAACTGCACCTTGTGTTGCAGTTAGGATTTTTGTTGCGTTTAGAATATTGTCTGCAACTTGTGTTGGAGAGACTATTAATCACAGTCTGCGGGTGTGCTCTTTATACACAGTTGAAAGACAATCTTTGAAGTGCCTCACACATGACCTAGACTGCGGACTCTTTTCAGAAGAGAAACTTTTGGGTAAGGGCTTGCTCGCATTTCTAAGCAAGACAGGCTTAGATTCCAGACTTTAGAGCATCGGCTATTGTAGAGACTTATGTGCGTGTCCTACACCAAACCAATCCATTTTGTGCAGTGACTAATTGTGCTATATAACATTCACACCTCATCAATACCCTCCTCTTTCTTTTCCTTTTTCCCCTACTCGCATGAGAAGTGGCAGGCTAGAAACCCGCTTTACAGGCCGACCTCTACTCCTTCTTCTCTATAAACACCTTTTTCTTTCTCATGTTTTCCAACAGAAAGAATGCGGAAAGTCTACGACAACAACCACTAGCGAGACCTTTTCGGAGACGCATATCATCACATTTAAACTCGAACGAATCAAAACGTTTCAAGACGTCTAAAAGACTCATTTTCTGTCTATACTGCACCATTTCAGATGAGTTCAGCATGGCAGAACAAAATAAACCGACACCAAGTGCAAGAAACGTGGACTTTCGCACGCTCCAGTGAGTTGCCAGAGCGGGGACGTAGCCGCTGGCTAGGTAATATGGCGGCACAAAAGTCAGCGGCACTTGTAACTGGCTGGGAAGGGGTGGGCGGGAGCTTTGCGACATGAGGTCCAATAGAGCAGATATCGGGCTTGCGTATCTGATTTCCAAACACAGGCAGCAACCGTCTACTGCTGTGAACCGGTTGAACAACAGTTGTTCCTGGGTGGCGCCATTATTTCCTTAATAGACGTGACTCCACAAACGTCCACCTTTCTACTGCAATTGCACAGTTCTCAAACTATGTCTCTTCCTCCATCGCCGGGCGTTCACCCACGCTTGTCGCCTGAGAGAACAGAATGCTGTTTCGCCATATAGCTACAGTTGCTAGCCTGAAGTAACTCCAAGTTTTATTTACGTGAAATTGCACTCTCGTAGGCCGCTTATAGAGCAATTTTAGGGCCTGAATGCGCCGAACGCAGCCTGGACGCGCCATGGGACGGAGCGTCATCACTCAAGGCCGGATTTAGAGGCACAAAAATCAGGTTTTAGACGCCAAAAATATATAGGCTGGCAAAACGCTGTTTGAGGCCCTCGAAATTGCAAATATGGGCAAAATGAACTTTTACAAAAGTTCAAATTTTCTCAGAAACACCCGCAGAACTTGTGTCTACGACAGGAATGCATTCATGATGGCACATACGCACGAAAGGTTCAGCAAAACCATTCTTTTTTTTGCGCTCGGTTTGCAGAACCTGTTTCCTGTTTTTGTCCAGCATGGTCGAGTGCCCACCGTCAAATAAGTGCGCTACTGGGTCCATTTCTTTCCGGCATGGCTGAAAAGAACAGCAGAGCAAGTAGCCAGTCCGGTGAGAGGCAGGGGTTTCTTTAAACCTCTTATTAACCGGGACTAATAGCACAGATCAATTTCACTTCCGTGTGAACACCTTCACACTTCAAAGATGTTCACACCTTTCATCAGGCTTAAGCATTTAGAGCAGCCAAAGAAATGCACTCGTGTCTGAAAATTTGCAATGCTACATGTCCCGGAAACATATAAAATGTTGGCAATGACTGCTATGATCCGGTGAAAATAGTGCAAACGCTATTTTCACCCCACTTGGTTTGGATCTGTACAAAGCTATGGCTTTTAGAGAATGGTGGGTAAGGCAACCTGAGGATCTCTGTAGAGTTAAATCTGGTTCTTTGGGCATATTTTCTTCGCATGTGGCACGATGTGGCTTTAGGGTACTCTGGGTCAGGCAACCTCAGCTTCTCTCGGTGTGTGGCATGTGTTCATGTGCACGTGTGTGGGATGAGCTGTATGCGATCACGAGCTGTACACATCTGTGTTGTGCTGGACGTACACTGATTGCGGTGTCCTTGTTGTGAGCGGGGGCGCTGCGATTGAGCTGTTCGTTGCCCATGTGCTTGACGAGCCCGGACGGTGTTTGCACCACTTGAAAATGCACTAGGATCCCTTGCACTAGAGACCATAATTGCACTGTCACTACGTGCTTCAGCGCATTTTTTGTGATTGCTAATATGCGATTTTTTGTGTGTGAGGGGGCAGCGTACGTCGTACAAATTCTACCGAGCATGAAAGTGTGTTTTTCACTGTGCTTGATCATATGCTTCGGCAACTTGCTTTTGACTGCTTTGCCGCGTGCTCATGGAATGTATCAATTCATCAATGAGTGGCATTTCAGGCATTTTATTGTTCAACGAGGTCAATTTTCTGTCTCGGTTAAGCCATGCAAGTGTTACATGATGTCATTTTGATTGAGATCCTGATAGTGATTGCAAAATGCAGAAGTGAGTCGTTCCTGCTTGAGAAACACGAATCAAATTGAAAGAGTCTGTATGGCTCTACTCATTCCTCATACAGCTGCATACGATCATACTATCGATAGTTGTACATAAACAAGTGTTCGCTTAGGTATGTAGTACGAGCAGTTTGCGCCCCGCAGGTTTTACTGCCTACGCGTGCCTCATTTTCCGGCGCAAAATCGCGCCCTTGTAAGCAATAAACAAACTAGTATCAATTCCTTTTAGAGATAAAAAACAGATAAGCACCTGTTTTGTTTTTTGCGTAATTGGAAAGTAAACGAATTTCTAAAGAGAAAAAACTTCGTCCATGTAGATTGACAGCAAAAAAGCACTTGAAAAATGGTGACTTCTCTCAATATATGAAAATGTTGTACAATGACATAATTTATATTTTGAGATTTACGTATATCATTGAAGGAAGGTGACTGTGGTGTATTTAGCAAAACGTACTAAATGACAGTAAACATATGAACAAATGTTTTACACACAGATGTATGTTCAACAGTTGCATATGTTTTATATACCCAGCTGTTTACATTTGCATAAAGAGTCCATAAGCAACCCGAGTGTTATCAACATTAGTTGCGGTAAGCTGACATGTAGCGCTTGCGCTCCCAAGAGTGATAGTCCCGAAAACTGCTACATAAATTTACCAAAGTGTATGGCACTGAACTACAATTGACGTGAACCGGTCATGACGGCTGCATCGTTGGAGTGAATGTGTAATTTTTAGAAAATTCTATAGTGGGCATTGCAACTGCAATTGACCTTTCAAGCTACATTGTGTCTTAGTGGTGTCTATTTCCACAGCTGTGTCGAGACCTGGTGTGGCTCTGTGGTAGAATACTTGATTGCCATGGAGAATGTTTGATTTTCATTTCACGAGTGAACCAAACCACTGTAAGCACACATTAACAGTATTTGTGCTATGAAGTGGTTTTTCTGCTAATAAAAACAAAAAACTCATTACCACGCCCCCCCCCCTAAAATGTGCGGCTGGATCCGCCCCTAGCTTCACATACACAAAATTTGGTGTTAAGTGACATCAATAGATGACGAACGTATATGACTGGTGCAAACAGTATAAACATGACATTCGTGTCATGTGAGAACATGGCATCATACCACGCTCATGATGCAATCGCAGCCGTTTCGCTAGCTTCACATAAAACGAACTTGGTACTTATGTGACGTAAATGGACTATGAAGGTAAATGACACGTCCGAACCTGATAATCATAATATGCAATTTATGTAAAACATCACTACATGCTACGCTCATAGCTGGCTCGAGGCCGTTTCGCTAGCTCCACATATACCAAATTTGGTATCATGTGGCGTGAATAGACGGTAAGATAAATGACAATTCCAAACATAATAATCATGACATGGAAGTCATGCTGAGTATAAGTTACGTCCATTTCATAAAATTCTGATATTAAGCAACACATCAACCTTCCTCATTCATGCTTCACATATCATCGATTCCCACTGTACGTGGGATCTGCTATTTGTTAATGAATGGTCTCATTAGCCTATTTCTCATTTTCTGCATTCACACTTTAACCTTTTGGACAATGGGTGCATTATCTTAAATTGCACACGTGTGCCTGGAAGCCACCTACAAAGTGGGTTCTAATAGGCCTGGCCTACTTTAGACGTGTCTTAATACACTATTTGTCTACTATGCTTCCAAATTGCAAGTGCACCTTCACTCTTGCCTTCTTGCTAAATGAGCTCTATTTCATACCTGTCGGCTTCATAATAAAATGTGACAGCATTGTGTGCCCTAAAATAAAGTGATATTCTTACCCTGGTTTCCTCTTGGCTGTATTGATGCCAGGGATGCATGCAGAGTCCTTGTACAGCTCTGCCATGTAGTACGAAACACAAACGCACACAAAAACTCTTTTATTCAAGGTAGAAGTACGTGTAGGAGGGAGTAGAGATTAAGTGACAAATTGCTAAGGAGTTCTCAGGGTGGGGCTACCTCGCTGAGCTAGCGGGACCTGTGTTCCCATCCAGCCTCTGCCACTTTTGAACTACAATTAGGTTTTACTAAGTCAAGAATGAGCAAAATTAGGCGTTTGTGTTAGCAAGGAAGCACATAAAAGCAGCAGAGACCAAGCTGAGAAGAAATATTGCATCTTTACCATTCTGAAAATAATTATTTCTTTCTGTGGCTGACTTATCCAGTCACTCTTCAGTATATGGCTATGCAAAGCAATCTTATGATGCAAAACAGTGCCAAAATATTCTCTGTAAAAATGGGGCTGTGTTTTCCGGGGTACATTTAGCTAGTGTGTAGGCTGCATTAGCATTGGACTAGATTAAGTTGTGCATTTTTGATGCGGAAGAAATTTCATAGCGCCTTAAAGAAAAGGTGGATAAAAATGACAAACACAACATATGTGTCTTTCGCGATCTTTTTCATCTACTGTGCTGTTTGATACCTTCCTAAAAAATCCATCTTCAGTAGTACACCTGCAGTGTCGGCTGCCATGCAGTCTAAACAAGTGCTCCACAAAATTTGGGAGAGTCATTCATTTCAGAGTACGAGAGTACATTGATTTATATGTGGGGTTTAACGTTTCAAAGCCACCATACGATTATGAGAGACGCCATTGTAGAGAGCTCCGGAAGTTCCGACCACCTGAGGTTGTTCAACGCGCACTCAAATCTGAGCACACGGGCCTACAACATTTCCGCCTACATTGGAAATTCAGCCGCCGCAGCCGGGATTTGAAGTATACTACACTTGCGAGAAAGTCAGCAATTCTAAAATTGGGAGAGAAAGGACAAAGGTTTGCGGTGCTATATGTGTATTGGTGAGAAAGAATAAACACACCTTTCAGAGAGAAACGGATTCTCGGAAATGGCAGGATTATAGGGACTTTTTAATTTGTATTACGGATAATCTGAAAGTATGGTATGCCACATATATCTCGGCCGGTCTACATATTGCACATGCACATCTGCACTTCACAGCAAAAGTTTTTAGAGTGAATTGAGCCAATAAAGTTTTCTTTAAATTTGTTACAGCTGCAGAAACGCGACCTACCTGGGGTTTTTTCTTTGAGCCTAGAAATATGCTACGTATAGGAAGTAAATTCCCACTGCAAGAGAAACTAGTTGTGCAAATTCAACAATGCTTTCACGTGAACGCGTCCATGAAGTCTGAACAACCACAATTTCCAAAGCATACAGGCGATAATTCAATGCATAATATTTTATGAATCTTAGAGCCAGCCCACGTGAGAGCCACGACTGTAGTTTATAACAACCAAGATCATTGTATAATATCTGCCACGAAGTACATTTATATATGTTGCACTTACGCCCTGCAATATAGTAGAGGCACATAAAATTCACGGTACAAGCAAAACCATATCAGCCACAAATCAGCCTTGACATGGTAGCTTCGCTGCAGCGAACCGCCGAGTGAGCGACGTGTAAGCTACAACCAGCGCCGGTCGAAACATCGGTGGAGAGCGTCAGCGCAGGCGGCGCGGTCTTCACGCTTCCCCCATTCTAGCCACTGTACTTTCGACTAGGTGAGAATAGCTGGTATGCTATATTCACCCGGTCGAAATAACAAAAATGCTATTTTCACCCAACTTGGCTTGTATCTAGGCGGATTTTCGGAACATTGCGGCTTTTGTCTAAATTCACAATGCCGGTTCAGGCAACCTATGGATTTTTTTTTCTTTTGATGAAGGCACGTAGGTATTCTGTCGGCACATCGGGCATATTTTTTTTTCGTGTTTGTGGTCGGCTCGGTGTTCACGTCGTTGGCGCACAATGTGACTGTGTTTGTCATTGCAATGTGCTTTGTGAACGTGAATAGTTAGATTAGGTTCGCGTTTGGAACCGCTGAAAATTGTGCTTCGCCTGAGCTTGCGTGAAGACCACGGTGTCTAGGATCCGTCAACCTGTTTCAGTGCTCTTTGACATCCGTGATATTTACTTTTGTTGCGTGTGCGTTGGTGACGGTGTGGTAGACCGTACGTGCTGCCAGCTTAGCTGAGTGCGCTTGTAGTTATGTGGTTTGCGCGGCTGCTCAGCAACCTGTTCCGATTCTTGCGCTTGTTCGTCGAATACTTCATTTTTCATACGTAGAAGCATCGAACTCATATTAGCTGAGCTGTTAAATGCGCGGTAATTTAACCACTATATCATTCAGAAAAGCTGCCGACCAATTCTGATTTCAAAGTACAGGCATCACACGATATAACTTTGATGGCTATACAGTCCAAGTTTATCGATTGCGTTCGATGTGGAGATGAATCAATCACGGTCCATAAATTCACTTTCGATAGAAAGTGCCCATGTGACACCCGCATGCTCACTCAAGCCTCGCTATTCGCTTCCATGGCTGCACGAGCGATAAAAAAACAGTCGACTTTAAGCGTGCGGCTAGCACCCCAGAGGTTCTTTGCATGGAGCAAGATATGAGGCTGCGGACAAGTTGGTATCCCATACTTCAAACTGCTCAGCGGTAAACACAGCAGCACAAGTGAGACGAGAGTTAGCGCCAACATCCGATTGAAATTTATCTCAACTCCCAAATGTGTTGCCTACACCCGAGATAAAAACAACACGCTTATGCAAAAAAAAATCGAAGTGAAGCATAAAATCCTAAAGACCACAAAAAACGAAAATTGATGATATAGAATATGCCAATAAATCCAGGTAAGCCAGTTCTTTGCAGTCAAAAGTATTGAAGGTTCTCGGTGCCATCATGAGGATGAGTTATAAGAACTTTTGTTTTCTCAAAAAGGCATCGGCAATCGTATTTCTAATAATGAGAAACTACAGAAACGTCTCTGTCCATGTATTCAACTTTTTGCGAATTTCCCTGTAACTATATGCTTAGATACTTTCCTGTTTTAACAATGCACTGAATAATCAATTTCGTTTATGTAATTGACCTTGTGATGTTAAAAGAGTTTTGAACCATTGCCAAACTATGCACGGCAAAACTTTGTTGACTGTGCAGGGGGCAACTATTACAGCATATTTTGGTTTTGTGGACAAAGTTATGTGGGTCAAAGAGACTAGTGCCTAAGTATACAGTTGCAGGAACATTGTCAAAAGGTAAAAACCATAGTTAGAGATAGTTCTTTGGCTTCTCATTGTTGAGAATGTGGTTGCCAGCCTCTGTTCGAGAAAACAGAAGCTATTGCAGCTCCCCTTAATTATAGCACCACGATTAATATTAAGGCTGTATGAACAGCTAAAGGAAGCTGGTAACAATAAACCTTCGATGTTCCTATCTGTTAAAGAACTGGCTTACCTCTATTCATCGTCATGGGCTATTCTGCCTTAGTTTTTTTGCAGTTTGTTTCAGTGCACTTTCACTTGTGTTATTTTGTCTTACCTAGAGCATGTTAATATATTGGATGTGGGCTATATATTGTATGTTGTATAACAGTTCAGTTGGAAGCATGTGCTTCTCCTCGTGTCACTAGTGGTGCTTTATCTGCAGTGTTGCTGAGTATTTTCCAATCTCTGCACAGATGCATTGTATGCATGTTGAAATTGACATAGCAAAAAACGTGGACGCAGGAACAACAAATACACACCACTGCGCCATCTCGCAACTAACCTTATGAGAAAGCACACCATTAGAAGGAAACCGAAAGTATCAAACTCCCCTGATCTGGTGGACTACAATCAGAAAGTTAAGTCCTGAAAAGGCTAGCATGGTGCAAGAATTTGACGTGGAAGAGGGGGTGAAAAACGTCACGTAATGTAATTTAAAATGCCTTTTTACCGCATCTTATATACGGGATATTTCTAACAGAGGCTTGTCATTAAAATTCGAGAGATATGATGATACCGACATTCAGAATGGCTAAAGTACGAATGCTGATTACAAAACAACGAACATTTACGAGGTATCTCCTGACGGGAAGAGTACCGGAGTCTTGGAAAAACGCTAACATCATCTTAATACATAAGAAAAGAGATGACAAGGACTTGAAGAATTACAGGCCGATCAGCTTGCTCTCTGTAGTATACAAGCTATTTACAAAGGTAACTGCTAACATTGTGAAGAAAACATTAGAATTCAAACAACCAAAGAAACAAGCGGGGTTTCAAAGAGCCTACTCAACAATGAACCACATTCATACTATCAATCAAGTAATAGAGAAATGCTCAGAATATAACCAACCACTATACATAGCCTTCATTGATTACGAGAAGGCGTTTGAATCAGTAGAAAGATCAGTCGTCATGTAGACACATTGGAATAAGGGCGTCGATGAAGTATATATAAACATTCTGGAAGAAATCTACAGGGGATGAACTGCTACCATAGTGCTTCATAAAGAAAGCAACAGAATACCGATCAAGAAAGGTGTAAGGCAGGGAGACACAATCTCTGCAATGCCATTTACCGCGTGCTTACAGGAGGTTTTCAGAAGCCTAGAATTGGAACAGCTAGGGATAAGAGTTAATGGAGAGTACCTTAGTAACCTGCGCTTCGCCGATGACATTGCACTGCTGAGTAAATCAGGGGACGAATTGCAACTCATGATTACGGAGTTAGACAAGGAGAGGAGAAAAGTGGGTCTTAAAATTAATCTGCAGAAAACGAAAGTAATGTACATCAACTTCGGAAAAGAGCAGCGCTTCGAGATAGGTAATAGTGCACTTCAAGTTGTAAAAGACTATGTCTACTTAGGGCAGGTAATAACCGTGGAGCCGAACCATGAGATTGAAGTAAATAAAAGAATAAAAATGGGGTGAAGCACATTTGGCAAGCACTCTCAAAATATGGCAGGTAGATTGCCACTATTCCTCAAGAGGAAGGTATATAACAGCTGTATCTTGCCAGTACTTAGCTACGGAGCGGAAACCTGGAGACTTACAAAGAGGGTTCAGCTTAAATTGAGGATGACGCAGCGAGCAATGGAAAGAAAAATGGTAGGTGTAACCTTAAGAGACAAGAAGAGAGCAGAGTGGATTAGGGAACAGACGGGGGTTAAGGATATCATAGTTAAAATCAAGAAGAGGAGATGGACATGCGCCGGACATGAAGCACGTAGACAGGATAACCGCTGGTCATTAAAGGTAACTAACTGGATTCCCAGAGAAGGTAAGCGGGTTAGGGGGAGACAGAAGGTTAGGTGGGCAGATGAGATGAAGAAGTTAGCGGGTATAAATTGGCAGCAGCAAGCACAGGACCGGGTTAACTGGCGAAACATGGAACAGGCCTTTGTCCTGCAGTGGACGTAGTCAGGCTGATGATGATCATGACTAAACGTGGCATATAAGAGTACGAGTGTAAGACAAACATGACTGACACATCATGGCTTGAATGACTTGAAAGACCTGTCGCGTAAATCATGAAACCCTTTCCCATACGCACCTGGTGCATACCCATGACCCATGAAATTTGGGCGTGTCCCACAGGTCATTGGTCAAACAGACATTAGAAATCTTACCATGATAACTTTAAAAAACTTACGTCAAAAACTTCTGCTGCCTGTTTCAGTGACAGTGCCGAAGAGTAAAATATTTCTAGACCATTCAGAAGAAATATCAAAGTTATAGGCAAAAGTGAACCCAGGCGTTTTGTGAAGCAGTCAATTTTTCTACCCCAGAGTTGTATGACTAGTGAAAGTTGTGTCTACCACTGGATATGGGGGTATGATGCTCACCTGCCGACCCGAAGTTCGGGAGTTTGATCCCAGCCACGACAGTAACTTTTTTACAACTTGTCATAACGCAACAAGCGAGTATGCCTACAATCAGTTATTATTATTGACGAAGCGTTAGCCACAACAAGCTGCTTCAGGCAGAAACCCAGCAAGCACGAGCCACACGAACGTCGTATTCTTTGACGCTGGCACATAGCTGCCGCCGCTTTTTGCCGGTACATACTATTTGCCTTACAACGTCTCAATTCCGAAAGCTTGATTACCACGTGTATTCAAATTTAAAAAAAAGATGGGCCTTATTTTTATCGTGCTTCACATTGCCGCAGGGAGCCAGACAAGGTGCATTGTCATATATACTAAGGTATTCACTGCATTCTATTGCAGGTATATTTATTGTCCTCTTGTCTATGAAGTGATCTCCTATGCATGCCCCGCCACGGTGGTCTAGTGGTTAAGGTACTCGGCTGCTGACCCGCAGGACGCGGGATCAAATTCCGGCTGTGCGACTGCATTTCCGATGGAGGAGGAAATATTGTAGGTCCGTGTACTCAGATTTGGGTGCACGTTAAAGAACCCCAGGTGGTCAAAATTTCCGGAGCCCTCTACTATGGCGTCTCTCATAATCAAATAGTGGTTTTGGGACGTTAAACCCCACAAATCAATCAATGATCTCCTATGCACTTAAAAACACTCGTACATTTAAAGCATCACATGTTGGGTGCCTTGTCAAGAACTGCATTCTAGCTACGGCAAAAGGGCTAAGAAAGCATGTGTTTCTGGAAAACAACCATGCGGTGGGTTGTAACGAGCCTATAATCAGTGTCTTATTTCATATGTTTACCATGTTGCACAAATCACTGGCTCTTGCCTTCATGCTGAACGAGTTTACAACAATAAAGAATTTTGTAATTTGTTCACAGTATGTGTGAAGAAAGGTGGATTCGTCAATCTCTTACCTGTCAGTATCAAAGTATAATGGTACATTTTTGTGTACATTGAAATAAACTTATGTTTTTAATTCTGTCTCCTGTGTGGTTTTGTCGATGCCGCACATGCATGCACAGTCCATGTACAGTTCTAGCTATCCTTCATGCAATGCAGCTAATAAAAACAAACTTTCTGCTGTGTGGTAAATGTTCGATGAAGCAATCTCTGTGCGAATTACAACACAGGTGACAATTGCTAGTGGTGCTTTTTTTATGTTATACAGAATTATGTGGTTGCGTCAACAAAGAAACAGATAAAAACCAGTGGCAAGGTAACACACAATAGTGCATTATTGCCCTGCTGAGCATACTTATTTTTTATTCGTATGACTAATTTCTCTAGTCATTCTTTAATATGTGTCTATGCTGGGTATCTTTTGATACACACTAGGTCTGAAACATCCTGCCTCCTCAGCGTCAGTCAAGCTCTTTTCATTTTTTATCAGAACTGCCTGCTTTATTAAATTTTGTACAGTAGCCTGTTTCAAGATGGGACTGTGCTGCATGTGCCGAGATTGAATTATGCCAAGCAGTTTCTTTATGAGAAAGAAACCAAACAGCACCCTAAAAAAAGATAAGATAAAAATGGCAGACCCATGTTGTGTCTGCTGCCTTCTCTGTAATTTATCTACAGTGCTGCACGATTATCCCCTAAAATAGATGCAATCAGTAGTACACACTTCGTGTGTGCTACTAAGCACATAGTGAAAAAGTGCTCCACACAATAAATGAAGTTATTCATTTCAGAGTCTAATATAAGAGCCGGAGCTCCGCTTTGGTATGCATAGGTTCTATAACAAAAAAATAAAAATGAGCATACCACTCTTGCAGGAAGTTAAAAATATTCCAGAAATTCTAACGCTGAAGAAGAAAGGACAAATGATTGCGAAGACCTAGCACTCATATGTAATAGGATATCAAAATCTTGTGCATTTAAAATATAGCAATATTTATACCTTGGTTTCCTCTATGGCTTTCTTGATGCTAGGGTTGTATGCAATGCCCCTGTGCTGCTGTAGCCATGTATAAAACATAGCAAAGAAACACTTTCTTCTCTAGAGTATAGGTATGTCCCAAGAACTAGTATGAATTTAGTGACTAATTGCTACTTTGGCTATTTGGACAAAGAACAGAGTATACATATGTCATTGTTTCAACAGGGAAAGAGATAAAACTAGACACCAAGGTTACAAGCAATGTTGCAACTATGCTGTCCTCAATGCAGCTATTTCCTTTTGTTATGATCTATATGCCAGTCATTCTTTAGCATCGCATTAATCAAGTGTCTCAATTTTTAGGCTGTATTTGCATGGACCTATGTTAGCCATGAATTTATGAGCAGCACTATATAAAGAAAAGGTGTGGTGAAAATTACAGGCACAGCATGTGTGTCCCATTGCCTTCTCTCTATTTCATCAACAGCGCTGTTATTCCCTCCTAAAAAAAGTAATACTCAATGCTACACCTGCATGCACTGTGCATGTGCCACCAAGTACATTCCAAACAAGTGCTCCACAAAAACTCTGGAAGTCATTCCTTTCAAAGCCAATTACATCTGTTATGTATTAAGTATGCCACTTTTGCCAAACTGTTATCAAAGCATATGCAAAATTTATTTTATATATATATATATATAATTATATATATATATATATATATATATATATATATATATATATATATATATATATATTGTAACGAAGAGCGGCGCGGCAGCTGTGGGCCATGGGCTGAAAAGCGAAGAAGAAGAGGCAGAATAGAACAGCTAGTGACATATATTCTTTATATCAAAAGCTACTGGGATATGTCAGTATGCTGGAGAGATGGCTAGATGCAATCTGCATGACCTTAAATGTAAATAAGAGTGCAGTATTCATATTCCCGTTATCCAATCCCTTCTCAATTTCAATATGTTTTAAACAAGAGCCCATTCCGCAGGTGGAATCTCTTAAATATTTGGAAGTAATTTATAATGCCAACCTAAACTGGACTTCCCACATAGAAAGCATGGCATCTAAAGCACAACGCGCTTTAGGAATTGTTCGTAGACTGAGCAGCCGCCGATATGGTCTACGCAGAAGCACAATGGTATTGATCTATAAAATGTATATGCGACCAATCCTAGAATTTGGGTGCGTATTGTTCTCAGGTGGCCCTGCTTATAAAATAAAGCCTCTGGTTATGCTGGAACGAGAAGCCTTGAGATTGTGTCTAGGACATCCGAGGTTTGTAACAAACAATGTTTTGTATCAGGAAGCACGAGAACCTACATTGTTTTGCTGTTTTCATATCCCATTGGTTCAGACGTTTTTGAAATTTTATAGCTATGCGCCAAGACGATCTGAATATGATTTTATAAATGACCCAGACAGCTTCTTTCTTGCCCATTGGCCACGCTTTCGAACATCTCAAATTGCTTTTGTCCAGAAACAACTAGATAGGTTAAATGTAAAAATTCGAGATGTGATTGCGGCGCAGGATACAAATCAAGTTCTTAAGATCGAATTCGATGAGATTTTTCCCTCTAAGCCCAAATTATAATCGTATAGGGTCTTAAATAGCCGACTGCAGGATTATCTTGCACACGCAGAAAGGAATAATATTATAACCACAGATGCTTCAGATTTGATTGATTTGTGGGGTTTAACGTCCCAAAACCACCATATGATTATGAGAGACGCCGTAGTGGAGGGCTCCGGAAATTTAGACCACCTGGGGTTCTTTAACGTGCACCCAAATCTGAGTACACGGGCCTACAACATTTCCGCCTCCATCGGAAATGCAGCCGCCACAGCCGGGATTTGATCCCGCGACCTGCGGGTCAGCAGCCGAGTACCTTAACCACTAGACCACCGTGGACAGATGCTTCAGTATTGGATGAAAAGACAGGTGTAGGTATACACTCCCATTCGCTTGACTGGTCTTTTTCAATAAGATTACCGGATTTCACCGCAGTTTTTGAAGCTGAGCTGTTGGCAACAGTTCTAGCGCTGCGAAAGCTACCTTTTAATGCCGATAACGCGATCATATTAACGGATTCCCTGTAAGTTTGTACGTCGATTACGGCATCAACATAACCGATGGTCCTAAAGACTTCTTCTTATGCTAGTTCCTCCTCAGCTGCAGCTACTGAAATTAGTATGGATACCCGGTCATTTCGGCTCAGAAGTAAATGAAATCGCCGATTCTCTAGCACGAGCAGCATTGGAAGGGCCAGTACTATCAGTCCTTCCCGAAGTGGCCACTATAACTGCGACAAGATACAGAAAGCTTGCGCTCAGTGCAGACGCTATGGAAGCAATATTGTCAACACCAGAATTTACTCACTTAAGATTTCCATGGAAAATTCAGTGGTGTCCTACAAGACAGTTGGAAACCATAATAACCAGATTACGATGTCGTGTCCCCCCGTTAAATTTCTATTCACATAGGGCTGGTCTGGCGATATCATCACTATGCAACTTTTGTTCAGAATTGGAAACAATAGAGCACTATTTTTTATCATGTCGCCGATACAAATAGCTCAGGAAAACACTCTTAGTTCTCCCATTCGCTAGCCTGGGGCTGAATTTCACTATAGAAAACATTTTTTCTTTCGGTGCTTACGATCTGGGCTTCAGTCACGAGAACGTTTTCTACGCAGTTTGCAAGTACTTTAGTGAAAGTTAAAAATTAGGCTTTTAATTGCGTGATTATTATTCGTGCCAAAAAATTCCAACGAACACCAGAGCATTGTTTAACCATGCTGATTCTTATTCAAGGTAATGAATAATTGTCTTATCTGAACGAGTGACAAGCAACTATTGCACTCCCTTCATTCTGCCTAGGGTGTCTTTTCTTTTTTCTTTCTTTTTTATGGGTGGTTTTGATATTTAAAAAATCCTAATTAAGTCATCAATTCTTGGCCGATCCCCCTGAGTGGGTACGAGCCATGTCTGTGGAATTATCATCTTCATCATCATCAGCTTGCCCGACGAACGGCTGTTGTGTCTGTCTCGCTTATTACAATGGCGCAGCCGTTCAACGAACCTGTCTGCGACGACGTGCGTGAAGAAACCGTCATACGGAGCGGATGCACTCTCCTGCGGCCCGCAGCTCCTGCTACTATGGCCATGGCATCCGACCTGGCCACCGCCGGTACCGAAGCCAGCCCGCTGCCGGCAGGCGTCCTTGCCAAACCGCAAGGTGACTCCACTGACTTGGCTTCGCAAACCGCCTCCTTGCCCAGGGACGCCGTACACGCTCCCTTAGACTTCGCCTCAGGTACCATCCCTGGGCAACGCAACGTCAGTACCGTCACCAGAATACAGGCGTAATTCCTCACCTGTAACCACCAGCGAACTCTGCACGGTTCTTCAGGCCATCGCTACTTCGAGCCAGTGTCTTGCAGACGCCACCGTCATTTTCTCAGCAGCCTGTGTACGCACCACGTTGCCTCCTCCGTCTATGGCAGAAATTCTTGACTTTACTGGCGTTGATCAAGACCCAACCATCTGGCTGGATGAAATTCATTTATTGGCCCGTCGACATGCATGGACTGACGACGTGACGCTATAACTAGCTGTAAGCCGACTGCGCGAGTCCGCCAAAGCGTGGCATCAATACACTGGCTGCAAGTACAAATGCTGGAGTGACTGGACTACAGCCTTCGTCACGGCCTTCCCACCACTTCCATCCGCATACGACTACCACTTCAGGCGCATGCGATCGCGTCGGCAGGCTCCATCGCAAGACGCCCGTAAATACGTCTACAATAAGCTCGGTCTTCTCGACAACTGTGGTATTACATGGTTCTCTCCGGCTGCCCGCCAGTATGTCGTTGATGGCTTGGCTGACCCTACCCATGCTGCCATCTTATTTTGCCAGTCACCTGAAGCGTCACCCCAGGTTTTCGCTCAAAAGGCAGTCGAACTTCAGCAGAACTCTCGTCGTCGCCTTAGCTTGGACACATTACCGACTGTCTGATCGACTTACGCCTCCACACGACACGGATGCTTCAAGTGCGGTCGCATTGGCCACAACGCCAAGGAGTGTCGTCAACCTTTCCAGACCCGAATCCACTACCAAGCTTGTCAAACTCCTCGGATGTCTATTCATGTTGAGGGAATAGGTGACCTAACTGCTCTTGTGGATACCGGTGCAGAACGAACGGCGCTACACCGACGTCATGCTCCGGACACTATCCGATCGTGGACGCTCTGCGGACTTGGAGGAAGTGCTATGCCAGACGGAATGCGCGACATTTCAGTCCGGACGGCAGCGGGCACTAAGTTTCTTCCAGCCATTCCCGTCTTTGAAGACCTCCCTGCCGACATCATCCTTGGTGCTGACTTCTTGCTATCTGATGACATTGAGCTCACCATACATCGCGGCCACGTCGAGCTCCGGTCTTCGACAGCTGGGACTACCGCCACAACCCTGCCACCACAGAGAGGTGAGCCGTCCACTCTGCCTACCTTATCTTCTATATTGGCATGCCATCAGCCAGTATTTGCTAGCAATACAGCAGAACTGCCAGGCACTAATTTGCTGCTCCATCGCATACCAACGGGAGATCATCCGCCAATATGCGTACCACTTCGACGACACGCTGAACGAAAACGGGCAGTGATCGCAGAACAAGTAGATGAAATGCTTGCCGCGGGCATTATTAGGCCGTCATCGAGTCCATGGGCAGCGCCAGTCGTCCTTGTTCGCAAGAAGAAAGGATCGCTACGCTTCTGCGTGGACTACAGGCAGCTCAATAAATGTACAATACCTGGCTCTTACCCTTTACCCCGCATTGATAACGCTGTTGATACAGTACGTCACTGAAAGTTATTTTCGTCGCTTGATTTACACGCAGGGTACTGGCAGATTAACGTCGCGGAGGAAGATACATGTAAAACGGCCTTTCGCACACCTTTCGATTTGTATGAATTCAACTGCATGCCGTTTGGACTAAGAACGGCTCCTAGCACTTTTCATCGTGCGATGAATTCAGTGCTCGGACATTGAAAAACCAAGCCTGTGTGGTGTACTTAGACGACATCCTGGTCGTTGGCAGGACGGAGGATGAACACCTTCGCAATTTGGACGAAATACTACACAGACTCTTTGCAGCAGGGTTTCGTTTGAACAAAAAGAAATGCCAGTTTGGGGTGTCCAAGATTTCGTACCTGCGACATAATATATCTCCTGTCAGCATTCAGCCACTCCCGAAGCGAATAGCTACCGTGTCGCAGTATCCCACACCAACGTGTTTGAAGCAGGTTCAGTCATTTCTGGGTATGGCGTCGTATTTGCCAAGGTTTATTCCCCACTTCGCTTTGATCGCAGCTCCCTTGAGTGGTCTTTTTGAAAAAGACGCGCGGTTTGAATGGGGCGTCTCACAAGAAAATGCTTTTCGAGCTATAAAGCAAAAGCTCACTTGTTGCCCCATACTAAGTCACTTCAATGAAGACTGCTCCACCGAAGTGCACACTGATGCCAGCCAAGTCAGCCTAGGAGCTGTGTTAGTGCTGCGTTATCCAGATGGCGTGGAACACGTGGTCGCTTATGCCAGCCGAAAACTTTCAGACACCGAGCGCCACTATCACTCCAATGAGCTTGACTGTCTTGCAGTGGTATGGAGCGTCGATGATAAGTTTCGACATTATCTTTTCGGGCGTAAATTCACTGTTGTGACTGATAATGCTGCTATAGGATGATGTTCTCCAAGCAGCAACACAAGCACAAACTGCCCGGTGGGTAATCACGCTGCCAGAATACGATTTTGACGTGCGCCACCGTGCCTGGGGGCTAAACTACGTCGCCGATGTACTCTCACGGAACCCCCTTGACTGCGCCCAACAAACCAGGCAAACCCACATTTTTTTTCGCCCAGATGGATATATCTCGAGCCCAACAGGAGGATAAAGATTTGGCATCCATTATTGCATCTATCACTGACAAGGGAAATCACAGTACTTTTGTGATGCGCAATGCCGCATTGTACCGGCGTCACTGGCGAGCGGACCGATCCGAAGAACGTTACCTCCTTGTGATCCCGAAATCCCACAGGTCAGAAATATTACGATGCATTCACGACTCCCCAGAAGGTAGACACACCGGCCAACGAACCACACTCCGGAAACTACAAGAACGTTTTTGGTGACCGAAGATCCAAAGTAGCGTCCGTTCTTATGTCGCCAGCTGCAAAATCCGCCAGCAGTTTAAGCGACTGCCTGGGTGTCAACCTGGATTACTAACACCAATCCAGATACCAGAAAACGTTTTCCACACAATTGGCCTTGATTACATGGGACCTCTACCCACCACCACTGCGGGAAATTGTTACGTCATTGTAGCAGTAGACTACCTGTCAAAATACGTAGAAGTGGAGGCCGTGCCATCTCTTGCATCCACTTACCTAATCGACTTCCTCAAGCACCGATTTGAATGGAGACATGGCTTACCAAAAAAGTTAATATTTGATCGGGCTACAACGTTTCGTAGCGGGGAACTGAAAAAGTACCTTTGCACGGCAGGTGTGCAGCACCACTTCGCATCCGCGTTTCATCCGCAAGCAAACAGCCTTACTGAGAGAACCAACCAGAGCATCCAGGCACGACTCGCTCCGTATACGAAGGCAGGGAAAAGAGGAGAGGCCGACTGAGACATCCAATTTCCGTCAGCCGCTTTTGCGATTAACACCGCACTGGAGACGTCTACCGGGGAAATGCCCTACGAAATTGTTTATGGGAAACTACCAGAGCTGAAAGCGGTCCTCAGTCTGGATGCTCCCTATAAAATTTCACGTGCCAACGATCGCGAAGCGGCCTGTCAGAAGATCCGAACTGAGGCGATCAAGAAAGCCACCCACGCACAAGAAAATCAAAAGCGCCTACATGACAGACGCCCTAGACACGCTCCTGCTTACAACATCGGTGACGAGGTCTGGGTGCAAAGAGGCACCAGCAGGCCTGGCAAGAAGCTACTATCTAAGTTAGACGGGCCATTCATAATTACTCAGCGTGTAGGAGAAAATACCTGGCGTGTAAACACCTCAGATGCGAACTTCAGTCTTGATAAACGCAAAAGAAACAACTTTGCCGTGCATGTGTCGCGCTTGAAAACAGCAGTCAGACCGCTGCAGGTGCAATGAACTGTAATTTTTTTTGTCAGTTCCGCAGTGTGGCCGAATGGAACGAAGAGCGGCGCGGCAGCTGTAGGCCATGGGCTTAAAAGCGAAGAAGAGGCAGTATAGAACAGCTTGCCCGACGAACGGGTGTTGTGTCTGTCTCGCTTACTACAATATATATATATATATATATATATATATATATATATATATATATATATATATATATAAAAGAAAGAAGTAAATACGAGCTTCTCGGGTACTCTTACTCACTCAACAAAAAGAAGTGCACGTGAACTGAACATAGCGGTTCACTTGCGCAGGAACACACATGCTTGAAATTGTTCAATGAATGGGTCCCTTGACTATTTTCTTCAGCAAAGCTTCTAGCACAATTGTGATTCACAACTGATCAGCCATTGCAAGCATCTTATAATCAAATGATGACTGACCGAAAAGCAGCTACCTTGGATAGCTCTTTCGCTGATGTCAGGTGTCCGAGCCATTTATTGCTCCAATGACTGCGCATAAGCCGAGTGCCAATGTTTGAGGATGTCAGCCGATTTTTTTCGCTCTTGACAACAAGTTTGACTGTGCATGCAGAGGACTAAGCACAATTTTCTGAAACAATACATTCACTAATTTCTTAAAGAATAAGGCAACTCAAAGGGCATTCTCAATCACACAATCAGAGATCAAGTGAAGCATCATGTTTAGGCAGTCACAGAGAAAGTAAATTGCTTATAAGGGAGCACAACAAACAGCAGGCAGCGAAATTATGCCAGTGAATCTTTTTATGCTACTTATTCCACTTCCACTACACAACACAGACCATTACACTGCTTTGTTACACCTAAACTTCACGCCTATTAGACAGCATTCTCGCCTCATCACACAAAATTTCATATGTTTTCACCCACCTGGTCCACAGAGCCACTCCCGTTCTTGAAATTTAGAAACACTTGAAGGCTGTCACTTCACTTTTCTTATTTCATATATGTTATGTTATTATGCGTACAACCAGCTGGCCAAAACATGTTATTAAGTAACAGATTCAAGTATCTTTTTTTTTGCTTGAATGGTAATTAGTAGAACATGTTAAGCTGTAGCACACATACAGCGGTAGACCGCCGTGCATGAGCCACTCTTACCCCCTTTGTTTACAGCATGTGTCGAGTATATACGCCGGACTTCTCAGTTGCTTCAGATTGAAAAATTAAATGTTTCACTGTGTTTTTTGATGTTATCAATCTTTGATTACCCACTTTGACCGGTAAGCTCCCTTTTGTGCTATAGAAAAGAGGTGCTGTCGGTGCCTCGCATACCTCCCAAGGGAATAAAGTTTGCACCAAGAATGACAGTGTACTAAAAATTACCTTAAGAGAGCCCAAAAAAGCACTGGTAGCATCTGCAGTTTTTTGTGCTGCTTGCACAGTTAAAAGTGGCGACATGCCTCCAAGATGTGTCTTTCACCACCACTGATGCCACCTGGTATGGACCCCTGACTGCTTTCAGTGAATGACTCCACGAACTTCGGCAGGCACGGTGTAGAACTCTTGTCATGCTTGTTGACCTTCTCCTCCCGATATCTGCAGAGCAGGACATTGAAGCGATGAGGCACGATTGGCAGCTAGTAAGCTAATGACGACCCACCAAATACGGTGCCACATCTGGAACTGCACACTGGGGCACAATCTGCAGCAGCTAGTACGGTTACAAGAGAACTATCTGCGTTTGCCTCTGAAAGACCTTGGGCAAGCTGGGCGAAATCCTTCCTCCAGTCTTCTACGTTCCTCTCCTTAATTGCACTGACATCAAAGCGGCTCAGCAATGGCAAATCACGGCCACCCTCACATACTCTTCGCCAGTCTACATTCTGAAGGTTGCTTTCGTTTACAGTGTGACCCCGTGGCCGTCTCCAGTACTGAGGTAGATCAATGCACTACAAGTGAGCCGGAACCATTATAAATCATTTCTCTTGCTGCAGTAGAAGTACGTCAAGCACTGCCGCAAAATGGCTGCAATGATGCTTGCCAGCAGGGCACTCACATTTTCCATCGAGCACACTACCGTCGCCTTTGATGGTGGCACAAACAAGATAGGGGGGCTGTGTTTTCTTTTTGCTGCGGTAGCAGCGTACTTGTATAAAGTAGCTGTCACTCCTGCATAGAGAAAAGAAAACGGAATCTCGCATAAAATCGTTAGAACATGATTCTGGGCACCCCTTATTGTATGCATGCATGTTTAGCCAGCCTAAATCACTTTGTGAAATAATTGTTACGGTGGTTGGACAGCAGCGTAATCGAGCACAAACCTCTGCGGAGCCAAGAACATTTCACTTGAGTACATAGACTTAAGTTAAGGCACCATAGACATTCGCCGATGTAAGGTACCCAAAGGGTCCAAACTAGTCCTGTCTTCACAGGAGTATCTCTAGGTGCTCCTTATTTGTGGCAAGCACACGCGATGCCCCCTCCCCCTTTTCACTTCTGCGGTTTTCGTATGGTCCATTTGAATCGCAACCACGCCTCATTCACAAAAATAATCTAGGTTGCAATGACTTTTAGAGCTAGATGCAGGAGATAAAAAATAGAAAATCCGGGAATAGATTGGCCTCGATTGCGATCAAAAATTGTCACACGACAATTTGTCCGTTTCGCGCAGCGCTACATGCAGCGACCTTGGCTTTCTGTTCTAGGGTATCCCAGTACCTGCGTTCACACTCACACCTTTTCATTCCACTTTCAATACCCTTCATGTTAGCATAAGAAGCAGTGTAGGAGAAACAATTATGAAAATTCACTCGAAAAAATTGTATCCGTAAATGGAGCGAACGCAGACGTCGGCGCTGAAACCGCCATAAGCGAAATTTGAGCGATGATGTGAAATGTAGCTGCTACTTTTCTTGCTCATAGCAGGCACGTAGAGTCGCTGTGATGACATAGCTTTCCGTGAGAAGTTTGTAGCTTCGGTGAGCATTTTTTTTTGTTCCGCGCGCGCATGCTAGTTGCCTGTGTTCATGGTCCTGCAGCCATGACAGCCGAGCAAAGTGGTTGTCCTACCCCTTGAAGGATATAAATATTGCTCATTGTGCAGCGGAAGCATCTCAAAAAGCTCATCAAAGAGTACTGGGAGCTCGTTCAAGCTACTAGGCAGAGCGATTGCAGCGGAAGATATGGAGAACTCGCCCACGACACAAAAAACATCACAACACTTACGCATTTAACGGTTGGCCCTCCATGCCCTCATGATGGCGCTAGCTATCCCAAACTCCTTCGCGAAGCGAAACTGGCGAAAAGCTCGCCGTCAGATGGCGTATTTATGAAAAGGGTCTATACGTTTCGACGACGCGGTGCACGTGTTCGCCGGCGTTCATTTCGTCGCGTCACGCCAGGCACGGTCCTGCCATATACTCGCTGGCGCATGCCGCACTGCGTTGCTTCGACGCATGTGCGTTTCAGCGTGTCCGGCGTGCCTCCGTCACAAAAAGAGGGAGACGCGGTGTTGTCTGGGTAACGCATCGGCATAGAGTAATGTTACTCTACACCATCTGCGCGAAATGCAGCATGTCACATTTCGTGCCGGTAGCTATCGGGCTAGACTGACGGACGCTGGTCGCATCTGGCGTCAGTCTATATAGTGCTCGCGTTTTGCAAACGTAGCGTCGCTGTGCCAAGCGTGCGCATGCATCAACGCTACATTGGGGTATAATAGGTCCTTCATGATGCGCTGGCTGCCATTGAGCTAGCTCCACATACATCAACCAAATTCAATTATTCAATCAACCAAAGAAACAAGCAGGATTTTGAACAGGCTACTCAACAATCGACCACATTCATACTATCAATCAGGTAATAGAGAAATGCTCAGAATATAACCAACCGCTATACATAGCCTTCATAGATTACGAGAAAGCGTTTGATTCAGTAGAAATATCAGCCGTCACGCAGACACTGCGGAATCAGGGCGTCGATGAAGTAAATATAAACATCCTGGAAGAAATCTACAGGGGATCAACTGCTACCATTGTGCTTCATAAAGAAAGCAACAAAATACCAATCAAGAAGGGTGTAAGGCAGGGGGTCACAACCTCTCCAATGCTATTTACCGCGTGCTTACAGGAGGTTTTCAGAAGCCTAGAATGGGAACAGTGAGGAATAAGAGTTAATGGAGAGTACCTTGGTAACCTACGCTTCGTCGATGACATTGCATTGCTGAGTAACTCAGGGGACGAATTGCAACTCATGATTACGGAGTTAGACAAGAAGAGCAGAAAGGTGGATCTTAAAATGAATCTGCAGAAAACGAAAGTAATGTACAAAACCTCGGAAAAGAGCAGCGCTTCGAGATAGGTAATAGTGCACTTCAATTTGTAAAAGACTATGTGTACTTAGGTCAGGTAATAACCGCAGAGCCGAACCACGAGATTGAAGTAACTAGAAGAATAAGAATGCGGTGGAGCACATTTGGCAAGCACTCTCAAATTATGAAAGGTAGATTGCCACTATCCCTCAAGAGGAGGGTATATAACAGCTGTATTTTGCCGGTACTTAGCTACGGAGCAGAAACCTGGAGACTTACAAAGAGGGTTCAGCTTAAACTGAGGACGACGCAGCGAGCAATGGAGAGAAAAATAGTAGGTGTAACCTTAAAAGAGAAGAAGAGAGCAGAGTGGATTAGGAAACAAACGGGGGTCAAGGATATCATTGCTGAAATCAAGAGGAAATTGACATGGGCCGGGCAATGTAGCGCGTAGACAGGATAACCGCTGGTCGTTAAGGGTAACTAACTGGATTCCAAGAGATGGCAAACGGGTTAGGGGGAGCCAGAAGGTTAGGTGGGCAGATGAGATTAAGAAGTTTGCGGGCATAAATTGGCAGCAGCAAACACAGGACCGGGTTAACTGGCGGAACATGGGAGAGGCCTTTGTCCTGCTGTGGACGTAGTCAGCCTGATGATGATGATGATGATGACATACATCAAATTCGGTGCTACGTGACGTCAATGGATGACGAAATATATGACTGGTGCAAAAATTATAATCCTGACATGCGTGCCATGTAAGAACATGACATCATACTACGCTCATAGCGCGTTCACGGCCGTTTCGCTAGCTCCAGATATACTAAATTTGGTATTACAAGACGTCAATAAATGACGAAAGTAAATGACACGTCCAAACACCACATTTACCTCCACCTCGCAACAGTGTGCTGATTTGAAAGTGACATAACCTTTCTCATTCATGCTTCGCATAGCATCGATTCTCAATGTGCGTGGGATCTCCCAATTTTTAAAAGATGGTGGTAGTTTTAACGTCATCTACTCTGGTAATCTGTAGCACGAACTTTTAAAAGAGGTAGCTGCTGCAGTAGATACAAAAAACGACCTGTTGCACAGCCCTTGGAGACAACGGCCCCGAGAGACAGTCATGCTGTATCAGCTCTCTGTATCAGTATCATCTGAATGGTCAGCCACAATTTTCACTACACATTTTATGTCTCTCTCGTGATTAACGCATACTTTTCTGTATTACCCGCCGTTAGTGCGAACAATTTTAAGCCTCCGTACAGCCACTCATCACACCTACTTTCCACATCTTTGTGTCATGTATTAGCGCTTTTTAACCATCACATGGTCCTTGCGCCAATAAACACCATATAACGTACATCAATATAATATTATTTCCTGCGGGGGGGGAGCAATCTGTAGCGTCATCAATCACCATCATTGCTATTCATCATGATCCTCATTTTTCAGCCACCGCAGCGGGCCTCTCGCTCACCTCAGACTGAGCGCGTGGAACAAGCAACCGATCGAAAAAACGCGCCGGGAGTGTCGGATGCAGGCAGCCGCCGCCGCTCTGCTTTGTCTCCGATAATAAAGTGGCGAGATCTGCAGAGCCACGTAGGCTGCATTCACGATGTCTGTCGTCTCCCTCTCTCGCTGCACGTGGCATCACCCAAAAACGACGACTACCCTGCGTCCACTGTGTGCAAATCTGAATTTTCCCGAAGGCACAAATGAGCACATGCGATCTATAACGTGTCGGAAAAGATTTCGGTCGAAATCAGTCGCAAACTATGCTTTAGTCAGAGAGGATCTTTTTTAAGGCACCCATAAAAATTTTGATTAATCGATTGAAACATCATGTGAAGAGCAATCAATTGATTAAAGGCTAAATCTATGAACGAACAACAATTATTCGATTAACTTTTAATGCACCATCCCTGGTTGCAACGCCGATGCTTTCGGGAGCTGGTGCTTTGAGGTGATCTCAGGCATGCTAGGCTCACCCGAGATACAAGTCCTGCTGGCTACATTGCTGATGTGTCTCACCAAGTTGGACGGCTAAATTTAGCTGGCCAATCGATACAAAGGGCTCACGAAAAATTTCAAGATGGAATAGGCGTTGATACACTTCTACACCACGTTGTATAAGCAACAAGACTGATTAACCAGGCGATGTCACGCACCTAAATCTCATTCGTGCCCTGTCATTCTCTTCCTGGGGAAAAAAGGACCATCTGCATGCATCAAATTATGGAATGGCGTTGTCACATTGTCCACCCTCCAAATATTGACGATGCTTCTTTTTAAATGGGGGAAGGTTTCGCAGCCACAAAATAATCAATAGACCAAATCCATTTAAAGTAACCGCATATGCGGCTCGCACACGCGCAGCTTCTTCAGAGGAAACGATATCTTGCCTCGGTTCTCAGCCGAGCGTATTGTGGCCAAAACTTTCATAGCGGCCTTTCAGCAAAAGCTGCTGACACCGCAGCACAGCACAAGCAACCGACTACAGAAGCAACATTAGAAGTAAAACACCCATTGCACTGTTTTTCGCGGCTCTAAAATCGACTTCAAGCCCAAGCCAGCGCACTGGATATTAACTAGTGCATGGTGTTTGTTAACTAAAAATAGCATTCTGTGACAAGCACAACTATCTTTAATTAAAAGTTTGACGCTGCCGCTAAGATTATTGAGCATGACAGAGCAGCAACGAGAAAAAACTTGAAATGTTCACGAAAGCATTAAAGAATGCGACAACACACATAGCGACGTAACGGTGGATCTGTACTGCCAGACACTGAAAAAGTAGCAGGACAAAAGAGGATACAAGGAGCAATAAAATGCTCGTTTTCATCCCATGGGACGGCTCTCAGTTCTCCCATAGTAGAGTACCTGGTACTCTAAACCGTTACCCTTTTTTTTTAAACACATCCATTTTACCGGGACAGCTGAAAGCTCTCCTATAGTAGGGTACATCGTACTCTAAATCGTTAACATTTGTTCTGAACACAGACTGTTAAGCGACAGCGAGGTGCTATCGCATAGCGTTGCGAGAAGTGCTCGACCTCGTTTAACACGATTTTGGTGGCTTCGTGACTTAAAGAAACAGTCGCTTTTTAAGAGAAAGCTGTGAATATCCAGAAAAAACAAAAAATCCATTCGGTAGTGATGTCACGAATGGTCTCCATCGCTTGTACTGAAGTAGAAATGTGGAACTGATGCATTGTTAAAAAAATTGCCCGCAGCTTCCCTCGGGGGAACACTGAGGAGGATGCGGAGCATATAATTGGTTAACGGGGTGTTAAAGTGCGACTTACTTGGGTCGATGGCTAAATTGGTTAACGTGGTTGTGAAATGGGGTGTTAAATTGCGACTTACTTTGGTCGATGGCTAAATTGGTTAACGTGGTTGTAGGAGGGGGTGTTAAATGAGTGAACACGTACACACGTATGCAAAAGGACGGCGCTGGTCGAAGGGACGTCGATCATTGTGTTTGTGGATTCGTTGGGATTCATTTCACCGCGACTTCGGACGTCGACGCGCCGTACAAACCAACGGACGAGCGGCAACTGAGCGAGCGAGCGCCGACCTTGAGTATATATACAGCGCGACGGCGCATGCGCTGTCAGCTGTCGAATGTTCTCGAAGGAGAAGCGCGCGCGCGGCACAGATGGCGACGGCGCGACGGCGCATGCGCTGTCAGCTGTCGAATGTTCTCGAAGGAGAAGCGCGCGCGGCACAGATGGTGGGCGACGGCGCGACGGCGCATGCGCGCGCGTCAGCTGTCGAATGTTCGAGAAGCGGTGCAGACGGCGCGGGCGGCGCACTACAAGGCGCGAGTATAAGATACTTCCGCATCTAAAAGCTTTCAGCACGAACAAGAAGGAGCACAAAGAAGAGGACAGAAACAAACGCCGATACAACTGAAGTTTATTGAAGGAAGTGTCAACCACCTGGATAACCAAGAGCGCTTGCGCAGACATTACCTGTAATGAAAGAACTCATACAACTTAGTTTTTCACATTCTAAAGGGCAAACAGGCAGCTCAGGTATGTCTTCTTCTCCCGCAACTTGAGTGAAGTACGCTTTCACGAGTTCCCGTCCCATTCAACCTCAGTGTTTGTGCATGATGACGGTATTATCGCAGCTCTTGTTTGTGCCCACTTTTTTGAGGTCCATTTCGTTCACGCTGAGAAGTATACAAGAATCCGCTGGCTGTGTTATCAGTTACGTCATTCGTAGTCCGGCACCCAATCACGCGCGTCATTGGCTGCACTTTATCGACGTCATCCGTTCTCTCGCAGCCTTGGCGCCGAGTGCACGTGCGTCAGTTTCTTCTGGAACCTCTACATGGGCACGCCATAGACAACTCTAGAGAACCACCGAAAGTTGAAACGTAAAACCTCGCATTACCAGGCCATTCGCGCAGTCCGGGCATAAGGACATGCCCGGGAGGCCGACTGTTGGCAGCAACTGCGTACCGATGATCAAGCAGCCTTCCAAGGCGCGCTGAATTGCAAACGAGAACGCAAGCGCGGGTGGCTGGCGAATAACGCAGACCACGCCGTCGAGGTATACGTCGTGATTTCGCTTTCAACTTCGTTACGGCGGCAATATGATGGTCGCAGAGCGTGTTCGCTTGGGTGAACGCCCACTTTCGGTGGGAGTTTCTACGGCAGCACATTCGCGTCAGCTGTGACGAATGTGACTGCCTGTGGTTCGAGAACAACCACTGGGATTGACGCATTTAACAGTTCGTTACACACCTCCGTGACGGAGATCAAGCGAAGCCAAATGTGTGGTCAGTAAAAGAAACACCGCGGTTAACCCAAGGCAAACCTGTGTCTAACCTCATTAGGATCACCAATATGTAGCCAATAATTGTGAAAGTATTCTTCGCCAAGTCAAGTCAAACCCACTGATAAGCATCGAGGCTGCACGTTTCAGCTTTCGCTGGTGAACCACTTGTACAGAGTGCTTGGGCGGGGATTTTTTTTTCCTATTTGTTCCATTGATACGCGGTATTCGAACGCTCCGCAGAGGCTGGCGCTAGGAGCACCGTAGGGTTAGGACCTCTGCGACACTGCCGATTTCTCGCGCCGATTACGTAGAAATTGCGTAATGATGGTGAGTTTATACATCGTCAGACCAACAGTAACAACAGCCGCTCGCTTTTCACCCTCATTCCCTCCAACTGCACGTGCCGGTTTTTTTTCTTGTTCTTGTTTTTCCTGTGTGCGCACGCTGTTTATGGTTGGGTATTTGTGTTTTCTCGCGGACGTCCTCACTTGCCATCCCCTGCCGGAAAAACCGTGCAACTGTTGTGCGTTACCAGGGCCGGTCTGGAGGCGTGCGCTCGCTTCCATTTAGGAAGCCGTGGGCGCGCCTCCAGACTGGTATTACAGCTCTTCAGATACCTTTGGTTCCCACGCGTAGGCGAAGCGCGTGCTATGCGTGAACCCTCTCGTCTTTCCTCGATTCCACCCCATGGTGGACTGTCACAACGGCCATGCAAACACGAAGGGGTTGACTTCAGTGAAGTTTTACCGATTCAGAAACATATGGCATGAAAAAGGCAGACGCATGGGTTACAGCAGTACGCCCGAAAAAAATCTAAATTTTAATAATTAGAACGGGCAGGTTCACGATACATTATTACTAACGGTAGGTAATTGCTCCGTCACCATTCCTCTATTTTATAGTTACATGCAGATCCACATCTGCATAATAAATCGCAAATCACCATGATATGTTTACCTCCTGTCTTTCCAGCACTGTTAAAAATTGCGAAGATGTATATGTTTGTGCTGCTACTTTTGTTCGATATTGTAAAGAACGTAGTAATTGGATCTGTGTACACATGTGGTATTTGCTATGTCATATATATTTTATATCTACGCAGCGTCGATGGAAATGTGTTGGCCAAAAGTTTCGACAATAAGTTGTAGCAGACATTTTACGAAAATCTGCGGAAGTGACTCAAGCCAGCACCCTTCTTATGTACCGACAGTTTTCCCAGCGAGTAACACGAAACGGGCGCCTAATCCTCAATTTGCGCTGAAATACGTGATAAGCAATAAAGCGCATAACTAACGATGCATTTAAAGCTCAAGACTGTGGATTCCTCAATTGACGCTGAGCTAAGCCTTGTTGCGTGAAAACACATCAAGTCAAGCTAGACTCAACACTTTTAGTTGGGCATAAGTAACGAGCCCACGTACGCAGCAAATTGCCACGGGAGAGAACTGCGCATGTGCAATACGTAACGTATCGACTTCTGAGATGCGCGCGTACGCCCGAAAGAAAAAAAAAACGCGGTGCCCGCAAACGTGACGAGGCGGAGAGTACGCAGCGAAACACTCCCGCGATATCTCGATTGAAGTAGGAACCATGCAACGCCTCCTAGATTTCCCGTGCCTTCCGGATGAGCACGAAACGACGGTTGTCTATATCGACGCTGCCTACGTAGAGATAAGGGCCTTTGTACTTGGCCTTCGAGATCGGCGATTTTGGCGTTTGCTACTAATTTGAAAGGATGCCTTGTATTAAACGCCGTTTGTTTATTGACGGCGTTAATTACGTAGGGTTAATTATAAATACGTTTACGCCTTTTTAAAATTTTTTACGTTATTTTTGTTGCATATAAGCTCCAAAAATGCAAAAAAGCTATTTGAAAACACTCCTACTTGGGTGGCGGCACCACCATAGTTCCTACGACATCCGCTTCCCAAGTGACCGCCGATAATCCGGCAGGCACGGGAAATCTAGGAGGCGTTAAATCACAGAACACCTAGTTGAACCAGATAGCAAAACGGCAGCGATGGCGTCGAACGCAACGAGCAACAAAGCCGGCCCAAATCGAGTGTATTTTACTTTGCGTGGCGATGTTGCGCTTCTAGCGGAACTGCGAACCAGCGATTTGTTTAGGCATTAGGAGCAGTGGGAAGAGATTGCTTGGCGCCTCAGGGAAGTCCTGAAAAACTATTTACAACACGCTGTGAGCGCGAGCGCCTGGACCTGTTGCTGTTTTATTTCTAATAACATACGTCTAGTTGAACCGAGCCTATCTTGGTACGGTCACTACAGCGTTGAGCGCTTCGCGTGCAGCGTACGCAACGTATCATACCGCGTACGTAGGCTTGTTACGCACGCCCAACTAGAAGGGTCTATTAGAAGAGTATTTATCAAACGTGACGCTCACACCGCAACCTTTTCAGGGTAAGATTGGAAAGCAGTTATTAAGCAGTGGCATAGCCAGGAATTTCGTTCGGGGGAGAGAGGAGGTCGCCTTGCAGCGAGGCCTCATTTAATTTTTCGAAGGACTAACTACAAAATTAACAAATGCATTATCAGTACAAATTTTCACAACGTGCTTTCACAAATGAATTCTTGAATGCGGCGCCCTGTCATGAACGAGAAAGAAATGCGTTTTTTTTTTCAATAAAATACTGCATACCCCGATATTTTTCCAGGAATAACTTTCACCAATACTTTCCAAATCTTCGTAAATTTTTCGCGTAAAAGGAACAGAAAACAAAGCGGAGTACACAACACAATCACAACAAAATCACAACACAGCGGAGTACTCAAAGTTGGACTATTCAATTCAATACATGCGCGGTACACTACAAGCTTAAATGAGAGGCACACGTTTGTTTTTCTCAATAAACTGACCTGACTCAGTATTTGCGTCAAAGCACAGTTGGGTTGTCACCTTGGTCTAGTGAATGATTTAATGCTCTTGATACTTATAATTTCATTCGTAAAAGTTAAAGGTGAGCCAAGCACGTCGAAATTTCAATATCGTGTGCACTTTACCACAATGTAATTTGCCCCATGCGATGGTGTTTGCGCGTGCAAGTTCGTAAGTGCGGTTAAGCCCGCTGCTTTAACTAGCTTCGTAAAGCACCGCACTAGTATCCAATTCATGCGTAAGCTTGACTTTAGCGTGCTTTTGGTGCATCGACCCTTGAGAGCAGTTCCAGTAGTGCGACGCCGGGTACAGTGGTAAAGTTCATTATCCATGCCAGTCTCTGCAAACGTGCGCGCATAGAGGGATACTTCCCACAAGAACAGGCAGTAAATACAAAGGACGCCTACACGAGGCAACACCCCTGGCGTGCACGGCCATGGGTTGGGCAATGTAGCTTTGCATGCACGTGACATGTATGTGACATGCATCGTGTCATTTTCCGGCTCAGAGTTGATTCGATACCCAATGGGGCCATGAAGGAATTTGGTTTGCAAATTCTACACGGAGCGTGCGGAAAAGGTTTCAAGCCCACCTCCTTGCACCACGCTTCTGTGGCTCACAAAGAACCCTTCCAGTGTCTTCCATGGTCTAAGAGTCGGCATGTGAACAAGTGAAGCACCCTAGAAGAAAATCGCAAGCAAAATGCTACATGGACAGTATTTTTTTAACCAATACTACACATTCTTTAGGAACACTGACGTGGCGGGCGGATGTAAAACCCACCGGCCACGTAATGGACGCCAATCACCTCTTTCCCTCTCCACTTTCTTCCTTTATTTTTCTCGTCTCATTTCCCTGCAAAAACTGGGAGGCGCTCCTATTTAGAGTTGCACAAGAAAGATATTTTCCTCTGGTCCCCCTCTATCCACTCGCGCCATGTCAGTGCGGTGGCGCAAAGTAGCCGGTGCTTCCTATATTTGACAGCTGCTGGCGGTTGCTTTGCGCAATCAGACGACTAGGTCTCGCGCCATAGAGTTCTGAAAGGTCAGATTTGCCCGGAAACATGAATGATGGTCTCCAAGTGTACTCGACAGCAAAATTCGAGGCTATAGTAGCGTTCATATAGGCACCGATTTGGAACATTTACTTTTATAGGCCTTTATACGAATTCCGGCACAAGCGTCAAAAGTAGGCATTTTTAGAACTATAAAACGCTATACAACCTCTCCTTAACCACTTAGTCATGCTCATGCATGAAAGTGGCATAATAGGAACGCAAAGAACAAAATGAGCATTTGCCTAAAATGCGCTCAATATATCCATCACCTACATTAGTTTTACACCGTGATCTGGACCCAACCCTGCTCGGCAACAAATGCGCAGTGCGTGCTCAGAAAGCGCCACTAAAGTGCCAGTGCCCTAAGTGACATGTCCTAGGAGCTCACTAATGTTTTATAAGAGTGTACATGCAACAGTTGCGATTCCATTCAAGTAAATGTGACATTTGTCTTTTGATTCGGTCAAGATGTCATTTTTGTACACCAAGCATGACATTTAGTGCAATCCATCAAACCACAATAGATATAATTATTTTTGCAACAACAAGCTATATAGGTTTGGAGCACACAACAACGCAAGCAGCTTTGAAGTTTTTTGCTCCAAGCTTTATTTTTCAATTTGTCTTCCATGTGGCCACTGCATGGCTACGTTCAGAACTGTGGACGTTGGCGTACTTACAACATAAAATAATGACACAGTCATAAAAGAGGTTTTGTTGTTTTGTCTGTGTCTTGTGTTTTTTATTGTCGATCTACATCTAAGTTGAATTTGTTGAGTGGTGGTACTTTTTTCACTGTGTGTAAAAAATGGTCTCCTAATTATGTAATCAAATCACAAAGCTGGTGAAAAAATAACTGTATCATTAATAGTGACAACAAACTAAGCAAGCGTGCAAACTTTTAATCAGACTTGGTTGAAAATTTGTAATGCTAGCCTTCAGGCCTAGGTGCCCCTTTAAAGGAGTGCTGACTCGCAATTCAATTATTTTCAAAAATTGTTCTCAATTTGAACATGTGCTTGGAGAACACAAAAGGGCACGAGAGATCAAACACGCGTGCCAGAGCGATATTTGTTTAGTCTTAATTTTTATATGTTATGCGGCGAGGTGCACAGAATTGCAAATTGCATTCCCAAAAAGTGAACCCAGTGCACCAAAAAAAAAATTGTTTGAAGGTGGCCACGCGTGCGTCTAGGTACTGCTTGCCATGACGTTTTCCGATTTCGCAGATGATGAAATTCTCAATGTAAACATTGTGTCACAATTTTTTTCTTCTTGTTTTATTATGTGCCACAGAAAATTACATTCATGCTTTCCCTAAACTGTCTGCAGAACCAAAAAAGTAAAAAAAAGGCTAACTCGGCTGAAAAACGGAAAGTTTGGTATCAGTGATGCCCCAAGGCGCATTTCTTATTTCACGTAAAAAATAAAGAAAAGTACTAATATAGAATAATATCATTTCAACGTTTCTGCAAAAGATTGTTTTCTTAGACGAAGCATGATAGAAGAAGAAAATAGTTAAACAAACGACTTTTTTTCTCAAAAGACCTCATTTTCGTAACAGAAATTTTTAAAAAGCCAGTGCCAATTTTAACCAAACATTTTTATCGAAGTTCGCTTATGTCACTCAATACATGATTTGCATATTGCTGCAAGTAAGCTACAATATTATCAATTCGTTTCACGAAATATAGCAAACTAAAGTGGCCCTTGCTGAGGGTGCTTGGCTGATAGCCTTTACTGGTTGTTCATATGAGCCTGCATTCTATAAAATTCCAAATAAAGTTTTTTGCAGCAGCAAAAGAACTTCATTTTGAGAGCTGGCCTTCAACAAGACAATATCGAGGTTTTATAGTATCTATAGGGCACCTCCTGCGCGCCAGACTGAAGGATGGCCACTCTCTAAAAGTGATATGCCTGCTCAGTTTGCAGCGGACAATGTAAACTTGCGCCGACATTATTCTATTGTCAACACCATGTGAAGTATCGCCAAAGAACGTTTTGAATAACTTTGCCAAAACCAGCCAGGCGCACACGGTACAGCTTATGTAATCACCGCCAACGATGCCTTATCTTAACTGCCGGCTTCCATAATGAGCAGGTGGAGGTGCTTTCTCGCACTGCCTGTTTCCTTTGCACCCGGTGCAGTAGATATGAAGACCTTCAAACACGTATCAACACACAACTTACGCAAATAAGCTTTTGAAGGCGTTACCTCAGCCATCTACCGAGCCATCCATTTTGTTTTTCGTTATCATCTCTTCGCGTCGCTCTCAGATAACTTTTACCTGTATTACCTCGACCCTGGCCCCCCGGGATTTCGCTTGTTTGAAAACGTTAAGATGGCTTAGAAGTGTGGCAGTTTGGGCTAGTTGGTATGACAAAACGATAGTTATAGCACTAGAACAGATCGATGACAAATAGCGCTCGTGTCCTTTTTGCCTCTGTCATTGTTCTGTTCTCTAGCTACAACTATCTTCATTGTTAAGATCGCGCTTTACGTCGTAAAACCACCACATCATGAAAGACGCTGTAGCGGAGGGCTCCTGAAATTTTGACTACCTGTTGTTCATTAACGTGATACTAAATATAAGGTCAATCGCAGTATGAGGCAGCAATTACCGGCTGTTATGTGTAGCGCAATTAATGCGGCTGATGCAGATTGCGGAACCTGCTCCAGACCCGTCAACAAACGAAGCTGATTGGTTCCGCAGAGACGAACGCGGAAGACCCGAGCACAGGAAAAAAAGGAGACTCCTTCGTTTACACGGTTCACCAGCGGAGCCGTCAATGTCGCCCCGTTTGGGACTATAAGAGGAAGACTTACTTGAAAGAGCGTCTGGCAAGAAACAGGCCAGGCGCCGCCATCTGAGCATAAGTCATTGTTGGTATGCACACGTGCCGCTGAGAAAGACGCCGGGATAAGGTGGCTAGAAGGCCAGTATAGCCGGGAAGCGACCACTGGGATGACTGAGACATAATAATAATAATAATAATAGTAATACCTTTTATTTCTTCAAATAAAACAGTACATGTGACTAGGCCTGCCAAAGCCAATCGGTGGCTTGAGTGGCAGAGCCTGGCAGACAGCAAGAAAACCGGACGCGTTACAGAGATTGTAACTTATGGCCTTTTTTTCACAGGACAAAAACCAACGTGCAATTAGGATTAGAAACAACAAAGCATATAAGCGATAGTTACAAGCATTACACAATATTTACAGCAATTGAAAGTGAAAAGGTGTACAGGAAAAAAGAAAGAATTAGAGCAAATGCTTTTTAAGCAAAGTAACACACTGGATAATTGTGCAGCATCATGCTTGCGAATGAGTGTATATGAATTACACACACGATATGCATTACAATTGTAGACATATACGCCGTAGCAGTTTATTTTATATTTTGTTTTTGTGCAAAAAATGCTGAGGGAAAGTCCATTGAAATAGGTTGGTACATAATGGGCTCTTATTCAAGTTCCATACTTTGTCGAACACCGCGGCCTCCATTAACGTACTCTGGGCCTTAAAGAACGAGAAGTAACATACGGAACCAGGAATTCTTTGGACCAGAAATGTTTTAAAACAACCGTTTGAATTAACAGATCATTGAAGTTTGGCATAAACAGCGTTTTGAAAATGTCTTTTTCAGAATTAATGTTCAGGTCGTAAGATATATTTTTTTAAAATCGAACGCAATATTCTGTTTATTCTATTGTGCCAACGAATAACACAGTGTCCGTAAATGGTTATTCCGTAACGCAGTATACTGTAACCTAAGGCGTGTGCTATCATCTTACGTACTGAAAACGGCATGTAGTATCTTATGTTATATAATAGACACGACACAGCGCGAAGTCTTTTGCAAGCATAGGCAAGATGACTATTCCAGGAAAGGTCGCTGTCAATGTTTAAGCCAAGGTATTCCACAACAGATGAATACTGTATACTGTAATGGACTACAAGAGCAGGATGAACAGTCAGAACATGCAAAATGAAAGGATAGTCAAAAGTTACTTTCTTCAATGGAATGTGCAGGCAGATTAGATTAGTTTAAGACACAATTATATTAATAAGGTGATCTCGAAACCAATCCTTGGCTTTAGTGGCAGCTGACTGAAGAAGCGTTATCGCCTCATAAAAGTTGTTTGCAGTCGTCACGATGACAGTGGCGTCGGCGTATTGATATAGAGAAACCGGTATCGCGCTGTGAAGGTCATTTACAAAAATATTAAATAGCAGCGGACTAAGAATTGATCCCTGTGGAACGCCGGTTTTGATGATTTCGAACGCGCTGCGAGATTGTTCAATGGATACAAGTTCACGCCTGCCTTGGAGGAAACTTGCCAACAAAGACCAGAAAGCACCCCTAAACCCTAACTAAAAAAGTTTATTCAATAACAAGGTATGGACGTCTCTCATAATCATATAGTGGTTTTGGGACGTTAAACCCCACATATCAATCAATCAATAACAAGGTATGATGTACACTGTCGAAAGCCTTGCTGCAGTCAAGAAAGAGCGCACAGGCAACTTTGTTGTTATCGAACGCCTCGTTCAACTGATCAGAGAAGGCTTTCAATAGCGTCCGAGTGCTTTCCCCTACTGGCAAAGCGATATGAAAACCTTACTGGCAAAGCGATATGATGTGACTATCGAGAAAGCTTGTCATCGTTAACAACAAATTTTTTTTCTAGTATTTGTGATATAGAAGGCAGAATTGATATCGGACAATTATTTTCAAGTTTATCACGCGCACCGCATTTGTGTAGAGGTATAACTATTGATATTTTCAAGTTCATGGGAATTTCTCTACTAGAAATAATAAGATTTATTGGTGCCAGCAGAACTTCATGGGTGTATTCAAATGCACGGTGCAAGTCAGTTATAAAGACACCATCAATACCAGCAGATTTTTTACACTTCAAACTAAAAATAATAGATCGTACGTCTTCATGAGATATTGAAGGTATATAAGCCGATTCGCTAACACTGTAATGTAAAGTGCAAGGGCCTACTTGGGAATTTGTGTTTTTGATTGTTCGAGAGAAAAAGTTGAATTCATCAGCAATCTTCTGTGCGTTATTGGCTTGACTCGAAAAAAAGTTATTCAAAATATTGACGCGAGTGCTTGCGCCTCTAAAGGTGTAATTAATGCCAAGTTTTTTTCTGCTGTTACTGGCATCCTTAAATTTGGCTCCGAAATGGGTTCGTTTAGCCGAGCGAATCATAGCATTAACCTTGTTTCGGCTTTGCTTAAATTTGGCTCGCAAGTCTGAACAATTAGGATAACGCTTACATTGTGTCCAAAGCAAGTCCTTTTCTTTTATTGCAGCGAGAATATGTGTTGACATCCATTTATTATCCAATTTACGTTGTTTAATATGTATCGTTTGCGTTGCACTTTCTTTTAAGCTAATGAATGCTTCTACAAATTTATCGTAGAGATCACTAGGAGACGTTATTGACAACAAGAATTCCAGTCAGAATGAGCTACCAGATTCTCAATTTTTTTTTTAATCTAGCACTGAGATAAGTTTTTTTTCGTATCGGTTGGCATCGTTGTCATATGTAAACAGCTGATTGAGCCACAAAGTAATGGTCAGCTATCTTCGTCTGTACCATAGCGGTTTTTGTGAGCGGGTTCTGCGCACGTACGAAAACGTGGTCAATGCACGACACGACGAGCTTGCCAGTCAAAAATTCCTCTCGAGTCGCTTGATTTATTCGGCACTCTAAGCCCCATTTAGAAAGGCTGACTAGATAATCAGCAACGAGGCCTACAGTGGAACGCAAAAGGTCAATGTTAACGTCTCCTATGATGCACACATGCTCTTCTATCGATAAGGATGATAGTGTGGACTCAAGTTCAGGTAAGAAAAGGCACGTATTGAAACTGGGAGGCCGGTACACCGATAAGACAGTCACCAAGAAGGCGGGCGTGTTCAAGCGCAGTGTTAAGACTTCTGCTTGTGAAAAGGAAAAGGATAGCTGCGAAACTGCCAATCTGTTACTTATAAAAACGGCAATGCCTCATTTTCTTGTTGGGCGTGTGTATGAAAAGGCTTGGTAACCCGGCAGAACAAACTGTGAGAATTGCTCGGATGAAATGTTGATTTCCATAAGGACAAAGCATCCAAAGTTAGGCGAGATGAAGAAGTGATGGCACAGAACCGATTCCAATGTTTCCGAAGACTACGAATATTCACATGTGCTACTTTCAAGCCGTCAGATCAGGCACCAGAAAGAAATTTAGCTGATTCGCGAAGTCGGTGCAAGTGATACTTTCCATATCCGCCATGTTTAAGCCAGCTTATCTAAATCCGATAGTTTTTCAATGCGAATGGTAGGTGCTCCTTCCGCTTTTCTTGCTAGCACCTTTCCGTCCCTCATCCACACGAAGTTATAACCTTTTTCTTTTCCTTTCGAGTGGGTCAATCGGAAGAGTTCTCGGTTCATCCGTGTCAAGTTTTCATTAATGTACAGGCGAGGAAAGTTATCGGACTCAGCAAGATCGCGAAGACCATTTCGAGCTCGAAGCCATTTTTTTTTATTGAAGTGTTCTGTACTTGCACAAGAACGGGTGGGCTGCGTGTAGATTTATCGTGGGTTGGCAAACGATGTACCTTGCATATTTCATCTTCTTGAAAGTTTACTAGGTTCAAACGTCCAGCTAAGTCACTAATGAAGGACTTCAGGTTTTCACCTGGTTTAGAAGGGAGACCATGCATTTCAAAGTTACGTCTACCATATTGCTCTAGTTCATTTATTTGCACTGTCGTTCTGTCAAGAACTTCAGCTTGATGGGCAACTGTTACGGAAACAGATTCCACCCGAGATCTTAGATGAGAGATTTCGGCTTGGTCACGAGTCATAGTAGAAAGCATGGAATCGTATTTTTCCCACAGGAAGTCAATAGACGTTTGAATTTCTGTCGCAGTGCCCGCCATCTTTTCACAGGTTTCTTTGAAAGAGAGCAGTTCCTCAACTTTCGATACAAGCATCTCGACAGTACTAGTCAGATGGTCCAATTTGGTATTAAGAGTAGATAACTGGAGAACAAGTGAACCATTGCTATCACCCGAACCCATGCCAGACTTGCATGCCCCGCCGCGGTGGTCTAGTGGCTAAGGCACTCGGCTGCTGACCCGCAGGGCGCGGGTTCGAATCCCGGCTGCGGCGGCTGCATTTCCGATGGAGGCGGAAATGTTGTAGGCCCGTGTGCTCAGATTTGGGTGCACGTTAAAGAACCCCAGGTGGTCTAAATTTCCGGAGCCCTCCACTACGGCGTCTCTCATAATCATAGAGTGGTTTTGGGACTTTAAACCCCACATATCAATCAATCAAGACTTGCACATCTGACACGCCCACGTTTCACGCTTAACCGTAGACATTTTGACATAAGCACTGTCAGTGATCGCAAAACAGTTTTTTCCTATGTGAAAGCTTGCTTTACAACTCGAGCACACCAGGAATTTGCCTTCGACAGGCTTGGTACATGATGAACACAAGGAAGACATTGCAGTGCAGTCAGCGGCAATAACCAAATCACTATTTGCAAGGTGAAGTTTAGGGACCCACCTGCCAAGAATGAAGAAAAAGTTTCAGTGACGCTGGCCCGTCTTGCCGCTGACTGAAATGCCGAGCCAGGAAAGCAGGCTTTTTGTACGCTGCTAGTGGCCAACAACTACCGATAACAAGCGGACCATGTTGCAGTGACGCAGATCTAAGAACGGGCGTGTCCAGGGATTCGAGAGCCACGCGCGCCGAAGAGCGTCTATGATGTCAGCGCTTGACGAAAACAGTAATTATCTCTCAGGCTTGTCACTGTGTCCTGCCAAGAATGAAGAAAAAGTTTCAGTGACGCTGGCCCGCCTTGCCGCTGACTGATAGTTGCGGCATGGACACGAGCTTATCCTCCCCCGCTATACGTCATTACCGAGTGTTGTTAGGATGGCGCGGCGCCTCGCTGTCGCATGCATGGTCAGCGCACAGAACCAGACGGTGAAAGCTCCACGCTTGCAGAAGCTTCTACAAAGCGACGTTAATGAGAAAGTTGATGGAGCCCGCGCGTGAGAACGGCTACCGACAGAGATCTGCCAATACACGGCCTGGCATGGGAGAGAGAATGAAACGCGGAGAACCTATCCCCTCTCGTGTTGTACTTCATAACGTGATATTTACTAATGTAGTCTATTTTGTAAAAGTGATTCCGCGATTGGTTGTGATGATGCGGGTCCCAACGTGTAATTGGTTTGAGTGAGGCCCTTTGTTCAACCGAGGATTAAAAAGAGGATGTTTTATTCTAAAAAGTGACAGCGGAAGTTTGGGCTTGGTCTCGGGCAGACGCCTCTGGCTGCATTAAAGCGTCTCTTCACCAAACTACAGGCTCTTCCTTCGCGCTGCCACCGTGCACTCGAGTCAAGGAGGGGACCCATTCTGAACCTCAAACATCTCCCCTCCTTAGCTAGTGTAGAAGCTAGTCGAGGAGGAGGAAATTAACGCTCGCCTCTACCACTTTGCCGCTTTCGAAATGCGACCTTCACGGTCGGGATACACAACTGCACTGGGGCCCAACGATGGCGCCTGACATATTTTGTCCTTCAACATACAGGGTGGGCCACACGTTATCCGAGTACATATTTTAGATGGTGCACGTCTGAAAACGTGACACCGCAAGACGTTCTTGAGCCACAGCAGTGCTGTAGAAGAAGCGACGTAGAAAGTGCGGCGCTCTTCAGTACGAACGTCTCGACTTGGTATAGCTGTTCACTATACGCGATGCATGGAGCTCATAGTTCAGACCGAGTATTCTGTGCCGATGATTTACGTGTTCACAAAAAAAAGATTGCTAGGAAAAAAAAGCTTTTGTTGCGAAAATGTTCAGGATGTTAATTGCGTCTCTGTGGAGGCTACTGCCAGAGGCTCAGGCTATTCGTGACACCAACGCGGTTTTCCAGCACTGTTTTACGCGCCTCAAGGAAATCTCTTTATCCAGCAATAAGCACAATTAAATCAAACCTTTATGAGCGTTAACTCTAAATAAAGTCGTTTAGGTGCCACAAAAAATGTCCCATTGTGTTGAATCCGAGAATACAAAGCACAAAATACATTCTGTCATAGCCAAAAGAAGAGACGCACGTATATCTTTAAGTTCGTATCAACTGTTGCCTGCTGTTTTTTGTCTTTTTTCAAGAAATAACGTAAGTGTTCAGAAGTCGAAAGGTGTAATCCGACTCATTATAGCACTGAAGGCAGCCACTTTGGCCCGCTGTATTCCGTGAAAAAAACAAAAATTGCATACATATTGAAACCATCTATAGAGCAACATAAGCGAACTTTGATAAAAAAAGTTTTGTTACAATATAGTCCTTTTTTTCTTTTTCGAAAATGAGCTTTATTAGAAAAAAACGCGCTTATTCATTTTTTTCTTGTATCAGTTGCGCCTAGAAAAACAATCATTTACTGAAGTGATAAAAAGATATTGCTCTATATTGGTAATTTTGAAAAAAAAATTTGATGAAACAAGAAATGTGCCAAGATGCATCAAGGACACCAAACATATTTATATTGGCTAAGTTTGTCAATTTTTCAGAATAGTTTGCTCCTGCAGACACCTTAAAGCATGAATGTAATTCACTGTGATGCGTATTAAAAAAGAAGAAGAAAAACAACTTCTACACATAGTATACAGTACACATTTAATTCGCCTGCAAAATAAAAAAAATATTGCTACGAGTTTCAGTGTCAAAGGGACGACTTCCCTGTGATGTGTCTTGGCGGTTGGGTGTGATGGTGAGACAAATATATATGAGCTATTAGCGGCAGGTCTCCCATCTGGTTCTGGCGCATGTAGACGACGATGAATACGTTGCGTTGAGCGACCCCTGCAATTTAGGCAGCATAGTGGAGGCAGAGTACACGAACTCCGTAAAACTTGGTTGACTCGTAATGTCTATTGCGGTAGGGCTCGTTTGAGATGATAACCTCAATATCAAAGAACACAATATACACGTGTTGGCTGACTCCGGTGGTTGGGGGGTGATGACATTGCGTACCAGAAAACCAAAAATGCTCCTTTTGCGATGTCTAAAAATTGCGTCAGTACAGTTTTAATTAGGCAGAGGTCAGCCTGAATGCTGTTGTTCCAAAATGTTCAAACGTAACTCTCAACATGTTGCAAGCCGATAAACGCCTTTTTGGAATGTCATCCTGCTTCTGTTGTCCCACGACTCTTCTCGTCAAACAAACTGGCTTGCGTGCAGGTACAAGTTGCTATGTGCAAGCCGAAACAGCTCTGGTTAGCCAGCTGTGAGCAAAATGGTTTGCATAATATGGCACTTCGAGAGTGCAGTATTTCTTTATTAAAGCCACACCATGCTGTGTCTAACCTTGTTTCACTGCGCTGTGATAATGTTAACTAGGCTGGCTCTTCATGTTGCTGCAGACCAACGCCCACCTTGGAGGCACTCTGCAGACAAAACTTCATGCAAAAGAAAAGATGAGAATTGTGGTTAATTATTCGGGTCAGCAAAAAGTTTCATTTACAATGTTCACAAGTGGAGTGAAACATCACCTGTCCAATTTTTTAGAAAGTACTGTAATTATTTACAAAATTTGAAAACTTACTAGCAATAGGGAGCCCTAATATAAATGAGAAATTTTCTATGACCCAATTTTGGTATTTCATTAAATTTCGTTACAGTTGTTCTTCTGACCTAACTGCTTGTAGAGCTTTTTTGTACAGCAACCAGCCTGTTGGGTTATGGTCCATGTATTGCATAATAAATGAGCCTGTGTCAATGCAACAGATTGATTTGATGAAACCAGATAGTGCGAAACAATTCATACAGCATATATACAGCCTGCCCTGCTAACTCTGTCCAGAAATTTTTTGAATATGCTTAAGTATACTTTACAATTATGCAACCAAATGTATGGTGCCTACTACTATGTATGGTTTCTTATTTCGCTGGAAATTGGCAGCCTTCTTATTCGGTGTAAATTATTTACTGTTCCTCTTTGTCCTCCCTTTCTCCATCATTTATATTCTCCTGGTGTATGATATACTATGCGAAGTCTCACTTCACTGACATTTGAAGATAATTATCTTCGGTATTATATATACCTTGTGTCTTGCCGAGAATTGACACAACGCTGATATATAGCTGTTCTCTATCAGTAATATTAATATTAATAAGTGTTGGAGCTTAACGTCCCAAAACCACGATATTATGGGACGCGTCATATTGGAGCTTTCTGGAAATTTTGGCCACTTGGAGTTCTTCGACGTTCACCCAAATATAAGTACATAAGCCACAGGTATTCTTGCCTCCATAAATAATGCATTGTGTAACAACACAAGCAACAGCGATGCAATGTGGCCAAACGTCGCCCACAAAGCCAATCGTGATCTCTCAATTTATTTACAAATGAGTCAAAGAAGCAAGACTGCTTGTACTCCTGCATGTTAAGACCCTACAAGGGATTAACACTCACTGCTTGAACCTTAAACGATGCCAAAAAAAACCAACTGCCTCTCGTTTGTATTATGGACCCCGATACAACGACATAGCGAGATACATCTATGATGATACTTGGGACCTTACAATGTACGTGGACATATTGGTGCACTGGATTAAAGTGGCATGCTTGGTAAGCAAGAAACGGTTACTGCGTGCAACCTGAATTTTTACTTCTGCAGCAGCCCATGACACGTAGGATTGTTTATTTTCATCTGACCTACACATATTAGCACTGCTCAGCACAAAGCATGCTTCTTACCACTCTCTCTGTACCGCAGGTGTTTTTTGCCTGCACTGTGGTTAATTCATTTTCATCACAAGTGCACCCCAATAAACAACTCCTTTTGTACTGGTTTGATTTTTCGCTTCTTCACCGACACAACCACTTGACAGAAATTTTGTTTGAAATAAAAACCTATAAAATGTAGAGAATGCTTTATTCCTAATTGTGTGAGAGAGAGAAGAAACTTTATTGGTGTTTCTGCTGGGGTCAAATGGGGTGGAGAACGGCAAACAGGCCCCTCTGTAACCCCCTTCTTCAGGCAACGGCCAGGCCTTGAATCCTGGTGGCGTCTTCGGCCAGCCTGACAGCCCAGAGCTGGTCCTTCGGGTACGTGCTGAGCAGCAAAGCCTCCCACTGCTAGTCCGTGGTGATTGTGAATGTAGGGTTCGTGCTGTGTTTGATTGAATGAGTAGATGCGGGGCAGGCCCATAAAATATGGTCGAGCTCGACGTTAGGTGCACCGCATGCTTTGCACTGTGGCGTGTGAACAGCGGGGTAAATGCGGCTGTACAATGACAGATAGGGGAAACTGCGTGCCTGTAATAGACGCCAGGTAGTAGGCTGCTGCTTACTAAGGCTGGTGGTGGGTATTTAAGTCTGGCCTTGCGGTAATACATTAGGATTTTTCCAAAGGCAATCATTCTGTCCCTCGCATTGTCCCGAACGAGGAGACCATCATGTCTCGCTCAGCCGAGTGAGATGGCGAGAGGTGGCACTCTGTTAGATGACGCACCCAGTGGACGAGAGATCGGGTAGCGTCATGAGCATTTTCGTTCCCCGCGAGCCCCGAGTGGCCTGGTGTCCAGATGATCCAAACGCGGTGGCGACATTACAGAGGTGTACTTGTGAGAATGAGGAGCGCTGGTTGGGAGATCAAAGTTTTGGTGAAGTTGCGAATGGCAGTCTTGGAGTCGCTGATGATGCAGGATGCTTGGGTCGAAGCGTAGGCGAGAGCGATGGCTGCTTCTTCGCCTTCATCGGGTTTGTTTGCGCGCATGGTGTTAGTTGCGGTAATTATGTACTGCGGCCCGGTGGCAACAGCGAGGGCCACTCACTGCCCGATGCGTAGGATATTCCGCGGCGTCTACATACGCCACGTACGTGGCTTTCGCGTAGCGCTTACCCACTTGCTTGGCGAGGTCTACACGTCTTTCCGGGTTATATTCAGGGTGCATATTGTGTGGTATGGGGGGAATCACGAAGGAGTCTCGAATGTCCAAAGGAATTGGGAGTTTATGGCCAAACTGGAAGACGTAAGGTATGCCGAGTGCGCACATGAGATGACGTCCAGTAGGAGTTTGACCTAATCGTTCGTAGTGCAATATACGTTGGGCTTCAATGAATTCATCTATATATTGTGAAGCTCTAGGTTATTGAGTTTCGCATTCGGCGTAGACATGGGGAAATGTAGCGCCCACTTGTAGCAGCGCCTGATCAATATGTTTAGTTTTTCTTGTCGGTGAGCGTAAGTTTCATAAATGGAGCAACCTAAAAGATTCTGCTTATGGTCAAGGTGGTCACCAGTCGTATGAGATTGTCCTTTTTTATGCCGTGCTGTATATTGGCGATGCGGGAGTTCGAACGCGTCTTGGCTTTGAGTGCCTGAGAATGGTTTTATCTTTCCTTCAGAGTTTCAAAATGCTGGGACACTTACGCTAACAGAAATTTTTGGATTGAGAAATGAAACAGTATATAGGATACTATTCAATTTATTATGCAGATAGCATGATATCATAATTTACAAGAGGTGGACAGAAACAAAGTAAACGCAGTTATCTCGTATTCACATTGTTCAAAAAGCTCTTGAGCTTCTTGAACAGAGGGAGACCGTTGAATCATGTGCGGAAACACTGATTATTTATTGTATGCTAAAATCCTTGACATGTTACTATAGCACTATGCAAACCATTTCTGCAATCAACAGTGCAAGGACATACTGATACATTAATGCAAGACATCACCTAGGCAACGAACAGTCGCTGAACAACATTGCTGACACTATCTCTTGGAAGTGCTGCTCACTGTGCAATCAAACTACGGCTTTTAAACTGCTTCTATGCAAAGAAGGTGCCGGATGTACTCACACGCCAAGAAAATAGAAGTGTATTGAGGTTACAAACACTTGATTTTTTTCTTGATACTTTGGATAGTAGAGAATTTAGTTAATTTGGAAATTTTTTTTCAGCCCTGTGAGGGACAAATCAAGAAGCTTTTCCTGTACAAACTTTTACGAGAAGATTAGGGAGCAGAGATGCACGCAATGCAGCCACCGAAACAAGTTTTGCCTGAACTTTTTACAATGTATCAATTACCTAACCATCTCAAAAGCAGTTTTTCTGGTGTTCATCTGGGTGTGGTTTTCAGAAAAGTGAATCAATGATGCTAGACAACAGCGTAAGATGTTCCACACTTTGTTAAGTTGTTCAGCCGTACTGTCCAGGAAGATCTGCGATAGTATTCTAAACGTTTTCACCCCAATGATGACTCTCTTGACGTGTATTTGCACGCTCGCAAATCGTCTTGTCTCCACTTTGTCTTTTTCTGAGGGCTGCGGCTGTCCACCCATGAAAGAAGGAAAGTGGAGACCTTACGAACGTGTCTTAAATTCATATGCAATGATGAATCCCTTACCAGCCATGATGCTGCGCCCAGGAGTGAATTTATCTAAGATTCCACAGTGATTGGTCAAGGCTTTGTCTGACAAACGGCAAGTTGTGAGGTCAAAGACAAACGTCACGAATCCGTTGGGGCTGCAAACAACCAAACCCTTGGTGGTATTCTGCTTCTTGTACAAGGACCATGTCTTACTTTGAACGCGAAACGATAACCGGGTTTCAATGAAGATTTCTGTGCAGTCAAGGATAACGTCCACGGTGTTGAATTTCTTGGAAAGGAAGGCTTGTGGCCGATACTTGTCACACGAATCTGGTGGCGTCCATGTGGGCACCTGTATCATGCGATAAAAAAAGATGAACGTAATTCACCAGAATGACATTTCTGTGGATAACACAAGCAAAATATAAAGCATCATAGGTATTCAAATAAATCCAATTTAAAATATGCCTTGAACCTGAATTTGTGAAAAGCCATGACATGCAACTTCGCCGTATTGCTGCTCTTCTGAATAGAACTCTAATAAGTCGGTCTACATTTTCATATTGAGGCAATGCAACAAAGAGGAACAGAGAACTGAAGACAAGTTATTGTACAAGTGCCAACACTTGTACAATTAACACACAGGACTACTTACGGTTGAAGTATTCACCATGCATACTTGAATATGAAATGACGCTTATTGTTTATGGCACTTTCGCAAACAGCCTTGTTTTCCGAATAATTCATACATTGGCGTATATTTTTGCACTAACGCTTTAATTAAAAAAGGAACTGGTGTCATTCCTCTTGATACATTTGTGATTTGCCTCGGTGGTACACTGCTTATGGTGCTCGGCTGCTCACTCAAAGGTCGCTGCTTCAATCCCGGCAGCGGCGGTCGCACTTCGGTGGAGGTTAAATAGTTGTGGCTCGTGTACTGTGCAATGTCAGTGCACATTAAAGCACATCAGATGGTCGCATTTCCGAAACCCTCTACTACGGCTTCTCTCATAACTGTATAATGGTTTTGGATTGAAAAACCCAAGATATTATTATCATTGTTGTTGTACATTTGTGACATTGCTGCATCATTATACTTGCATGAATACATCCTTATTTTTAGTCGATGTTGTTTATACACTTGTTTGCTCTGTCACATTTTTATGTAACTTATTAACCTATTTGCATTGAAGACTGCATCGCAGTGCAAAAATAAGGACTTACACGAACCAACATGACAGCAAAAGCTGACATGTAACACCTTTCGCACAGCTGCCAACCAGCCGCTGTGAACTGCACGCCTGCCATTTTTAAATCACATTTTCAGTATTTCTGCCCACTGCAATGCAAATAAGACCAAATTATTTTCTGCTGAGAAGAATACGTGTATATCAAGGTGTTCTTCCTACTTTCATGCGATCAGATATATGAATCTATTGGATTAGTAACTGGCTTATCCATACCGTTATATTCTGTAGGCATGATACCTTTTCTTTTCAACCTGAACTCTCATGTTCTTTCTCAAAAAAAAGCAGTCAAATGTCTGGATACTTTGACAACCAACTTTAAGGCAGTTTCACTCATTTTGTGTAGACACAAGTCGAAGCCTCATTCAAATAGCACTGCGCATGGTAATCATGATGCCCGTGCAAAACTCGTTGCAGCCGCCTGCTAACCGTGGAGTCAACCAGCAGCCATACGCTCAGGTGTTTCCTTTACCAGTGTATTGCTGTGTATGTTCATTGTGTAGCAGAAATAGCACACATTCAATGTTTACTTCGCAATACTGTAATGCAGGCTGCAATATATCGCGTTCTCACAACACGTCTTGAAAGTGCCGCCCAGTATCATCAGTTTTAGACATTCCGTTAGGATGCACCGCATCATGAACTAGACATTTTTCGCCCATCACCGTGAAAATGGGTGTCTGTTTATACTAATAACGTAATAATTATAATTATGTGACGGCCCACTTGAAAGAGTTTTTGCATACCTGGTGCTGCTTGTTGTGTAGGATGTCAAGCCAGGCTACCCATAGGCGGGAGACCGTGCTCTAGAACACATAAAACCTGTAAATGAAGGGAGGATTCCACAATATTATGTCTTGTATCGTACTAAAACAATGCAAGGAGCAGCTAGAAGATGGAGGGTTGAATTAATGGGTAGTCGTGGAAAAAATAAAAGGCACCTAATTATCTTTTTTGTTCTAACATTTGAAGTGAATGAGGCATCGAATTCGGAATGTTGTCACAATCAGCAGTATCAAACAGAGCAGCACCGTGTGCCACAGGTGCGCAACTAAATAAAAATAAACACTGCAGTGTTCTTCTGTGGGTCATTCGCCATTACCAGCATTGTTTGCGAAATCACCAGAAGAATCTGGCTGCGTCAGCAGCAGAGAGAACCTGTTTGTCTGTCTGCAAGTATGTGTTCTCCCTGCTTATCCTCCTTGTTCAGAAAGTAGGAACCCTCAGTCAAGAGAAGAGATGAGCCAACGTACGGTGTGTAGCGAATGAAAGAGTGAATTGAGCGAGGGCTGCGTTTAGATATCAAACACGTTTAACTCCACTATTTACTTCAAGACATTTTCAAGGGAACATGTTCGTTGTAATCTCATGCGCAACTGCAACAACGCAACTAAATTTCAACCTCTGCGTGGATTAGGAATCCCATAAATAGCCTCGTGATAGGAACTTGTCGTTCAGGGCAGCAGCTATAGGAAAACGTCGCTCTGTCAGAAAACTAAACTCCAACAATATTCCTTTTAAGCTATACCCTTGCATTATAGCATGATAGTATACTTTTGCGTGTTGTAAGAGTTATATATTAATGGAAAGGTTGCAATGACGAGAAAACTTGTTGCATTTCCTTTGCAGCTAAGGAAAACTGCTTCACATAAGAACATGTATATATGACAAACAGCAGCGAGGTTCACAATGAAGAACAGGGTTAGCTCACCTGAATGCAAGGTAGATTCCATCAAGTACCAGCCAAAGTCTTATAGCATAATTATTAAATGCGTCTTGAGCGGCCGGAAAAACTTTCTGTCTTCATTTGCTGTTCCTTTCATGTTCCAGAATTTCAGGCTGTTCACGTCTTCTTCTAAAAGCAACCAAAAGCCTCAAAATGCAGGCGTGGATGCAAATCCACTATACTAGCGCAGTTTTTTTTTTTTCTTGCTGAGCGAAGACATCGTACTCAACCTCAGTTGTTATTGTTTTGGACGCCTTTCTGAAGCAACCACTTAGACGTGATATTTCAAGCACCAAACATCTGTTCTTTTGCTGAAGGCGGTTGTACAGGCTTGCTGAATCTGCATTAGCCTTTTTCTCCTCTAGATCCTTCTTCAATGCAGTAGTTACTGCCTTAGCTTTTTTCTAGTTCTTGCTCAAGGCGGTGAATGAACTCTCACTGCCTCTTCAGCTGATCATTTGGATTGTGCTCATGATATGTATATGAGTGCTCTGCGAACGTATCACAAGTAGTGTTCTCAGTGGCTACATTTAAATTATGTACATGCTGAGTGATGCCTGGCCATATAAACTGGACTTTCATACCTTCACTTGAATTTGTCGACGCTTCGTTACAATTTTTGCTTCAGGGAAATTCCTGTCGGCACCGGAATCATATACAACTTCTTCCCCCTTCAAAGTGTTCGCCGCAAACTCTGTGACCTGTTGTGGTCACGAACTTTGAGAACCTGCAACGAAATTTCCTTTAAATGCTAAGCAGACCTACAGACTAGTAACTTTATGTTGTTGCTCTAACGATGTAGCCCCAGCGGTAGTGACAAAAATAATATTTAGGCAAAGGGAGAGTTCCTGAGCAAAGTAGGTGCATGGTCATACTTTTTGTTATTTTGTGGTAAGGTGCTGCTGTGGAATAAACCATGGTGGTTTTGACACACCTTGTGTTCGGGCGTACGTTTTAAGTGCCTCCCAAGGCACTCTCAAAGAGAAGAAACAGAGTATAAAAGTGAAGGCTGCTTCCTCTTTCAAAAACCTCTAAAAAGTACGAGCTCTACAAATGTTACGGGGTACTCCTGAAGTATTGCAAATTTTTATTAGGATTCGCTTTAAAATAAAAAGTGAGTAAACAGTTGACGTTACGTAAATGTTGACAGTTTGGCGGAAGCTGCTCATGATAATTTAGCAATCTGATTGCTGGGCTATGAATATGTTACTTATAAGTCACCCCAAACCTTATGATACTTTACAATGCAAGAAAGTTTGCAAGAGTGATCGTGGGAGGTTTTTAATAACAAGTATACATAGTGGGTAATGAAGCTGAAGCGTTTGTCACAGACCCCCCTCTCCCCCTCCAAAAAAAACAAAGATTTCTCTGAATATGCATCACTAGTATGGTGGGTGGAAGCTGTTGGAGCGGAATTCTCACCAGCCACTCCACGATTTGCCTCACGTGAGCGTCATCAACAAAGAATAAACCGAGCAGGTGATTATCGTGATAGTGTGCGCAATAGATCGTAGATCGATCAAGTGTAGGCAAAATTAGGTTTAAAATTTTGTCACAAAAAATACGACATATTTGCTATATGTGCATGCTGACAGGCTTTGTCTTATATGCGCGATTATTAGAGCACCTAAAACAGCCTCTGCCGTAGCACTGAAGCTAATGAAAATCGCAAAACAATATTAGCCCCACATTCCGGCTAAACACGCCTCACACGCAGTTTGAACAGCGCACGCGCTTTCCTGCTTTGTAAACGTACAGAATCTGATACGATGCCTCTTTAGATACATATACACTCGAGGAAACAGCTTTTTCAGCATAGCAAGTTTTCAGCATAGCTCCACGGCGGTGGTCTAGTGGCTAAGGTACTCGGCTGACGACCCGCAGGTTGCGGGATCAAATGCCGGCTGCGGCGGCTGCATTTTCGATGAAGGCGAAAATTCTAAGGCTCGTGTGCTCAGATTTCGGTGCTAGCTAAAGACCCCAGGTGGTCGAAATTTCCGGAGCCCCCCACTACGGCATCTCTCATAATCCTATGGTAGTTTTGGGACGTTAAAACGCACATATCAATTGAATCAACGTACCATGTGGATTTTTCTTCCAGCCTTAAAACAAGAAGCTTGTTCTGGAGAAAAAAGCGTCTGGTGCTGGGCACGCACACTTAAACTGAACTGGCTTTTTATATGAATTATATATTATATGGCTTTCCTATATAATTGAAGTGTAGCATTCGAATTGCGCGCTTTGCGTAGTACTTCTGAGCACTAAATTTATTTAGCCATCGTGGGGCCATGCGCGTTCTACTATAAATTCTCTTATCAGCGCCGCTGCTGAAGCGGAAAACATGTGCTGCGGTGGTTCGAGGGGGTCAGCTTGGCGAATATGCGCAGTTTTTTTCATTCGATGGTTAGCTTTGTCCTCCGCGTTCTGTTTTCTTTCTAGCATGTGTTTATTCGCTACGGTAAGTCACATCACTTGCTGTAGGTATAGCCGCTGTACTGCTGTATGGTGCCGCAGGAACTGTCATACCGGCGATGCATCAATTTCTGCAAGTTGCATGGCAATGCCAGGTAGAATATTTTTGCCACTGCGCGCATATTTCTTATTTCTTTGTTGGTGGTTTCACCCTCAGACTTTGTTATCGCTGTCAGTGTTGTGTATTTGGGCACTACGTCATTTCGAACTGATGATGCACGTGTTCATATGCTTGCGCTTCTCTCGACTATCCCTCGGCTGTGATTTCCTTCCGAAAAACCCAACCTCCTTGAGTACTGCAGCTTGACCACACTTTGTCGATTGTATTACAATAAAAATTGTGGATGTTAAGGCATGCTCGGAGAAAGCAGGAGCGGTAATTCAAAGTGGTCGCTGAAGCACCTTATGCTGTTTTAACGACTGTTTTGTAATGATAGTTCCTACTAACGAGACACGCTTTTTGGTTCGTTTTGCCTCTGAAAACGAAGGCGTGCCGTTTGCGAACTCGCGATAATGCTTCTAGAACAATAGATTTTTTTGCATATAAACATGGCTGTTGGCTTGCTGTCAATAAATATTCCTGTACTCAATCGTGAATTGTTTTTAATGGTACGAGCTGCCAATGAATGCCTTTCGCTTCCATGCAGCCTTTGTACGCACATGTCTTGTGTTCCGAAGGGCGCTTTGGTGTGTTACTGAGCGTATCGACGCGCTGAGATAAAAGGGGCGAAAGATAACGAGACACCCCTAGGCCTGCACAAGTCCCGCTCTCTCTCGTCCACTTCTGTTTAAAAAAAATGCCCGCAGCTTCCCTCGGGGAAACACTGAGGAGGATGCGGAGCATATAATTGGTTAACGGGGTGTTAAAGTGCGACTTACTTGGGTCGATGGCTAAATTGGTTAACGTGGTTGTGAAATGGGGTGTCAAATTGCGACTTACTTGGGTCGATGGCTAAATTGGTTAACGTGGTTTTAGGAGGGGTTGTTAAATGAGTGAACACGTACACACGTATGCGAAAGGGCGGCGCTGGTCGAAGGGACGTCGATCATTGTGTTTGTGTATTCGTTGGAATTCATTTCACCGCGACCTTGGACGTCGACGCGCCGTACAAATCAACCGACGAGCGGCAACTGAGCGAGCGAGCGCCGACCTTGAGTATATATACAGCGCGACGGCGCATGCACTGTCAGCTGTCGAATGTTCTCGAAGGAGAAGCGCGCGCGGCACAGATGGTGGGCGACGGCGCGACGGCGCATGCGCGCGCGTCAGCTGTCGAATGTTCGAGAAGCGGTGCGGACGGCGCACTACAAGGCGCGAGTATAAGATGCTTCCGCAGTCTAAAAAGAATATAGCCATAGTATAAAGAATCAGCCGAGGCAACCGCGTAGGCGCATACAGTACGGAAAAAAAAGACGGCTATTCTTTTTCGCCCTTCCAAAAAAAAACAAATTTTGTTTTCCGCTTTTTGTTTACTCAGTGCCATCTCTTGGTTGCCCTCGGCAGTTCCATTCACCACCGCTGCTTATCTTGCGTATTGTTGTCAAGGCTACAACTTCCTTTCTCTGAATTGGTTCTTCAATCTATAGCCCGATCGTGCTGCAGCGGACGCAACTGCAACTGCGGCTGACACGCGGTCTCCCATATAAAGCCGTTCGACGCAGCAAGCCATTCCGTTAGCTTTTAAAGACGATCGTCTTTCTTCGGGACCTTTGACGTTAGTCTGTCTGTCTGTCTGTCTGTCTGTCTGTCTGTCTGTCTGTCTGTCTTGTCTGTCTTTCTGTCTGTTCACTCTTAACACCACCGGGTACTTGAAACAGCCGTCCCCATCCGCAGTGCCCACCAATGTTGCTGAATATTTAGCGTTCATACTTTTGCTATAGTCAAATATTAAGCAATTATTGCGAACATTTGGGGCACCATAACACGTGTATATTCTGCAGGCGCATCTTTTAATACAAAATGCATACATAAGTAATTTTTCATCCAGCGGCCGTGGAAGAACGTTTGCATGGAATAACGGCAATATTCCATGTTTCTTCGCGGGTGAAGGTCATTCGAACGAAGCTGTGTTTGCACTGTGAATGAGCAGCCCACAACACAAACCGATATATATATATATATATATATATATATATATATATATATATATATATAATAAAAAGGGAAAGAAATGTATCACGGGCTCGTTTTTCCGCGGTTTGACACAATAGTAATGGGATCAAACAGACAATAATGCAATGTAAAATATAGGGGAAGGTATTAGACCGAATTGTAATGTAAATACGAAGAAAGAAAAGTGGATGAAAAGATAACTTGCCGTGGGAACAAACCAAATCTTCGACCTTCATATAACGCGTCCGATGCTCTACCACTCAGCTACCACGGCGGCTATCCTCCCAGCCACTTTTTTCGGTTCGGTTCCTGCCCACGGCAAGTTATCTTTTCATCCACTTTTCTTTCTTCATATTCAGATTACAATTCGGTCTATTACCTTCCCCTATACATTCCTTGGCATTATTGTCTGTTATATCTCATTATTATTGTGTCAAAACACGAAACAACGAGCCCTTAAGTATACACTTCTTTCCCTTATTAATTAACGAGGGTATCGTACTGGCAGACTTGGTGCCTTAGGTTGTATACGAAGGACTATTGGTCAACTGCCAGCTCGTAATTAGTTCACGTGCTAAGTGACGCCAAACAGGCTCATAAAGGGTCTGCCACACTCGCCGCCATGGCTACTAGTGAAGCTGACGGACACTCCCATGTTTAAATTCACATAGATACCCAATAAAGGGGCTGGGGGGATAGCTTTCGTAGTAGCTCAGTGGTAGAGGATCGAACGCGTTATTCGAAGGTCACGTGTTTGGATCCTGTCCACGGCAAGTTATCTTTTCAGCCACTTTTCTTTCTTCCCATTTACATTACTATTGGCCTAATAACTTCCCCTATACTTTCCTTGGCATTATGGTCTGTTAGATCTTTGAATATATATATATATATATATATATATATATATATATATATATATATAGTGGGAGTAATAATTCAATGGACCAGTTAGTCTTCGTGAAGGTATGGGATATGGCACAACGGGAGCGTTGTCAACAATGATAAATATATTTATTTACCAACAGTTTCGGGAGGGGTCCTCCCTTCATCAGGGGATGAGTTATACTAACATGAACTTCTAAACTTCGTTGCTGCCGCGTCCCTCTCGCCTTAGAAAATGTTTGCGAGAGTGAGAGAGAACTAAAAAAGAAAGAAAAGAAAAAAAGCAAAGAAAAAAGACAAAAAGAGTAAAAGAAAAAAGAAATTAAAAAAGAGGAAGAACAACTGTCAACACTGAGAACAAAACCACATGTCCGTGCACGTCTACATCCGGTTCTAATCTCGTGCCGGTCAGTTTTCTGCGTGTGTCGGGCCACCCAAGATTGTCGCCGCGGTGGCGGGAGCGGTCCGTGACAGCGTGCGTAAGGAAAGGGTTTCCCCTTAATGGGTCGGTCGGCTATTTTTCATCTTCGTCTGTTTCTCCTCAATGGTCATCAAGTGGTAGGCGAACAGAACCACTTTGTACGTGCATGTGAAAAAGAAAAAAAATAGGAAAGGACAGTGTACACGTACGAGTCAGTCAGAAAAAACAAGCATGGTCTCCAGCTATCAATCTTTGTCACCAATTTCCTCCTGGCTTACTTCTCGGAGGCAGTGGCAACGTCGTCCCAGAAGTGACGACGTTGCCACTCCCACCAGCGAGGCCTTACAACACCAGGCGGGCGAATGCTGCGAAGACCAAGGTGGCGGCTTCCAAATGACACGGGGAAACAAAAGGTACGGGCAGTCTTAAATACGCATGGCCCCATTCATTTCTATCGATTAGGAAAATCATTGAAAAACGGGTGCAATACGAAAAACACGCGGAACAACTAACCAATTATCTATCTCACGAAATTGCACCTAAGGGCCTCTGCCTAGCCTGCAACCCCTCAATGTCTACACTAAGTGAGCAGAAAGGCGGAAGTGGGAAAAAATATTACTAGAAGCGTCCTTGCAACTGACTCGGGTCATTGCGGACCATAGTGAGCGTAAGGCCACCAAATACAGTGTCACGGAGACCACGCAGAAATTGGTATCTAATCTCTGAGAGCATGAGGCAAGAGAACTGGAAAGATATGAACTAAAAAAGAGAGGCGAAATTTCAGTAGCAAAAGATAGAAAATTCAATCGGGACTGCAGAAGCTCCACTGCTCTGCAACAGAAAAATAGGATTGAGGCCGTACAAGAACGCCAGGGACCACCCGCACCCCAACCTAACTTTGAGGAGAAAAATGGGAACTCAAAACTACAGTGCAATCCCTATCAAAACACACTTACTCTCGAATATGACGCTGACACTCCCGTGCCACGTGATAGCCAAGAGCAGCCAAAAACTTTTGAGAAAAATGTCCTTAATCTGTCCAAACACAACGCTCACACCCGCTCAGCTTCAACTTTTGTCGAGAGGCTTAACCTTTTGTCCATCATCCGGTAGATTCAATGAATTTGAACTGTACCAAGACCTAAATAACTTTGCGCGTATTCCCCGCCTCCGTGAATACTTTCATGATCGGAAGGACTGTACAGACGAGAATAGATTGAGTGGTGGTGAAAAATCATGGTGTCCAGGTGAGCAGAGGGACAAACACCTCGATATGTATATATCAGCAGTTCAAAAAGATATCATCAGAGCGTATGAAAAAGATCGGCCATCTCGAAACAACATATCAAATTCAGAACGAAGGGCACTCGATGAACTACGAAAAAAACCCTGAAATTACCATCAAACCGGCTGATAAAGGGGGCTGCATAGTAATTCTAAACACGTCGGACTACTTAAAGGAAGGGGAATGACAACTATCAGACGCAAAATTCTGCAAAGAACTTCCAACGGACCCGACTCCCGAATTTGAAAGGGAGATAAAAGTAACCCTAAATAATCTGCGCCGGGACGAGAAAATTACTGGGAAAATGTTAAAAGCAATGTTACCAGCCCATTCCGTTCCCGGTAGATTCTATTTGCTCCCCAAAATACACAAGACAGGCAATCCGGGACGTCTGATAGTATCCAGTAACAGCACATCAACAAAAAATATATCAGAATTCATCAAATCCTTAATAAAAAAACATCTCCCCAAATTTTCCCTATTACCTAAAGGACACAAATCACTTCATCTGCGAAACTTCAAGTCTCGACATCCCAGGCAGTAGTTATATGGTGACCATGGACGTCTGCTCACTGTACACCAACATACCCCACCATGACGGAATAGCGGCTATGGTTTCTGAATATGTAAAAACTGGCTCATCAACGAGTGTATGTGGCGAGGTACTGTTTACACTTCTTGAACTTGTACTAAATTATAACCATTTTGAGTTCATGGCGAGCATTTCCTTCAGGTCAGTGGCACTGCAATGGGCACGAAAGTGGCCCCAAACTTCGCGAGCACCTTTATGGCTTCACTTGAAATCCCATTCATTCAGCGACGCACCTTGAAACCCTTCTACTGCAGAAGATACTTAGACGATATTTTTATGATATGGAACCACGATGAGGGAAGTCTTTTCCGCTTCATAGAGGACTTGAACAAGTGCCACCCGTCAACTAAATTCACGCACAAAATTTCCAAAACTAGCATTAACTTCTTGGACGTCACTCTCACGGTCAAAAATGACCGCTTGTCAACAAACCTTTACAAAAAGCCCACAGACTGTCAAATGTACCTACATTTCAACAGCAGCCACCCAAAGCATTGCAAAACGGGTATTCCATATTCTCAGGCCTACCGGTACCGAAGAATATCCACCGATTTGCGGGAATTTGACAGACATGCAGAACACCTAAACCATTCCTTACTGAAACAAAATTATCCGGAAGACATTATTGACGATGCCATACTACGTGCTCGCAATGCGACCAGGAATGATATAATTAAGGGACCATACAAAGTATCTAAAACGACTTCCCAAACAAACCTTGTACTAACATACTCTTCATCAGCGCCACGAATCAACAACATACTTTCCCGCCATTTCAAAATAATCAGGCAAAGCGAACGACTAACTTTTATTTTCGCGAAGCCACCTCACGTGGTGTACCGATGGGATAAAAATCTGAAGGACATTTTTGTCAGAGCAAAAACAAACACCCCAGAAGTTCAATCAGAGTGCCATCTCTGCGAAAAAGCTCGATGCAAGGTATGCCCAAAGATGGTCACAACACGTGAATCCAAAGCGAACTTCTTGGATTTCAGATTCTGCATAACTGAAAGCCTCAAGTGTGACTCCAGTAACGTAATATACATGCTGCATTGCAGCTTCTGCGGACAAGAATATATCGGCCAAACAGGCACGCCATTTCGGGTAAGGTTCAATAATCACCGGTACAACGCCACTTCACTGCCGAAGCAACCTTTATCTAGACATCTGCGCCTGCCAAACCTCAGTTTTGAAAATATAAGCGTAACCCTTTTGCAGTGCGGTTTCTCAAACAGACGCGAGCGCGCACAGCGTGAGGCATATTTTTTTCAAATTTTGAACATTAGTAGCCGGCATCAACGAGGACCGCGGAAGACTTTACTGCCTCCGAGAAGTAAGCCAGGAGGAAATTGGTGACAAAGATTGATAGCTGGAGACCATGCTTGTTTTTTCTGACTGACCCGTATGTGTACACTGTCCTTTCTTGTTTTTTTCTTTTTCACATGCACATACAAAGTGGTTCTGTTCGCCTACCACTTGATGACCATTGAGGGGAAACGGACGAAGATGAAAGAGAGCCGACCGACCCATTAAGGGGAAACCCTTTCCTTACGCATGCCGTCACGCACCGCACGTTAGAGAACCCCAGGTGGTCGAAATTTCCGGAGCCCTCCACTACGGCGTTTCTCATAATCAAATGGTGGTTTTGGGACGTTAAACCCCACATATCACCAGCCGTCACGCACCGCTCCCGCCACGGTGGCGACAATCTTGGGTGGCCCGACACACGCCATGAACCGATCGGCACGGGATTAGAACCGGATGTGGACGTGCATGGACATGTGGTTTTGTTATCAGTGTTGACAATGGGTCTTCCTCTTTTTTACTTTCTTTGTTTTACTCTTTTCGTCTTTTTTCTTCTCTTTTTTTCTTTTTTCTTTTCTTTCTTTTTTAGTTCTCTCTCACTCTCGCAAACATCTTCCAAGGCGAGAGCGACGCAGCATCAACAAAGTTAGGAAGTTCATGTTAGTGTAACTCATCCCCTGATGAAGGGAGGACCCCTCCCGAAAACGTTGGGAAATAAATATATTTATCCTTGTTGACAACGCTCCCGTTGTGCCATATCCTATACCTTCACGAAGACTAACTGGTCCATTGAATTATTACTCCCACTATATATATATATATATATATATATATATATATATATATATATATATATATTCAAAGTTCTAACAGACCATAATGCCAAGGAAAGTATAGGGGAAGTTATTAGGCCAATAGTAATGTAAATGGGAAGAAAGAAGATATATATATATATATATATATATATATATATATATAATAAAATGAAGCGTTTTAAAGTGTCACTCTTGCATAAAACAGGAGAACGGTCATGACACGTCAAGTGGTAATGGCGGAACCAGCCTGAGTACTCAGCCAACCAAACGTCGTCTTCTTCACCAACTGAGTCATACCCCCTGCATTTCTGAGTACCACTCATCTTCTCCACTCTAATATATATATATATATATATATATATATATATATATATATATATATTTCGTGAACATTATTTATGCGTCCCATCTTTTCATCTATACATACGCAGCACCTCCACCACTTGTAAGATGGCGTCGAGTACACTCAAGACTCTCCTTTATTGGCTCGAGTATGTGCCCCACAACCTAAACTTGACTGGTGATGATGAGTATGTGCAGATGAAAAGATGGCACGCATGCTCACACACACACACACACACACACACACATATATATATATATATATATATATATATATATATATATATATATATATATATATATATACGCTCATGGCTGGTTATTTTTTCATCCACTTTTCTTTCTTCTTATTTACATTCCGTTGGTTCTAATAACTTCCCCTGTACATTCCTTGGCATTACTGTCTGATAGATATCAATAATATTGTGTCAAAACACGGAAAAACGAGCCCTTAGGTATACACTTCTTTCCCTTATTATATATATATATATATACATATATATATGTATATATATGTATATATATATACATACATATATATATATATATAAAATAAGGGAAAGAAGTGTATACCTAAGGGCTCGTTTTTCCGTGTTTTAACACAATATTAATGAGATATAACAGACAGTAATGCCAAGAAATGTACAGGGGAAGTTATTAGAACCAAAGTAATGTAAATAAGAAGAAAGAAAAGTGGATGAAAAAATAACAACTGTGAGCAGGAATCGAACCTACGACCTTCGAATTACGCGTTCGATGCTCTAGCCACTGAGCTATCACAGCGGCCCTCCCTCCATCCACTTTTTTGGGTTTATCTGTGAATTTAGAAGTAGGAGTGACAGTCAGCGCCATCTATAGCCAAATGGCGAGTGTGAAAACACTCTTATGCGCATGTTTGGCGTCACGTAGCACGTGAACTTAGTATGGGCGCGCAGCTGATTAATTGTCCCTCTTATACAACCTAAACACCCCAAGTCTGCCAGTACGAGACCCTCGTTCAATGAAATAAGGGAAAGAAGTTTATACCTAAGGGCTCGTTTTTCCGTGTTTTAACACAATATTAATGAGATATAACAGACAGTAATGCCAAGGAATGTACAGGGGAAGTTATTAGAACCAATGGAATGTAAATAAGAAGAAAGAAATGTGGATGAAAAAATTACCAACTGTGAGCAGGAATCGAACCTACGACCTTCAAATTACGCGTTCGATGCTCTAACCACTGAGCTATCGCAGCGGCCCTCCCTCCATCCCCTTTTTTGGGTTTATCTGTGAATTTAGAAGTAGGAGTGACAGTCAGCGCCATCTATAGCCAAATGGCGAGTGTGAAAACACTCTTATGCGCATGTTTGGCGTCACGTAGCACGTGAACTTATTATGAGCGGGCAGCTGTATAATTGTCCCTCTTATACAACCTAAACACACCAAGTCTGCCAGTACGAGACCCTCGTTCAATGAAATAAGGGAAAGAAGTGTATACCTAAGGGCTCGTTTTTCCGTGTTTTAACACAATAATAATGAGATATAACAGACAGTAATGCCAAGGAATGTACAGGGGAAGTTATTAGAACCAATGGAATGTAAATAAGAAGAAAGAAAAGTGGATGAAAAAATTACCAACTGTGAGCAGGAATCGAACCTACGACCTTCAAATTACGCGTTCAATGCTCTAACCGATGCTCTATAATATATATATATATATATATATATATATATATAATATATATATATATATATATATATATATATATATATATATATATGACAAAGGAAGGACACTGCACCTTCTTTTAACTGGAAATTATTGCTAAGGTGCTAAGGTAATGTGCGAAGTCTTTCTTGTTTTTTTCTTCGCCGAGCGTATGACATAATTATGACTCTTTGCACAACATTTTATTGTGCCTACGCGAACTTGAACAGCGGTTTTTTTCATTGCGGCATATACTGCCAGAAAACATGCTACGCAAGGACACCTGAGCATCTTATAAGAAAGCGCAAATGATCACAGCAACGTATCTCACAGGTCAATTACAGTCACACTCCTTCGTCTTTAAATACGTTCATAATGTGTTTATTTTCCTTTTCTCATCGGGTGAGTTGTCCATAAAAATTTCGAAAATTATAAAACTCTAACACTTCTCGGCAGTCTTGTGTTAACGATTCAATCAAACTACGATGGCAATAAAATCCATAGCGCTTTCAGGCCATTCCATCATTGAATAACTATGAATCGAGTGTTTCAGCTCACATTCCTCACGATAGCATGTTTTACCACATGTATCGGTACGCAACAGCTCGCATACCACTAATCTGTTTGGTGGACACCCTTGCAGTGATACCTACCCTGAATGCGTTACCAATTTTGCATTTCATGCGCAGGTATACGTGCAGAAGCGTTCAGACCCTATTCAACAAGCGGCGGCATGTTCTTTTCGTTGTGTTTGCAAGGCGCCAACGAGCACCGGGCGCAGTGAGAGTACACTGCTCTATGACACTATAGTAAACGCCGGTTCGCTCTGCTTTCCAACTTTTCCTATAGTGCTCCACGCGCGCGGGGGACATTGTGGGATTGCTTTAAAAAGTTTTTTTTTTACTTATGAGCTAGTGGAAACGCAGTAGCCGAGGTAATAATAAAAAAATCAACCTCTCTACAGCGAGACAGTTACAATAAAACAGAGCGGACGAATTCAGTCCGGTATTTCGCATCGGGGGCTGCCGGTCACGTGTCTTTCGCATCTGTATGGCGGCTGAAGCGCTGCCACTGCATCCTGAAGCGCTGCTCCCTCCAAGGGGCGCCGTTTAGCACATTCCACATCTACGCTGCCTGTGACGCCCACATCACTCGCCGGCTTGTTATCAATGCCTTTCTTCAGAAATATTTTCGCCAGGAAACGCCCCGTGCACCTCCTAGCAAGCTAATCATACATCATTCACTTGGTTGATATGGCTGTGATTTTTTTTCTTTTACTCTAGTATCGACAACTACCTTCTCTCTTGGCCGTTTCTCATGCGCAGTGGGTCTCTGTCCAACACCAGCTAGACTTTGAAAACCAGAAGGCTGCCGAGGTGACGTCATCAAGTGGCGGCGGCGCTTCCTCGGCAGGGAGCAGTGAATAAACTGCGTGAAAATGTCTCTGGGCAAAAAACCTCACCCATTTTAACGCATTTCTTTCCAATCGTGCACTAAAAAGTGCGCTTGCTATTGTGGCCTAGTATTTATTGTTCCATACTGTAAGCAAAGATAGCCATAAGTCACTCCACAAAAAAAAGAAAACATAGTTGACAAACACCTATGTCCACTTCCTTCAGTATGCCCCACAAAATTTTCTGAATAACGTTGTCATACACTCCCGTGATGTCCGGATAAACTACTTATGAGTGTTGGTTTCTTATCTCACATACTTGTATACACTGAGTAAGAATAAACAGGTTACCGTCTAACAACCTGTTGTCGACTCGGAACGCCTTCTGAAGTTCACACAAAATATCATTTTGCTCTTTCGACGTTTTTATAATTATTTTTCTGCCTGCCTCAGCAACCTGTTTTTCTCCCTGCCTCATCAACATGTATTTGTTAGTGATTTATACGAGCAAATATATATATATATATATATATATATATATATATATATATATATATATATATATATATATATATATATTCGCATTTAGGTCACACGTCACGTCACCATTAACAATATGCATGAAATGCCCAGCAACTATTTTTAGGTGGTGCATTTCTCTTCCGACTACGTTAGACTTCACTTAGTTTCAAGACGTCATACTGTTGAAGATGTGAAGTGTACAGTGCGCATTTGTACACCGACACGCTATATTCATCTTCGCCAACTGTAAACGTTTGGCGCAAGGCTACCCCGATTTGTTTTTTTTTTTTGAGGGGGTGGGGTGCCGCAGAACGGCTTTGTAATTGGTGGTTGCTGCGAATGCGTGTATATATTTAGGTATACCCTGAAAAGTTAAATTACGAAAACATTTCGTGGTGTAGGGGGTTCAGATTCCCTTCCTCCCCCCTCCCCTTTACTTATGGCTTCCTATAGTTCTGCGTGCGTTTGTCACAGTATTTGTTTTTTTATTCTCAAAGCTTTCTGAGCACAGTTAACTTCCAATAATTCGGCTCAGTTATTTTGAATATTGTGAACGCCTAACCAACGAAGAAAGAGTAAAGACAGAAGAAATCAGTATAAGACACGCCCTTTCTGAATTATTTTCCATGTCTCAAAAGGGCGTTTATGGAGCTCAAATTCAGTAGATTGGCGTGTCGTACATCAAAAAATGTGACATCATGCGCTCTACATGAATGATGGGCAGGCACGAAGAAACCTGCATCAAGAAATCGCGATGCAGGAGCCGAAGCGCGTAGCAGTTCCTGCACGCGGCGCGAGGCTCTTTCAGTACTATTCGACTGCAGCGCCGCCGCTGCAGGCAACGTGGAAGAATCAGGCGGCGAGGAGTGGTCACGCCACTCAACACTTCTAGTACACTCTACTTCTGTCCGGTGGTGATTCACCCTTGTGTGAGAGGTGTGGTGAACCACTCACCATTTTCCACATTTTAATGTAATGCAACCAATTGCACACCTTTAGAAAAAAAAACATATCGTCCCCCTACCGAGAGCATATACTACTTCATCCATCGATGTTCATCGGTAGGTATCCACTTTTCAATCATCAATAATTGTTTGCGTTTTTAAAAGATGGCGGTAGATTTCGAATAACGCGTTCGACGCTGTAACCACTGAGCTACCACAGCGGCGGTGGTAGATTTAAGGTCATCTACTCTGGTAATCTGTAGCACGACAATAATAGAGGTAGCTGCTGCAGAAGATACAAAAAAAGGACCTGTCCCTCTACCCTAGGAGACATCGGCATTGAGAGACAGTCATGCTGTATCAGCTCTCTATATCAGTATCATCTAAACGGTCAGCCGCAATTTTCACTACACATTCAGTTTCTCTCCCTTGATTTTTGTATACCTTTATGTAATACCCACCATTAACGTGAAGAATTTTAAGCCTTCATACAGCCAATAATCACACCTATTTTCCACATATTTTAAGTCTAGTATTGGGGCTCTTTGGCCTACATATGGCCCTTGCGCCAATGAACACCATATATCATCAATAAAATAATCATTTCTGTGGGAGGAGCAATCTGTAACGTCATCAATCATTATCATTGCTATTCACCATGATCATCATTTCTCAGCCACTACAGCGGGCCTGTCGCTCACCTCAGGCTGAGCGCGTGGAACAAGCAACCGATCGAGAAAACGAGCCGTGAGTGTCGGACGCAGGTAGCCGCCGCCCCTCTGCTTTGTCTTAGATAATGAAGTGGCGAGATCTGCAGAGCCACGTAGGCTGCATTCACGATGTCGTCTGTCGTCTCCCTCTGCCGCTGCCTGTGGCATCACCTAAAGACGACGGCTACCCTGCGTCCACTGGGTGCAAGTCCGAATTTTCCCGAAGGCGCAAATGAGCACATGCGATCTATAACGTGTCTGAAAAGATTTCGGTCGTAATCAGTCGCAAACTATGCTTTCTAGTCAGAGCCACCAATTTTTAAGAAACCCATAAAATGTTGAATAATTGATTGAAAAATCTTGTCAAGAGTAATTATTTGATTAAGGGCTAAATGTACAAACGAACAACATTCGATTAACATTTTAATGCACCTTCCCTTGAACATCGTGTTACCACGTTTATCTGGGTGCGGAGAACATTTTTTTTAAATGACATGGTAGGCACGTTGCGTCCAAGATGTCTGGATGCGCTCGAAGTCCCAAAGAGTTCTGCGACGACATTGATGTCGGTGATATTGAGTTGCAACGCCGATACTTCCGAAAGCTGGTGCTTTAAGGTCATCTCAGGCATGCTAGGCTCACCCGCGATAGAAGTCCTGCTGACTACATTGCTGATGTGTCTCACCAAGGTGGACGGCTAAATTTAGCTGACTAATCGATACAAAGGGCTCACAAAAAATTTCAAGATGGAATAGGCGTTGATCTACTTCTACACCACGTTGTATAAGCAACCAGACTGATTAGCAATGCGATGTCCCGCACTTAAATTTCATTCGTTCCCCGTCATTCTCTTCATGAGTAATAAAGGGACTGTCTGCATGCATCCAAAGATGGAAAGGCGTTGTCACAATGTCCACGCTCCAAATATTGACGACGCTTATTTTTATATTTATTTATTTATTTATTTATTTATTTATTTATTTGTACCCTCAAGGCCTACAGGCATTTCAGAGGGGAGTGGGTTACAAGGTTATACACAAAACTAAAAAGCAGCAACAAAAGTAGTAAGCAGATAAATACAAACATACATGGGCCCTAATCATACAATGTTAGCTAGTGCTGCACGAAACTGATGGTTGTCTTCGATTGCGGCGGTCAGTCCGGGAAGGCGGTTCCAATCTTGTGACGTCCGAGGAATAAATGACTGAAAGAAGGCATTGGTGTTGCATGATATTGTTCCTACTTTGTGTCGGTGATCCATACGAGAAGAAATATATGAAGGAGGAGTAATTAACTCACTGAATAGGGGCGAATTATGGTAGTAAATTTTGTGAAAGAGACAGAGGCGAGAGTGTTTGCGGCGCGAAGTTAGAGAGGGTAATTGAAGCAAGTTTTTCATGGACGTGACACTTGCCGCACGGGTGAAATTACCGAGAATGAATTGTGCTGCGTTGTTCTGCACGAGCTCAAGTGATGTCACCAGATAGTCATGGCTCGGGTCCCAAATGGATGATGCATATTCGAGTTTAGAACGAACCAATGATTTATACGAAAGTGCTTTTAAAGGGGTAGGTGCAGAAAAGAAGTTGCGGCGAAGGTAGCCAAGCAGGCGATTAGCATTATTAATAACGGTATTATTATGAAGCGACCAGGTAAGATCAGTTGTTATGTGAATTCCCAGGTATCGGTACGACGTCACAGGTTCAAGAAGAGTGTTGTTAAGGTAATAGGAACCCGTCGAAAGGGCTGTTCTTGAAATGCGTAAGACTTTGCATTTAGTTGTATTAAGTTCCATTAACCATTGCTCACACCAGTTAGAAATTGCAATAATGTCCGATTGCAGTGCCGTAACGTCGTTATCGTTGTTAATTTCTCGAAAAATAACACAGTCATCTGCAAACAAGTGAATATTAGAGAGAACACAGCTAGGTAGGTCATTACCGTATATCAAAAACAAAAGTGGTCCCAAGACAGAGCCCTGGGGAACGCCGGAATGAACAGAACTGGGTGAAGAGTCATAGTTATTGGCTGTGACGAACTGGAAACGATTAGAAAGGAAATACTCAATCCATGCAAACAACTTAGGATCTAGATTTAACTTGCTTAGTTTGTAGAGGAGTAGTTTGTGAGACACTTTGTCAAAAGCCTTGGAGAAGTCGAGGAAAATACAATCAGCGGATGAACGGCGATCTAAAATTAAGTGTAGCTTGTGGGTTAATGAAAGCAATTGGGTCTCGCACGAGAAATTCTTTCGAAAACCATGTTGCGTGGGTGAGAAGAAAGAGTTAAATTCAAGAAATTTGACCAGATGGGAAAAAATTACATGTTCGAGAATTTTGCATGGAATGCTTGTTAGTGATATGGGTCGGAAATTGTTAGGCGTGTGATTGTTACCGGACTTATGGAGTGGCACCACCTTCCCGACTTCCCAATCCGCCGGCAGGATGCTCGTGTCGAGGGTCTGCTGGAATATTTTGCACAAAATAATAGAGGAATACACAACAGTACTTTTTAAGAACTTCGTATTAATAAGGTCAACACCGGGGCTCGATGAGGGTTTCAGTGACTGGATTATTTTACTGACACCACCTGGGTCAGTAACAATGGGGTCCATGGAGAGATAATTACAGTTCTGAAGTTCAGGTATTGAGGGGTTAGAAGAAACAACAAAGTTCTGGCAAAAAACTGCATTGAGTAGGGAAGAACATTCGCTACTGGGTATAATGGAACCATCTGGCCCAGTCAATGTAATACTATTCGTTTTAGAAGGAGTGATCACACGCCAAAATTTTTTAGGGTCGTTAATAAGCATAGAAGGAAGGGTGCGCTGAAGAAAGTGTGATTTGGCAAGTTTTACTGCTGCAATGTATGCTTTGTCGGCGGTTGTGTATGCGTTCCATCGGTAATCACTCGGGGCTTTTTAGCCAGACGATAGCAGCGCTTTCTTCGATTAGACAGCCTGTTTAACTGCTTGTTGTACCAAGGTGCCTCCGGGTTAGAATTTATTGTGCGCAGAGGGATGTATTTATCAGTTAGTTCGTGAACTTTATTTTTAAATAGGTTCCAGTTTTCTTGAAAGGTACGCGTATCAAAATGCAACAAGAAAATGTCCAGAAACAAGCTAGTTCGTTGTTAATAGTTTCAAAGTCTGCTCTTGAGTAGTCGCGAATTTGCTTAGTTGAGGTCGTAGGCTTGCTTAGTGGAACGTTTATATTAAATCAAAGGAGCGAGTGGTCGCTCAGACCGGGTAAGTATGAAATCGGGGAAGCAAAATTAGCGTGCGTAGTTAATATCAAATCTAATATGTTCGCGGTCTCTTGCGTGGTTCTAGTCGGTTCAGAAACGAGCTGGGAAAAAGAAAATAATGAACAAAGATTGAGAAATTCTGTTGTTTGAGATGAAGGCGGTTTGGATGCGGGGTTTCCGAGGACCAAGAAATATGTGGGAAGTTAAAATCACCCATAAGGAATATAGGAGCAGTGGGGTGTCGTGTAGAAACAATATTCAGCGCATCGTGTAGTTCAGACACAAACGTTAGGGGATATGAAGGTGGACGGTAACAAACGCCCATAACAAATTTCTGGTGCCCAATGTCAACGCAAGACCATACAGATCCTAAATCAGTGTGAACGTGAATTGAGTGAGATGGATAAGACTTTTTGACAGCAAGTAATACGCCACCGCCTTGACGCAAGGTGCGATCGCAGCGATAAATGTTAAAACAGGACACGTCGAAGATTTCACTATCATGAATGTGTGTGTGCAACCATGTTTCAGTGAGTGCTACGATGTCTGCGCTAACGGTGTTAATGACAGAGTTAAGAGATTCCCGTTTGCTTATTACACTGCGAGTGTTTGCTAGAATTACGGAGACACATGGCATCGGTGCTCTAGCTCCCCTCGCGTGTTCCTAGCTGGTAGGCCTGCCGGTATTAGTTTGTTATAGCACAATTGGAATTGGGGAGAGTGGGGTTGGCCTTTGCCGAATTCTACAAGTTTCTTTCTAGCCTGCCCAGTTGCGACTGAGTAATCTTCCGATACCGCAATGTCTTTAGTTTTTAAACAGCGCGGTCGGAAGGAATCGCTTCCTTCATCTTGAAGCTGCGAAATTTAATGATGACCGGACGAGTTTTAGAGCTGGAAAAGGTGCCTATGCGGTGAACGCGATCGACATCGTTTCCAGTAATGGCTTTTTCTGTCGCACTTGATAGGGAGCTAGCGTCTTTTCCTCTGTGTCTTGCCACGATTCCCGCGAGTCCGGGATGCCATGAACGAGCAGGTTACTTATCCGTGACCTGTCCTCTAGGTCGTCCAGGCGAGATTGCAAGACGTCCTGCTGCGACATCAAGCGCTCTGCAGCGTCGCTGACAGCCGCCAGGTCACCACTCATCTGCTCTATCACTTCCGACTTTGATTCTAAGCATTCAAGACGGCCGAAAATGTCAACGAGCTTTGTTTCTATTGCCTGCTGGCTGGACTTGATTTCTCTGATATCTGTTTGAAGATCCGCTTGCCCCTTAGTTAATGCGATTGTCCGTTCGTTGATGTCTTTGAGTATCTGAAGCATTGTGTTCATTTGCTCCGAGTTCGCATCCTGAGGTTCGTCGGGAGCTGTGGATTGGTTTCGAGGTGTATAAGGACCAGGGTTAGTCTCTATGTCGCCTGACAGAAGCAGCAACAGCGCGACATCAACGCAATCGAGCAATGTTTCACAAAGCACTTGTGGGCATGGGAGCAGTATGAAAAAGTGATTGTTAGATCGCTGTGCAAAAAGTGAGAATTGATTACGCACCTGCGGGGCGTAGAGAAGAATATTCGGCATGGTTTCACGAACGCTGCTCCCATGCAAAGGCAAATGTGCTGCGTGGCTTGTTTATATCCGTGCGCCACAGTGCTGCCGCCGTCACTTTGGCCGTGTTCCGGGTGAACGTCGAGTTGCTTAGTCGAAGGTTGATACCGTCGCAGCCACGATTGTAGATATCCAGCACGTCATCGCCAGTTGAAGCTTGAAAGGCCTGCCCAGGATCGATGCGCGTAGGACGAAATGGCCAGACGAAAAAGACGGTCAGCAAAACCTGCGGGGCGTAGAGAAGAATATTCGGCATGGTTTCACGAACGCTGCTCCCATGCCCACTAAAGGCAAGTGTGCTGCGTGGCTTGTTTATATCCGTGCGCCACAGTGCTGCCGCCGTCACTTTGGCCGTGATCCGGGTGAACGTCGAGTTGCTTAGTCGAAAGTTGATACCGTCGCAGCCACGATTGTAGATATCCAGCACGTCATCGCCAGTTGAAGCTGTAAAGGCCTGCCCAGGATTGATGCGCGTAGGACGAAATGGCCAGACGAAAAAGACGGTCAGCAAAACCTGCGGGGCGTAGGTTTTCGGCATGGTTTCACGGCATGGTTTCACGGCATGGCATATTCGGCATGGTTTCACGAACGCTGCTCCCATGCCCACTCAAATAGGGGAAGGTTCCGCAGCAACAATATAATCAAGAGAGCAAATTCATTCAAAGTAACCGCATATGCGGCTCGTACACGTGCAGCTTCTTCCGAAAAAACGATATCTTGCCTCGGTTCTCAGCCGAGCGTATTGTGGTCAAAACTTCAATCACGGCCTTTCAGCAAAAGCTGCTGTCACCACGGCACAGAACTAGCAACCGACTTCAGAAGCAACATTCGAAGAAAAGGTCCGGCAGTGGGTCCGGCAGCACGCTAACGATGGCCCGTGCTAACGTTCCTCGCTTCTTTCTGGTGCAGTTTCTCGGACTCTGGAGTTTGCAACTACTGGAGCCTTCCGGCCCCCGTACCCCGTTCCCACCATCTGCTGTTAGGCCATGGCCGGACGTGACGCCTCTGCTGCCCGAGGATCATGCGGTGGGACTGTTCTGGTCTTCAAATCAACCTGTCTTCGGAGCATCCCGGTCTGCGCACTTCGTGCCCGGCCGTCGACCGTATCAACAAGCATCATGGCTTTCAGTCGGCGATTTGAACACCGGAACCTCCCCTGCACATTCCACGCATGCGTGGGATTTTGTTAAAAAGCAAGCTCAGAGCAACACTCCTTTCAGTGGGTCCGGCAGCACGCTAACGATGGCCCGTGCTACCGTTCCTCGCTTCTTCCTGGTGCAGGTAATGAACTCTTATTGCCTTTACGCAAGACCAACTAGTCCACGGCGTTTTTGTTCCATTGTTAGTGATTGTTCTCATATGTTACTAAGCCTTGTCTTGCAAGCTGGTTATGTTGAATCTGATCCCGGCCCCGACAAAGCAATTCTGAAAGTTTTGAATGAACTGCAATCCGGGCAGACGGTGATGCTGGCGCAGCTAAAGTCGATTGAAAAGAAACTGGCTTATCATGATAAAACTTTCAGTGAAATTAAAGCACGGCTCGACAAAATCGAGACATCTTGTGCTAGTATCGACGACATGCAGGCTGAATTAGTTAAAGGGAATGAGACATGTACCGAAAATACGGCACAGATAAATGCACTGTCTACCCAAACTAATGAGGCTGAAAATAGATCCAGAAGAAATAACCTTGTTTTCTATGGCATAGAAGATAAACCTAAGGAAACATGGCTTGATTCTGAAAAAAAATGTCATCGAGCATTGTAAACAAATCCTAGACACACAGGTAGAACCGCGCGATATCGAGCGTACACACCGCATTGGGTGTTACCAAACAGGGAAACGCAGGCCTATAATCGTGAAATTCGCTCACTTTAAAGATAAAGAGCGCATCTTGTCTTCGGGGCGCAAATTCAAAGATACAGGCTATGCCGTCGCGCAAGACCTCTCCCCCAGCACGCGCCTTGCCCATAAACGCCTCTCCGAGTTTGGAAGGGCCCAGAACATGCGATACAGGTTACGTCATGAGAAGCTTATCACGAATGATAAAACCTTCTATTACGACCACATTACTAATAGGGTAGTTGAAGAACGCCAATAGCCGTCATTGAAATCTCGAAATAAACCTTCTTCACGGAATCAGCCCCTCTCATTTTTACTGGCTAACATACGTAGTGTAATCCCCAAACGCAATGCACTGTGCAGCTTAATAGGCTCATCTTCATGCGATGTCTTACTATTAACAGAAACGTGGCTTAACACATCCGTCGATAATTCCAAGATTCTCCCCTTTCTTTCACACTTTGACATATTCCGGAAAGATAGAGCCGATTACTCGCGCGGTGGCGGTGTATTAATCGCCACTAACCGGAATCAGCATTGTTCACTTGTAAACCTTCCTTCACCATTGGAAATGATTTGGCTTCGATGCACAGCCACACACCCGCACATCCTCATTGGTGTCTGCTATCGGCCCCCTAATTCCGACAGTTCATTCACGCCTTTATTTCATGAAGGTCTGAACAGATTATTAAAGAAGTACCCTAATAGCCCTGTCCTTTTGTTCAGCAATTTTAATTTTCCCTACATTGACTGGTCTGATCCCGCTTCTTCACTATCTAACAGCAGCTCGGCAAGCGATTTCCTAAACACATGCATAACATTCAGCTTAACGCAGCTCGTCACTGATCCCACGCGCATCACTGATCACTCGTCCGACGTTTTGGACCTTGTGTTAACAACGCATCCTGATAACTTAACACCTATCACCCTTTTGCGCGGCTTGAGTGATCATCTAACAGTGCATGCCTCGTTTTATTGCAACGTACTAAAGAAACAAAAAATCGAAAAACACTTGCCCTCTACGATAAAGGAGACTACGTTAGCATAAACCGAGAATAAACAGAATACTTTGACACTTTTTTCGCTAAACTCTCACGAGTCGAATTGGCTGTTTTTCAAAGCAGAGATGCATCGTCTTATACGTATTTATATTCCTACCATCACAATAACAGAGAAAATGAATTCCCCGTGGTTCAATGTATCCCTCAAACGACTAAATAATAAGAAAAAACGCCTATTTCGAGCTGCCAAACGAGCTAACTGTGCTTCCACATGGCAGAATTATTACGCAGTGGAGAAAGAATACTATAAACTAACCATCGAAACTAAGCACAAGTTCTATTCTAACACCCTACCAGCTATGCTGCAAAATAACCCGAAGCGATTTTGGAAAACAATAAATCCCTTTCAATGTAGTGAGATTTCACCTAATATTAGCTTTGGCCTTTCTATTGCTGAGAATGAAATTGCTGATTCTCTTAACACAGTATTTAGTTCTGTTTTTTACTAATGAGCCACCCGACAGCTTACCCGATCTTCCATTTTTCGCATATCCGCTGATGCAAAACATTACATTTGATTCATGCGGCCTAGTCAAAGTCATTGAATCATTGAATAACTCATCATCCACGGCAGTAGACGGCATCAATGCTAAAGTGCTAGGAAATACTAAACATGTGTGTAGCCCGTTTTTGTCACTCATATTTCGGGAATCACTCGACAGCGGTTCACTTCCACATGACTGGCAGATGGGCAAGGTCATCCCAGTCTTCAAGAAAGGAAGCCGAGCATCGCCGAGTAACTACCGTCCGATTTCTATAACAAGCGTCTCTTGTAAAGTAATGGAGCATATCATATACTCGCATACTGCTAACTTCTTAACATCTGTAAATTTCTTTCACCGAAGTCAGCATGGTTTTTGCAAACATTACTCCTGTGACACTCAATTTGCTCTTTTTCTGCATGATTTACACGTAAACCTAGATCGTAACATTTCGACTGACGCAATATTCTTAGACTTCGAAAAGGCATTCGACAAGGTCCCCCATGGTCGTATTTTATTAAAATTATCCCGTCTTAACATCCACCCCTGTGTTTTAAACTGGATACGAGGATTTTTAACTAACCGTCAGCAATTTGTTTGTGCTAACTCACGCTCTTCATCTCTAACACCCGTTCTTTTAGGCGTACCGCAAGGTACCGTACTTGGTCCCCTTCTCTTCTTAATATACATTAATGACCTCCCTTGTAATATTTCTTCTCACATCCGTCTATTCGCAGGTGATTGTGTTGTTTACCGCGCAATTATTAACCCCTCTGATCATTACATACTACAGTGTGATCTCACCCGCATACAGAACTGGTGTAACACTTGGCTCATGTCCTTGATGGTAACTAAAACTGTGTTACTGTCTATTCACCGTCGTCAACATTACGTTGTTTATAACTACAGCATCAATAACAACCAGATTACTACAGTCCATTCATTTAAATATCTTGGTGTGTACATCTCGCGTGACCTAACTTGGACCTGTCATATTAACCACATAATAAATTCTGCTAATCGTACTCTAGGGTATATACGCCGTAACCTTTCGCTCGCTCCTTCTTCTATTAAAAAAGTTGCCTTCTAAACCTTTGTCCGGCCAAAGCTAGAATATCGTAACGCGATTTTTGACCCTCACCACAATAACCTCACTTACGCCCTCGAATCTGTCCAGAACGGTGCGGCACGGTTTATACTGTCTAACTATTCATACACATCAAGCATCTCGGCACTAAAAGCAGAGATTAACTTATCCGATCTGGTTAAGCGCCGCAAATTCGCACGTCTTAACCTTTATCATAAATTCTTCCATTCTTTGCCTTTAGATAACCCATACATCAGAAGAGCCCACCGCATTTCCCGCAACAGTCACTGTAACGCAGTATATCCACCACAAGCCCATACTGTGACCTTTCATCAATCGTTTTTCCTGCGCACAGCCCAAGACTGGAATGACCTGCCCACCGCAGTCACCACCATCATCGACACCCAAGCATTTAAACGGCTCATCGAAACTATCCCATCATAACTACCATTATATTGTTAGCCTTTTTAATACCCACTCCCTCATGTAATATCCCAACCGGGACCTTTGAGGTAATAAAATGAATGAATGAATGAATGAAAAACAGCCCATTGCACTGTTTTTCAAGGCTCTAAAAATGGTTTCAAGCCCAAGCCAGCGCACTGGCTAATAACTAGTGCGTAGTGTTATCAAAAAATAGCTTTCTGGGGCAAGTAAAAATATTTTAGTTGAAAGTTTCGCGCTGCCGCTAAGATTATTGAGCATGACTGAGCAGCAACGTGAAAAAAATTGAAATATTCATCAAAGCATTAAAGAATGCGACACCACTCATAGCGACATAAAGGTAGATCTGTACTGCCAGACCCGAAAAAGTAGTAGGGCAAAATAGGATACATTGAGCAATGAAAGGCTCGTTTTCATTTTTATTGTAAGGCCCATGGGACAGCTTTCAGCTCTCAGCGTAGAGTATCTGGTACTCTAAATTGTCACCCTTTTTTGAAAACACATCCAATTTGCCAAGACAGCTGAAAACTCTCCTATAGTAGAGTACATGGTACTCTTAATTGTTAACATTTGTTCTGAACACAGACTGTTTAGCGACAGCGAGGTGCTATTCCATAGCGTTGCGAAAAGTGCTCGACATCGTTTAACACGATGTTGGTGGCTTTGTGAATTAAAGAAAAGTCGGTTTTAAAGAGAAAGCTGTGAATTGCTAGGAAAAACAAATATCCATTCGGTAGCGATGTCACGAATGGTCTCCATCGCTTGTACTAACGTAGAAATGTGGAACTGATGCATTGTTAAAAAGCTTTCAGCACGAACAAGAAGGAGCACAAAGAAGAGGGCAGAAACAAACGCTGATACAACTGAAGTTTATTGAAGGATGTGTCAACCACCTGGATAACCAAAAACGCATGCGCAGAAATTACCTGCAATGAAAGAACTCGTACAACTTAAATAGTTCACAATCTAAAAGGCAAACAGGCAGCTCAGGTATGTCATCTTCTCCCGCAACTTGAATGAAGTCCGCTTTCACCAGTATTGTGCCATTCAATCTCAATGTTTATGCATAATAACAGTATTATCACATTTCTTGTTTTGGCACACTTCTTTGAGCTCCGTCTCGTTCGCCGGAGAAGTATACAAGAATTTACTGGCTGTGTTATCAGTTACGTCATCCGCAGCGTGGTACCCAAACACGCGTGCCTTTGGCTGCACTTTATCGACGTCATCCATTCCCTCGCAGCCTTAGCGCCGAGTGCACGCGTGTCAGTTTCTTCTGAAATTTCCATAAGGGTATGTCATGGACAACTCAGGAAAACCACCGAATGTTCAAACGTGAAACCTCGCATTCCGCAGGCCGTTCGCGCAGTGCGGGCATAAGGACATGCCCGGGAGGCCGACTGTCGGCAGCAACTGCGTACCGATGATCAAGAAGCCTTTCAAGGCGCGCTAAATTGCGAACGAGAACGCAAGCGCTGGTGCCTGGCGAATATCGCAGACCACGCCGTCGAGGTATACGTCGTGATGTCAAACGCTTTCAACTTCGTTACGGCGGCAATATGATGGTCGCAGAGCGTGTTCACTTGGGTGAACGCCCACTTTCGGCGGGTGTTTCTCCGGCAGCACATTGGCGTCAGATGCGACGTATGTGACCGCCTGTGGTTCGAGAACAACCACTGTGTTTAACGCATTTAACAGTTCGTTACACTTCTTTCTCCATGATCGCTATCATGCGAAGCAAAATGTGTGGTCTGTAAAATAAACACTATGATTAACCCAAGGCAAACCTGTGTATAACCTCATTAAGAATCACCAATGTATAACCAATAATTGTGAAAGGCTTCGATGCCACGTCAGGTTGAAACCACTGATAAGCACCGAGGCCGCACGTTTTAGCTTTCGCTGGTGAACCACTTGTACCGAGTGCTTGGGCGGTGATTTTTGTTTTTCTATTCGTCCCATTGATACGCGGTATTCAAACGCTCCGCAGACGCTGGTGCGAGGAGCACCATAGGGTTACGACCTCGGCGACGCTGCCAATCTCTCGCGGGATTAGTCGACCCCATTGAAGTTTTACTGATTCAGAAATATATTACACGAAAAAGGCAGACGCATGAATTACAGCGGTGTACCCTAAAAAATGAGAATTTTATTATTTGAATAAGCAGGTTCACAATACATTATTACTAACGGTAGTTAATTGCTCTGTCACCATTCCTCTGGTTCATAGTTACACGCAGATACACGTCTGCATAATAAAAGCACAAATCACCATAATAAGTTTACCTCCCGTTTTTCGAGCACTGTTAAAAATTGTGAAGATGTATATGTTTATGCTGCTACTTTTGTTCAATATTGTGAGGGACGTAGTAGTTAGATCTGTGTACACATATGCTATTTGCCATGTCTTATATATTTTTTGTATCTACGCAGCATCGATAGAAATTTGTTGGCGAAAAGTTTCGACTATTAGTTGCAGCAGACATTTTGCGAAAATCTGCGGAAGTGACTCAAGCCAGCACCCTTCTTATGTACCAACAATTTTCCCAGCGGGTAACGAAAAACGAGCGCCCAATGCTCAAGCGGTGCTGAAATACATGATAAGCAATGAATCGCATAACTGACGACGCATTTAGAGCTCAAGACTGTGAATTCCTAAGTTCACTTTGAGCTAAGCCTTGTTGCGTGAACACACATCAAGTCAAGCTAGACTCAACACTTTTAGTCGGGCGTACGTAACGAGCCCACGTACGCAGCCACGGGAGAGAACTGCACATGCGCAGTACGTAACGTATCGACTTCAGAGATGGGCGCGTACGCCCCCCCCCCCCAAAAAAAAAAACGCGGCGCGCGCAAACTTGACGAAGCGTACGCGGCGTGACGCTCCCGCGATATCTCGATTGAAATAGGAACCAGATAGCAAAGCGGCAGCGATGGCGTCGCACGCAGAGAGCAACAAAGCCGGCCCAAATAGAGTGTATTTTACTTTGAGGGACGATGTTGCGCTGCTAGCGGAACTATAAACCAGCGATCCGTTTAGGCGTCCGGAACAGTGGGAAAAGATTGCTTGGCGCCTCAGAGAAGTCCTCAAAAAACCATTACAGCACGCTGTGTGCGTGAGCGCCTCGACCTGTTGCTGTTTCATTTCTAATAACGTATGTCTTGCTGAACCAAACGTATCTTGTACGGTCAATACGGTGCTGAGCGCTTCGCATGCAGAGTACGCAACGTATCATACCGCGCACGTAGGCTTGTTACGTACGCCCAACTAGAAGCGTCTACTAGAAGTGTCTACTTATCAAACGTGACCCTCACACGACGCTCACGTTTTAGGGGTAAGATTGGAAAGCAGTTATTAAGCAGTGGCATAGCCAGGAATTTCGTTCTGGGAAGAGAGGGAGTCGCATTGCAGCGCGGCCTTATTGATTTTTTCGAAGGACTAACTACAAAAATAACAAATACATTATCAGTACAAAGTTTCACAACATGCTTTTGCAAATCAATTCTTGAATGCTGCGCCCAGTCATGAACAAGAAAAAAATGCGTTTTTCTTAAATAACATACAGCATACCCCGATATTTTTCCGGGAATAACTGTCATCAATATTTTCGGATTCTTCGTTTATTTTTCACGTAAAAGGAACAGAAAACAAAGCGGAGTACTGAACAAAATCACAACATCAATCACAACAAATCGGAGTACTCAACGTAGGACTATTCAATGCAATACATGCGCGGTACACTACAAGCCTAAATGAGAGGCACACGTTTGTTTTTCTCACAAACGTGACTTGGCTCACGATTTGCGTCGAAGCACAGGTGGCTTGTAACGTTCGTCTAGTGAATAATTTAATGCTCCTGATACTTGTATTTCGATTGAAAAAAGGTATAGGTGAGCACACCACGTCAAAATTTCAATCTCGTGTGCACTTTACCACAATCTAATCTGCCCCACGCAATGGTATTTGCACGTGCGAGTTCGTAAGTGCTGTTAATCCCGCTGCTTCAACTAAAACATCGCACTAGTATCCCATTCATGTGTAAGCTCGAATTAAGCGTGCTTTTGGTGCATCGTATCTTGAGAGCAGTTCCAGTGGTGCGACGCTGGGTACAGTGGTAAGGTTCGTTATCCATGCCAGCATCTGCAAACGTGCGCGCATACAGGGATACATCCCTGTTACAAGCGGCCACTCTAGCGCCGCCAGCGCGAAGTCGGCGACTGGAATGACAGCAGGTTTGTTCGTTCCGTACGCAAGCAGAGACAGTGAAGAGATCAGAGACGTGAGAAAACAAAACAAACTTTACTCTAGTGATATTGCAGCACAGGGGTTCTAGTACAACACTTCAATACAACTAACAAAATACATCAACACTTGATACAACAAAAAAACATATAAAAACAATAAATTAGCTTACAAGAGAGAACTATTACAAACTACAAAAACTAACAACAATAGAACTACGGAGGAGAAAGTTCGAAGATATAAACAAGTGAAGGCATACGTGTAATGACCGGCAGCGTTGCGTCCCCGACGTTCGGATGCGAGAAGTCGAAGAGAGTTCTGGCACGACTGCGATGTCGGCGCTGTTGCAACGCTGGTGGCTCCGAGAGGCTAGTGCTTGCAGGTGACCTCGGGCAGGTTGAGCTAACTCGAGGCAAAGTCCCGATGTCTACGTTGCAGACGTTAATATCGCGTCGCAACTAGACGAATGGCTAAGTTTAGTTGGCCAGCCGATACAGAGCCACACTAAAAACTTCTAGTAGAGATACTTGTTGATTTGTTTCTAAACCTTGTTGGTCAGCGACTAGTCTGCCTAGCAGGGCAAAATCCTGTGCTTAAATCCCCCTCCTGTCCCCTCGCTCTCTTCCTGGGGGATGAGAAACCTCTAAATGGGTCGAATCATGCGCGTTTTATTGTTGGAAACTCCGCCCTAAAAAGTATACCGACCTCATCCCTTTTTAATTAGGAGAGGGCCCTCAGCTAGGGAGAGTGACAACCTGTTGAGGTGTTGTCATACGTCTTGGCCCCCAGAAGTTTTCCCGTGGAAACGGTCAGACTGTTTGGCTCTCAGCCGGTGCGGCCCGTAGTCTGAACCGTGTTCGGGGTACATCGCGGCCTTCCACGACCCTGCAGACGCCGCCGTAGGTACAAAGGTTCAAACGTCGGCGGTTACGTTCGAAGAAGAACACCCCATTCTGCACTTCCCAGCTCTCTCATGCGCCCGCCGTACCCGCCGGTCAGCGGGGTAGTACGGCGCCCGTTCATTGTCGCGACGCCGGGTCGCGAAAATGGCAGTTCATGACAATCCCACAGGAATAGGCAGTGAATACAGAGTACGCCTCAACGACTCAACACCCCTGGCGTGCACGGCCATGGCTTCGCCAACGTAGCTTTGAGAGTGGTTCTTAAGATAGAGAAAGGAAGAGAAAAGTGAGCCCCGTTATTGTCTGCTTCAGGAGCGACACCGCCACAGGGCTCACAAGGGATGGGGGTGAGGAGGGATAAAAGAGTAGAAGTAAAGGTATAGAAAAGAGGAAGAAGAAGCAACAACAAACTGAGGGGATAGGAGAGACAGGAAAGATGGAAAACGGTCAGTGGAGTCCGAGGACGGGGTACGCTTGCGAGAGATGTCGGCGTCTGTAGATGGCGTAAAGCAGGTCCAGTAGGTCAGAGCTGCGCTGTCACCGAAGACCGTCGGCGACAGGAGGTGACGTAGGGCCAGCCCAGTCGGCCAGAGCCACGATGACGCCGAAGGTCGCGAGCGCGCGGAGCGCGCGGGCGCACAACCGGTCGGCACGAAATCCAGGGAGCGTTGTGTGCGCGTGACGTGTATGTGATCTGCATCGTGTCATTTTCCGGCTCAGAGTTGACCCGATACCAAAGGGGGCCGGGAAGGAATTTCGCTTGAGAATTCTACACGGAGCATGTGGAAAAGGTTTCAAGCCCACCTCCTTGCACCACGATTCAGTGGTTCGAAAAGAACCCTTCCAGTGTCACCCAGTGTCTAAGATTCCACATGTGAACCAGTGAAGCGCCCTATAAGTAAATTTCAAGCAAAACGCCACGCGGAAAATAGTTTATTTGGCCAACCCTAAATATTGTTTGGGAAATCTGACGTTGCGGACGGCCGTAAAACCCACCGGCCACGTCAAGGACGCCACACACTTCTCTTCGCTTTCCTCCTTTATTTTCTTCGTTTCATTCCCTTGTAAACATTGGGACGGGCTCCCAATTAGAGTTGCAGAAGTAGGATATTTTTCTCTCCTCCTCTTCTATTCACCCGCACCTTGTCAGTGCGGTGGCGCGGAGTAGCTGGCGCTTCCTATATTTGACAGCTGCTGGCAGTTGCTTTGCGCAATCAGAGAACTAGGTAGCGCGCCATAGAGTTCTGAAAGGTCAGATTTGCCCGGAAACATAATTGATGGTCTCCAAGTGTACTCGACAACAAAATTCGAGGCTAATAGCGTTCATATAAGCACCGATTGTGAACATGTACATTATAGGCTTTTACGCAATTTTCGGTACAAACCTCAAAAATAGGCATATATAGGAACTATGAAACGCTATACAACCTCTCCGTAACCTCTGATTCACCTACATTAGTTTTAATCCGTAATCTGGACACAACCCTGCTCGGCAGAAAATGTGCAGTGCGTGCTCAGAAAGTGCCACAAAAGTGCCAGTGCCCTAACTGATATGTCCTAGGAGCTTACTAAGGTTTATAAGTGTGTACATGCAACATTTGCGATTCCCTTCAATTAAATGTGACATTTGTCTTTGGATTCAGTCAAAATGTCATTTTTGTACACCAAGCATGACATTACCTGCAATACATCAAACCATAATAGATATATTTATTTTTGCAGCAACAAGCTATATAGGTTTTGAGCACACAGCAACGCAAGTAGCTTTGAAAGTGTTTGCTCCAAGCTTTTTTTTAATTTGTCTTTAATGTGGCCACTGCATGGCCACGTTCAGAACTGTGGACTTTGGCGTATTTACGACAGTAAACAGTGACACAGTCTTTAAAAAGCTTTCGTTGTTGAGTCTGTGTCTTGTGATTTTTACTGCCGATCTACATCTCAGTTGAATTTGTTGAGTGGTGGTACTTTTCTCACTGTGGGTAAAAAGTGTTCTCCTAATTATGTAATCAAATCATGAAGCTGAAGAAAAAATAACTGCATTTTTAAATAGCGACAATAAATTAAGCAAGCGTGTAAACTTATAATCAGACTTGGTTGAGAATTTTGTTATGCTAGCCTTCAGGCCTAGGTACCCCTTTAAAGAGTGCTGACTGGCATTTCAGTTATTTTGACATTATTCTGTTAAATATTAACATGTGTTTGGAGATCACTAAAGAGCAAGAGAGATCAAACACGTGTGTCAGAGCGACATTTTGTTTTTCTTGTTTTTTATGTGTTATGCAGCTATATTTGAGGTGCACGGAGTTGCAAATTTTATTTCCAAAAAATGAATTTTATTCCCAAAAAATGAATGATTGAAGGTGGCCGCGCGTAAGTCTCGCTACTGCTTGCCGTGATATTTCTTTATTTTGCAGATGATAAAATTCTCAATGTAAGCCTTGTGTCAATTTTTTTTTTCTTCTTTTAATGCGTGACACAGGACATTACATTCATCCTTTCCCTAAACTGTCTTCTGAACCAAGAAAGTAAAAAAAGGCAAACTCAGTGAAAATACGGAAGCTTTGGTATCGGTGATGCCCCTAGGCGCATTTCGTATTTCACGTAAAAAAAAGAAGAGTACTTATATAGAACATTATTATTTCAAAGTTTCTGCAAAAGATTGTTTTCCTAGACGAAGCATGATAGAAGAAGAATATAGTTTAACAAACAAGTTTTTTTTTCAGAAAAACTCATTTTCGAAAAAGAAATTAAAAAAGCCAGTGCCAATTTTTACCAAACATTCTTATCGAAGTCCGCTTTTGTCACTCAATACATGGTTTATATATTGCTGTAGCAATATATAAACCATGTATTGAGTGACAAAAGCTACAATATTATATGTCCTCAATTTGTTTCACGAAATGCAGCAGGCTAAACTGGCTCTTGCTGAGGGTGCTTGGCTGATAGCCCTTACTGGTTGTCCATATGAGCCTGCATTCTATAAAACTCCAATTAAATTCTTTGCAGCTGAAGGAGAACTTCATTCTGAGAGAGCTGGCCTTGAACAAGACTCGATGTATTGAGGTTTTTAGGATCTAGGGCGCCCCCTGTGCGCCAGACCGGAGGACGGCTGCTCTCTAAAAGTGATATGCCTACTCAGTTTGCAGCCTAAAACGTGAACTTAGGCCAACATTATTGACCATGCGAAGTATCGCGAAAGAATGCTTTGGATAACCTTGCCAAAACCAGGCAGGCCCACACGGTACAGCCTTTGGATTCGCCGCCAAGGATGCCTTATATGTAACTGCCGGCTGCCATAATGAGCAGGTGGAGGGGCTTTTTTGTACTGTCTGTTTCCTTTGCACCCGGTGCAGTAGATATGGAGACCTTCAAACACCTATCAACGCAAAACGTACGTAAATAATCTTTTGCAGGCGTTACCTTAGCCATCTACCGAGCCATTCATTTTGTTTCTCGTTATCATCTCTTCGCGTCACTCTCAGATAACTTCTACCTGTATTACCTCGACCACGGCCCCCCGGGATTTCATTTGTTTCAAAACTTTAAGATGGATAAGAAGTGTGGCAGCTTGGGCTAGTTGGTATGACAAGACCATAGTTATAGCGTGAGAACAGAGCGACGACAAAGAGCGCTCATGTCCTTCTTGTCTTTTTGTCATCGTTCTATTCTCGCGCTATAAATATCGTGATCGTTAAGATGGCGTTTTATGTCGTAAAGCCACCACATCATGAGAGACGCTGTAGCGGAGGGCTCCGGAAATTTCGACCACCTGTTGTTCATTAACGTGAACCTAAATTTAAGGTCCCTCGCAGTATGAGGCAACAATTACCGGCGTGTTGTGTGTAGCGCAATTAATGCAGCTGATGCAGAGTGCGGAACCAGCTCCCGACTCGTTAACTAACGAAGCTGATCGTTTCAGCGGAGGCGAACGCTGAAGACCCGAGCACGGGAAGGAAAGGAGACTCCTTTGTTTACACGGTTCACGGGAGGAGCCTTCAAGGTCACCCCCGTTTGTGACTAGAAGAGGAAGGCTTGCGTGGAAGAGCGTCTGGCAAGAAGCAGGCCAGGCGCCGCCATTTGAGTTTAAGCCATTGTTGGCCTGCACGCGTGCCATTGAGAATGACGCCGGTACGCGACCACTGGGCTGACCGAGACATAGTCGCGGCACGAAGACGAGCTTATCCTCCCCCGCTATACGTCATTAACGAGTGTTGTTAGGATGGCGGGGGCCCCTAGCTGTAGCAAGCACGCCTGGTCAACGCACAGGACCTGACGGTGTACACTGCGCGCTTATGGAGGCTTCTACGAAGCGACGCCAATTAAGAAAGCCGATAGAGCTCGAGCGTGAGAACGGCTACCGAGAGATCGGCCGACACAAGGCCTGGCATGGGAGAGAGTGTGAAACGCGACGAACCTATCCCATCTCGTATTGTACTTCATAACGTGATATTTACCAATGTAGTGCCTGTTGTAAAAGTGATTCTGTAATTGGTTGTAATCATGCGAGTCCCAACATTCGGTTGGTTTGTGTGAAGACCCTTTGTTCATCCGAGGGTTGAAAAGAGGATGTTTTAATCGGAAAGAGTGAGTGGAACTTCGGGCGTGGTCTCGGGCAGACGCCTGAGGCTGCATTAAGGCGTCTCTTCACCGGACTACGGCTCTTCTTTAGTGTGGCCACCGTGCAGTCGAGTCATCTAGGGGACCCATTCCGAACCTCAAACATCTTCCCTCCTTAGCTAGTGTAGAAGCTAGTCGAGGAAGGGGAAATTAACGCTCGCCTCTACCACTTTGCCGCCTTCGAAATACGATTTTCACGGCCGCGATACACAACTGCACTGGGGCCCCACGGTGGCACCTGACAGATATTGTCCTTCAACATAGAGGGAGGGGGGCACACGTTATCAGAGTACATATTTTAAACGGTGCAAGTCTCAAAACGTGACACCGCAAGACGTTCTTGAGTACCAGCAGCGCTGTAGAAGAAGCGATGTAGGGAGTGCGGCGCTCTTCAGTACGAACGTCGCGACTTGGTATAGCTGTTCACTATACGCGATGCATGGAGCTCATAATTCAGACCGAGTATTCTGTGCCGATGATTTACGTGTTCACAAGAAAAAGATTGCTAGGAAAAAAAGCCATCATTGCCTAAACGTTCAGGATGTTAATTGCGTTTCTACGGAAGCTACTGCCAGAGGCTCAGGCTATTCGTGACACAAACGAGGTTTTCCAGCACATCTTTATGCGCCTCGAGGAAATCTCTGTATCCAGCAATAAGCACAAATAAATCAAACCTCTCTGAGTGGTTACTCTAAACAAAATCGTTTGAATGCCACAAAAGTGTCCTATTTTGTGGAATCCGAGAATACAAAGCACAAAATACATTCTGTCGTTGCCAAAATAAGAGACGCACGTATACCTTTTAGTTTGTATCAACTGTTGCCTGCAATTTTTTTCTTTAAGAAATAGCGTAAGCGTTCACAAGTCGAAAAGTATCATCCGACTCATTATAGCACTGAAGGCAGCCACTTTGGCCCGCTGTATTTCGTGAACAAAAAACGAAAATTGCATACATATTGAAATAATCTACAGAGCAACATTACCCTATCGGAAAAATTGCCATGGTGGATACTGGAAAACATGGGCGTAGTGGAAATAATAGTGGGCATGGTAGAAATTATGATGGATATGATGGGACGTAGTGGAAAATATGGTGGATATGCCGGGACATACTGGGTGGTATAGTGTACAGATGATGGGCAAAGTGGAAATGATGGTGGAAAGCAGAGGCTAGATAGTGGGCAATAATGGGACACTCTGCCCACCATTTCGATAATGCTGGGAAGCCCTAAGCATATGGTGGGTGGTGCTTATTATGGTGGGCTACATGGTGTACCAAGCTCAGAAACTCTTCCCACCATTGCGATAAAGCTGGGAAGCACTAAGCAGATGATGGGTGCTGCTTGTTATGGTGGGCCACATGGGGTACCAAGCTGAGAAGCTCTGCCCACCATCGCGATAATGCTGGGAAGCAGTGAGCAGATGATGGGTGGGCTTATAATGGCAGGCAATTTATATAGTGTACCAAGCTGGGATCTGTACACTACATGTTCTACCACCATGATTTCCACCAAAGGTTAAGCCTACCGACCGAGCCCGTACAATTGTGTTATCCGTGCTTCCGGGTTTCAGAATACACGATTTCGACGATTAGGCATGACAATACAGTGCAGCCATTGGCATCAATTAACCTAAATGAAGCATTTTTCATTGTGTGTGGTGTCCGCTGAAGAAGCAACAAACATCGATGCGACGCGTATAAAGCACTCCCAGAAAACGTAAGTGTCTTCTCACCGACAGCCGCTGGTCGCACTCGCCGGCATTTCTCTAGATTTTGTACAAGAATTCAGACGTGGCAATTCGTATGCTTGGGGAACCAATATGATAGCGTAATGTTTCCAGCACACTGCATTCGTTTTGGCCAAACCGTTATGTAGTTGTTGCTTTAGCGAAAGAGCTACAACATTGCGCTGGCACGACCGCCCTCTACATTGCGCGAAAAGCGTCCCATTACTCAATCAAATATATTAGGCGGGCGTATCTATGGAATGAGCCTAGAGGCGTCATAAAGCGTGAGCAAATGTCACCCTTTAGAACGAGCGCGAAACGGATATTAAACTTGGCAGACCCCGCCGGTAAACTGTTGCTGCTCCCCAGTCCACTTGATTTTTTTTGTTGAAGTTGTGAATTGTAAAAAAAATAGCACTAGTGCCATTAACACAGTGGCAATCGTTACAGGCCGTAGTTGCTTGTGTTTAATAAATGTGCAATTTTTAGTAGCAGGTGTAGATCTTGTCTATGTTGTGTACACGACAAACATAACTCAAGTTGAACCGTAAGTTTGTACGCCAACTAAGTATTTAACAAACAACTAACGTCACGTTTGTATGGCGCAGTGGTTAGTGTCTTCGAATGGAAATCCGCTGGTTGCACGTTCGATCCTCCGTGGCGCCTTGTTTTTTTTACGGGACGAGTGTTTTTATACCGCTTTTATAGAATTCTTTTTTATTTTTGTGGCAGCTCGTCACGGTGATTCTGACGTCATTTCGCGCTCAAGCGTTGCCGGCACTGCAGCAGCCACCATACCCACCATGCGCCATGGTGGGCGTTTCCCACCATTCACCCAATACATTAATCCACTATAATGATTAGTAGTGGTTTACACTATGCCCACCATTCATTTTTTCCGATAGGGAAGTGAACTTTGATAAACAAGTTTTGTTACATTATGATCCTTTCTTTTCTTTTTCTAAAATGAGCTTTATTGAAAAAAACGCGCTTCTTAATTTGTTTCTTCTATCAGTTGCGCCTAGAAAAACAATCTTTTACAGAATTGTTAAAAAGATATTGTTTTATATTGGCAATCTTTTAAAAAAATTTGATGAAACAAGAAATGTGCCAAGATACATCAAGGACACCAAACATTTTTAGTTTGGCAAAGTTTGTAATTTTTCCAGAATATTTTGCTCCTGCAGACACCTGAAAGCATGGATGTAATTCACTATGATGCGTATTAAAACAAAGGGAAGAAAAAACACTTCGACACAACGTATACAGTGCCAATTTATTTCGCCTACAAAATCGGGTAATAATGCAACAAGTATCAGTGTCGAAGGGACGACGTGCCTGTGATGTGTCTTGGCGGTTGGGTGTGATGGTGAGACAAATTCTTACGAGCTATTAGCGGCAGGTCTCCTATCTGGTTATTGCGCATATAGAAAACGATGAGTGCGTTTCGTTGAGCAACCCCTGCAATTTAGGCAACATAGAGGAGGCCGTGTACACAAACTCCGTAAAACTTGGTTGACTCGTAATGTCTATTGCGGTGGGGCTCGTCTGAGATGATAATCTCAATATCAAAGAACACATTATACACGTGTTGGCTGACTCCAGTGGGTGGGGAGTGATGACACTGCGTACCAAGCAAACAAAGAATGCTCCTTTTGCGATGTCTAAAAATCGCGTCAGTACAATTTTAATTAGGCAGAGGTCAGCCTGAATGCTGTTGTTCCAAAATGTTCAAACGTAATTCTCAATTTGTTGCAAGCCGATAAACGTCCTTCTTTGAATGTCATCCTGCTTCTGTTGTCACACGACTCTTCTCGTCAAACACACTGGCTTGCGTGCAGGTACAACTCTCTATGTGCAAGTCGAAACAGCTCTCGTTAGCCAGCTGCCAGCAAAATGGTTTGCATAATATTGCACTTCGAGAGCGCAGTATTTCTTTATAAAAGCCACACCATGCTTTGTTTATCCTTGCTTCACGGCGCAGTGATAATGTTGGCTAGGCTGGCTCTTCATGTTGCTGCAGACCAACGCCCACCTAGGAGGCTCTCTGCAGACAAAACTTCATGGAAAAGAAAAGATGAGAATTGTGGCTGATTATTCGGGTCAGCAAAAAGCTTCATTTACAATGTTCACAAGTGGAGTGAAACATCACCTGTCGAATTTCTTAGAAAGTACTGTAATTATTTACAAAATTTGAATACTTATTAGCAATAGGGTGCCCTAATATAAATGAGAAATTTTTCTCGGACCCATTTTTGGTATTTCATTAAATTTTGTTACAGTTGTTCTTCTGACCTAACTGCTTGTAGAGCTTTTTTGTACAGCAACCAGCCTGTTGGTTTATGGTCCAAGTATTGCATGAGAATTGAGCTTGTGTCAATGCTGCAGATTTATTTATTAAAAACAGTTAGTGCGACACAATTCATACAGCATATATACAGCGTGCCCTGCTAACTCTGTCTAGAATTTGAAGAATATGCTTAAATACTCTACGAATATGCGAACAAATGTATGGTGCCTACTACTATGACATAGAGTACATCATACTTTTCTTGTGTTCCACCAAATTAGACATGTTGAATTACCCATCACTTGAAGCAAAGATAATATATTAATATTTTCTTTTTATTTACCAAAACTACAATAAGATTCCGAGTCAAACCGTAGTGAAGGAGGTCTCCCGAAATTTTGACCGTCTGGTCTTATTTACCGTGCCCTGACGTCGCACAGTGCAAGGGCCTCTACAATTTTGCTTTAATCGAAATGCGACTGCCCCGACCGATATTGAACCACTGACGTTTGGGTCAGCAGCTTAGCGTTGTAACTTTCACACACCACTGTGCCAGACTCATAAACAAACAAAACTGGGCAAACCATCCTAATGAAAAACTGTAGATTGGTTTGCACAACTTTTGATTACACAGTTTCTAATTTATAATCTATAAAGTATTAGTGTTTTATAATCATAAATAAATGCCTGTAAAATATAAAAAAATGACATACCCAATCGCCCACCAATGTCTGCCGTGACTGCATGCTCGTAAATTTTCTACGTACACACAATATGCGGTTCATGACAGCAATAAGCAGATCGCAGCCGCTACGAGAGCGAAATGTGCATTATTAGAGAGCAACCACTTTCGTTTCGTTGTTGCCCAGTGATGGAAGCACACCCGGCCAAATCCTATGGTCATATGCACGCGGAATGCTCGGGAGCACAGCTGTGTAAGTGAGCATGTCATGTGGTAATAAACGTGAAGCACTTCTTAGCGAACTGCAGGCACTGCGTGCATGTATTTCTATGTATCTACCTATTTAGCTACTTATGTGCGTTTTATGTCGACTGCTTTGCCAGCATTCCTGAGGCAAACGACTTTTCAGTCGTGAGAATCGCAGAAACAGCAAATTGGGCAGAAGAAGACAAAGCAATGCCTAAACGATGGATTGAATGAATGAATGAATGAATGAATGAATGAATGAATGAATGATCTTTATTGCACTCATATCTTATACAAAATAAGCAAAAACTGTATGGTCCCATAGCCAAAGGCTAGAGCGGGTCCCATTGAAAGTATACATAAGTGGAACTGTAATAGTTCTAATTAAAAATAAACAGAAGTAAACAATTCCAATTTGGTATACAATAAGTAATGTTTATCTGCTAACAACAGTCACTTGAACTCCATTCAACATAGAAAAAAGGAAAGTACATAACTTGTAGTAAACACAAATATTTGGTGATTAGTGGCGTACAGAACCGAAGAATAAGACTTGTGTTTGCAATATTAATAGTAGTTCTCTTATATGGCTTAATATACAGAAGAAGGGTATTGAAATATCTTTCAAAGAAAACATCTTTCAAAGAAAACACTAAACACATAAAGGGCAATATATTGTCACGGGGTCGTGACGTGCCCGAAGAATGGAGACTTCGTGTTGGGATTTGACTGTTTATTTGGGCGAACCTGTGCCCGGTAAACGGAAAGTCCAATTACAGCAGCAGTCTCGCACAGATAGCAGTCTCGGACTGATAGCGGCGAACGGTGGCTGTCGGCCGTCGATCAACAACTCACAAGCGGCGAAGCGCGTCGGCATTTATACTCTTGCCGTCAAATGTTCTAGCGTTAACGCTGGCGGTGGCGTAGGTTCCAGAACAATCTGTATCGTTTGCACAGTGGGGCGTGATCTTATTGAAATGATCTACTACAGTCCGGAACCTTCTCGAAAACTGCAGGCGCGGTTAGCGCTAAGAATTGTGTGGTGTTTTGGGACGATAACAAAAAAATTGCCCGCAGCTTCCCTCGGGGGAACACTGAAGAGGATGCGGAAGCGGTTCCGCCAACAGTTTGGCCGGCGCTGGTCGAAGGGACGTCGATCATTCTGTTTGTGGATTCGTTGGCATTCATTTCACGGCGACTTCGGACGTCGACGCGCCGTACAAACCAACGGACGAGCGGCAACTAAGCGAGCGAGCGCCGACCTTGAGTATATATACAGCGCGACGGCGCATGCGCTGTCAGCTGTCGAATGTTCTCGAAGGAGAAGCGCGCGCGCGGCACAGATGGCGACGGCGCGACGGCGCATGCGCGCGCGTCAGCTGTCGAATGTTCGAGAAGCGGTGCGGACGGCGCGGACGGCGCACTACAAGGCGCGAGTATAAGATGCTTCCGCATCTAAAACTTGAAGAATGGAACGTGGCATTGCCTCCCTCTGAAAAAGGCATCGTCCCGATGCTTTAACTAAAGATGAAGGTACAATAATAATGCAAGAAAGTACAATGAATAAATTATGATACAACAATAATACAAAAAAACACTGTTTCAGTTTGTTAACGCGCATGAAACCGCTTTAGGCGCACGCCATGGACGATTTCAGGTCGCGATCGGCGTCGTTGAGAGTTCGTGATGCCGTCGAGGACAACCTCGTAATCAAGTGAGCCGAGACGTCGAACCACCCTGTACAGTCCGAAGTACCATCGCAGAAACTTTTCACTTAGTGCACGTCAGCGTATCGGCGTCCACACCCAAACACGTTCACCGGGCTGGTATTCCACGAAGCGTCGTCGAGGGTTGTAACGGTGGCTGTCGGTTCTCCGTTGATTCTTAATACGGAGACGCGCAAGTTGTCGGGCTTCTTCGGCGCGTTGAAGGTACTCGCTCACATCGAGGTTTTCTTCGTCGGTGACGTTGGGTAACATGGCATCGAGCGTTGTTGCCGGGCTCCTTCCGTAGACCAATTTGTATTGAGATATCTGCGTCGTCTCCTGCACCGTCGTGTTGTATGCGAAGGTCACATACGGAAGAATGGCGTCCCACGTCTTGTGTTCGACATCGACGTACATTGACAGCATGTTGGCGATCATCTTGTTACGCAGCTCGGTGAGGCCGTTGGTCTGGGGGTGGTACGCTGTCATCCGGCGGTGGTTTGTTTGGCTGTATGCCAAGATCGCTTGAGTTAAGTCGGCAGTGAATGCCGTTCCTCTGTCGGTAATAAGGACCTCCGGGGCGCCGTGACGTAGGACGATATTTTTGACGAAGAACTTAGCTACCTCGGATGCACTGCCTTTTGGCAGGGCTTTTGTCTCGGCGTAGTGGGTGAGGTAGTCGGTAGCTACCACGATCCACTTGTTTCCGAAAGCCGACGTTGGGAACAACCCCAGTAGTTACCAATCTGCTGGAAAGGTCGGCAAGGTGGATCAATTGGCTTCAGAAGTCCCGCTGGCCTTGTCGGCGGTGTCTTGCGTCGCTGACAGTTCCGGCATGTCCTCGCATAACGAGTGACGTCAGTGGTAAGACGTGGCCAGTGGTACCTTTCTTGTATCCTCGCGAGCGTGCGAGAAACACCGAGGTGCCCTGCCGTCGGATCGTCGTGCAGGGTCTGCAGGAGTTCTGGTCACAGAGCAGAAGGCACCACAAGGAGCTACTTAGCTCGAAGCGGTGAAAAGTTTTTCTTTTGTAGAGGACCGTTTCGTAGAAAGAACGACGCAAGTGCGCGCTTGAATACCTTCGGGACTTCGGCGGTCCTGCCTTCGAGGTATTCTATTAGGGCCTTAAGTTCCGGTCGGCCCGCTGTCGTTCAGCGAAGTCATTGGTAGTTATCGTTCCCAAGTAGTCGTCATCCGGGTCGTCGGGTAACGGTTGGTCGAAAGGCACACGAGAGAGACAGTCGGCATCGGAGTGTTTTTTGCCGGACTTGTAAATGACTGTAATATCATATTCTTGAAGTCTCAGGCTCCATCGTGCGAGGCGACCTGAAGGGTCCTTCAAGGTGGCTAGCCAACACAAGGCGTGGTGGTCGCTCACAACTTTGAAGGGCCTGCCGTAGAAGTAGGGGCGAAATTTCGACGTAGCCCAGATGATGGCGACGCACTCCTTTTTTGTTGTGGAATAATTTGCTTCTGCTTTAGATAGCGATCGGCTGGCGTAACTAATAACCCTTTCAAGTCCGTCAGCCCTCTGCACAAGAACGGCGCCAAGACCTACGCTGCTTGCGTCAGTATGTAGTTCTGTCTCAACGAATTCGTTGAAATTGGCAAGTAATGGAGGCGTCTGGAGGCGATGGTTAAGCTCCTGGAAAGCGTGTTCCTGCGGCGTTTCCCACTTGAACTTTACGTCGGCCTTGGTAAGGTTAGTGAGAGGATCGGCGATGCGGGCGAAGTTTTTTACGAACCGCCTAGAATAGGCACACAGGCCCAGAAATCGGCGTACGGCTTTCTTGTCAGTGGGTGGCGGGAAGTCGGCGATGGCGGCTATTTTCCGTGGTTCGGGACGAACTCAAGACTTCCTGATAATGTCCCCAGAAACAAGAGCTCCTCGTACGCAAATCTGCACTTTTCTGGCTTCAGTGTGAGTCCGGAAGTATTGATGGCTTGAAGTACAGCTTCAAGGCTTTGAAGATGCTCGTCAAAACTCGAGAAAAACACCACGACGTCGTCCAAGTACACAAGGCAGGTCTGCCACTTCAATCCTGCCAGTACTGTATCCATAACGCGTTGAAAAGTTGCAGGCGCTGAGCAAAGACCGAAGAGCATCACCTTAAACTCGAAGAGGCCGTCCGGTGTTATAAACGCCGTCTTCTCTCAGTCTCTTTCGTCGACTTCGATTTGCCAATATTTATTTATTTATTGAAAATACCTTACAGGCCAGAAGGCATTGAGTAAGGGGGGTTACAGTGAAAAATCGCATGTAAATTTCAAAATAAAAACGGTACAATGTCGGTTAGTAATAACAAAAAAAAATTAACAAAGCAATAAGTCAGCAATACGTAAACATGGCGATGAAGTATATAAGAACACTCCGTAACATAAAAACGCTCGGAAAAGAAGTAAAAGAACGTCAAGATGAAATATTAAGGAAATGCGTCTGAACTTTTTGCCGAAACGTGTTGGGGTTGCTATCAGAGGCGATATCGTCGGGAAGATCATTCCACATGCGGATGGCTTGTGGTAGTGCGGATGTGTTGAACGCGTTCGTGTTTCCAAAAATGCGAGTGAAGCTGAGATGGTTATGTAATCTGCGTGGTTATGTAATAGCCAGTGTTGAGGTCCATTGACGAAAAGTACTTGGCGCTATGGAGCCGATCAAGTGCGTCGTCTATTCGTGGGAGAGGATACACGTCCTTTGTTGCGATTTTGTTCAGGCGGCGACAACGCAGAAACGTAGGGTCCCATTCTTTTTCTTCACTAACACCGCGGGGAATGTCCATGGACTCTTGGAGGGCTGGATAATGTCATCCCGCAGCATTTCATCATTTTGTCTCTTCATGGCCTCAAGTTCTCGCGTCGAAACCTTGTACGGACTCTGACAGAGTGGTCTGGCATTTTCTTCGGTTATCATGCTATGTTTCGTGATTGGGGTCTGCCGAATTTTCGATGACCACGAAAAGCAATCTTCGTAGTGCAGGAGCAGGGCCTTGAGCTGTTCTTGCTTATCGTTCGGAAGTCTGAGATTGACGTCGAAAGCTATGGGAGGGGCTTGGTTCCTCTGAGCAGATTCCGCAGAACCGGCGTGGGCGAAAGCACTGGTGGCTTCGACAATTTCTTCGATGTATGCGACCGTTGTTCCTTTGTTCACATGTTTGTACTCAATGCTGAAATTCGTAAGCATAATGGTTGCTTTGCCTCCCCGCAGCTCTGCAATTCCTCTTGCGACGCAAATATTTCGGGTGACCAACAGATGCTGACTGCCTTCAACGACGCGATCCAAGTCAGGTGATTTAGGAGTGCGGACTGAAATAATGACGCTTGAGCGAGGCGGAATAGTGACTTGTTCTTCCAGCACATTCAAGGCATGGTGTCAGGACGGCGTGGGCGGTAGTAGTGCTTCTTCTGTGGATAACGTTATCGACTTTGTTTTTAGGTTGATGACATCACCATGGAGGCATAAGAAGTCCATGCCAAGGATGACATTTCTCGAGCAACGCTGTAGGACTACGAAGTCTATAGGATAAATACGGCCGTAAGTGGTCACTCTCGCTGTGCAGATTCCTGCAGGCGTTTCGAGATGACCTCCAGCTGTGCGGATTTCAGGGCCTTTCCAAGCTGTCCTTACTTTCTTTAACTTCGCGGCGAACGACCCACTGATGACAGAATAGTCGGCTCCAGTATCGACGAGAGCGGTCACACTGTGGCCGTCGATAAGAACGTCGAGGTCGCTAGTTCGCCGTCTCGCATTACAGTTAGGGCGTGGCGTCGGGTCACGGCTGCGTCGGCTTGTTCCGCTGCTTTAATGTTGCGTCGTGAGGCCACCTTCGGTAATTGAGCTTTCACCGTCAGGGCTTTGCCTGGTTGGCGTTGTGTTCGGAAAGCTCCGTCGCGGCGTCGTCGTCGTCGGAGGATCTTCGGTAGTTTGTCGTACAGCAACCGCACCTCCGCCGGTTGCTACCCTTAGTTTCCCGGATACGGGCTAGGAGACCGGCCCCGCGTTGGGCCAGAGTACTGCCGGTGGTGCGGTGACGTGCGGCGGCTGGGCGACGGCAAACGCGAAGGGCTTCGTGGTGTCCACAGAGTTCCTGTCAGGTGTCGGTGATGTCACGTGGTCGTTCTCCTGGCTGTGGACGCGGTGCATTGACGTCGAAGCCATGCAGTCCCATCTGTCGGTACTGGCAACGGCAGTATGTGTGTCCGACCTCGCCGCAGTGGTAGCTGCAGAGCGGGCGATGATCAGGGGTGCACCAGACGTCAGTCTTTCTCGGTGCACTGCACTGGGCCGCTGGCGAACGGTATGACGTCGGGGGGGGGGGGGTGGCGTCTGTCGACGGAAGTGTGATGGGGCGGCGTTTTGGCGTGGACAGGGAGGAGCGTTGTGGCGCTGTGCAGCAGCGTAGATCATAGCTTCCGGCTCGGGCAGCGGTGCGTGGGGAATTCGAAGCGATTGCCGAACTGCTTCTCACACAATGTCGGCGATTGAATCCACTTGAGGCTGCGCCGAAGGCAACAGCTTGCGCAGCTCTTCCCGCACGTTCGCTCGGATCATTTCACGCAAGTCTCAGGAGTGACTGGCTTGAGCAGCAGCACAGACTGCAGTCAGGCGATGATTATACTGTCTGGTGCGCATGTCCAGAGTCTTTTCGATAGTGGTCGCTTCGGCTACAAATTCTTGGACGTTTTTCGGTGGGTTTCTCATCAGTCCCGCGAAGAGCTCCTGTTTGACCCCTCGCATGAGGTAAAGAACTTTTTTCTCCTCAGGCATGTCTGGGTCAGCGTGACGGAATATTCGGGTCATTTCTTCTGTGAAAATGGCGACAGTTTTATTTGGTGGCTGAACCCGGGTCTGTAATAAAGCAGCGGCCCTCTCTTTGCAAGCGACGCTCGCGAACGTTTGCAAGACAGCGCCGCAGAAAACATCCCACGTTCGGAGCGTGGATTCCCGATTTTCGAGCCAGGTCCTTGCGGTGTCTTTCAAATACAAGAACACACGACGCAGCTTTTCGTCATGGTCCCAGTGGTTGAGGGCGGCCACACGGTCGTAAGTTTCTAGCCAGGACTCCGGGCCTTCGAACGATAACCCCTGGAAAATTGGTGGTTCCGTAGGTTGATGCATGACCACCGTGGGCTGGAACGCTGCGGTTGTCATTGTCGCTGCAGTCGTGGTCATGACCTTGGTCGTCCGCGCCTTGTCTTGCAGAAGCCCGTACTCCGGTGGTAGCACTTGCTGTCGGCGGCTTGTTCGCTGCTCCTGGTTGGCGTCGGTGTCTTCTCTGCGACGTGGGCTGGGTTCACGGCTCGACGGGGGCGTCCGGTACATGAACGAAGCAGCACCTCCACCAGATGTCACAAGGTCGTGACGTGGCCGAAGACGGGAGACTTAGTGTTGGGATTTGACTGTTTAATTGGGCGAACCTGTGCCCGGTAAACAGAAAGTCCAATTACAGCAGCAGTCTCGCACAGATAGCAGTCTCGGACTGATAGCGGCGGACCGAGCGTCGGCTGTCGATTAACAACTTACAAGCGGCGAAGCGCGTCGGCATTTATACTTTTGCCGTCGAATGTTCAAGCGTTATCGCTGGCGGTGGCGTTGGTTCTAGAACAATCTGTACCGTTCGCACAGTGGGCGTGATTTTATTGAAATGATCTACTACAGTCCGGAACCTTCTCGAAAACTGCAGGCGCGGTTTGCGCTGAGAATCGTGTGGTGTTTTGGGACAATAACAAAAACTCTGAAAATGGATCGTGGCATTATATACATAATAAAAAATTACAACCTAAAGTATCAGTCAACTCAAGCAGAGAAAATTATTTCAAAGTAGTATATTTTCAATGATCTGGAAAAGTTCTGGGTATTCTTTATATACCGCGGTGTGCCATTCCGAACTTTCACTCCGGCATATATTAGTAGACGTTTGCTATAGGCGTTTTTTATGGGCGGTATATTGAAGTTGTTAAAAGTTTGGTTACTCGTTTGGCGTCGGAGAATACACAGTAATAAAATTGGAAATGGTTCATTGTTCCTAACGACACTGTTAATACATGTAGCTAATTTTAGTTCCCACAAAAAATCAAATGGTAAGATCTTTAACCTAGAAAAAAGTGATTTGCTATGTTCGTAGTAAGGTGAGAAAGTAATCGTACGTATAGCCTGTTTTTGCAGCCGTCGTATTGGCTCAAGATAAGAGTCATAAGTCGAACCCCAGAACTCTACACAGTACAGAAGGTGGAAGTTAACTAAAGCAAAGTACAAAGTGCGCGAAATTGTAGTGTCAAATTATTCACGTGCTTGCAAAAGGACATAACAACTCGAAGCTAGTTTCGAGCTGACTGTTTCTATTTGACTCTGTCGATTTAAACAGCTGTCTAGAACAACACCTAGGTAAGTAAAAGAATCAGTACAATCCAGGGAACAATTATTGATGTAGAGTTGTTTTCATGTGGAGTAGGATATCATGTGGAGTACGGGAGTGGAATAACATATTTTTCTGGCATTGATGGTAAGCCTGTCAGCTGTAAACCAATCGGCAAGCTTAGCTAGTTCAGTATTCATCTGTTCTTCTATGTCTGACAGAAATTTGCCGGTAATAATTAGGGCAGTGTCGTCAGCATACATTAGCATCTCGGCAGTTGTTAGTACTAGAGGCAAGTCATTTATGTATAGTAAGTAAAGTAACGGACCTAATACGGAACCTTGTGGCATACCTGTTTGAATGGACTGGAGATAAGAAGTAATGGTACTAATAACTACCATCTGTTGTCGACCTTGAAGGTACCTCTGAAAAAAATTCGACATAGTGTTGCGAAAACCATACCTACGTAATTTGTAAAGTAAGATGTCATGGTCTACTGTGTCCAACGCTTTTCTGAGGTCCAGTAAAACCACCGCGGCGAATTCGTTATCTTGGAGGGCAGTATTTAAAACTTGGCTCAGTGTGAGCACTGCTGTACTTGTAGAGCGCATTGACCGGAAGCTATGTTGTTACGGACATAACACATGATATTTGTTAAAAAAGGAAAGCATACGTTTCGAAATTATTTTTTCGAAGATATTGTTAAGTACACTCAGTACAAAGATTGGGCGAGAGCAAGAAGGATCGGACCTATCTCCCTCTTTGTAAACAGGGGTGACTTTGGCTATCTTGAGTGTTGATGGGTATTGACCGACATATAATGAGTGGTTGAATAGGTTACATAATACTGCTCCAATTAAATCAATGTTCTCTTTTATAACGCGCGCTGAAATCTCGTCGTGAACCGGCGCTTTGCTAATTACTAGTTTACTCACAATAAGCAGAATTTCTTTAATGCCTATGTTGTTTATAACGAAGCCATTTGGTAAGGACGTTGGTTCATACAGTGTTTCGTTAGGAATAGGCAGCATTTTGGCTAACGAAGGACCAACATTTGTAAAATAAGTATTAAAGTCGTTGACAGTGTCCTCTGTGATATTGTCGGGTAGCGTTTTTTCAGCACGAGTACGCCCGATTGCTTCGTTTATTATTTGCCAAGTTTTGCGCGAGTTACTGGAGGCTTGCTCAATAAGCTTCGAATAATATTCTTTTTTTACATTTACGTGACATGGCTACTTATTTGTTACGAGCAGTTTTATACTCATGTAGTAAATGAGCATTGTGCTTATCACGTTTTCACTTATGAAAGCAGTTCACTTTAGCCTTAAACGCCCCTAATAAACCTTGGGTCATCCAAGGACAGATTCGGGTTTCATATGAGTGCCTACGGATGACTTTTTTCGAGGTATGTATGGCTTCCGTAATAACATTATTAGATTAGCGAACTCCTGGTCTACCTCATCATGATAAACCTCATGCCATCTAAAAGAGCGTAAGAAATAACGAACCTTTGAGTAATCAATTTTATAAAAAGTAACCTTCCTCTGAATATTTATTATAGGCCCTCCATCCACAGTGACAAAAGTTGGCATGTGATCAGTGACAGGCTCATTAAGAAAACCTGCTGTTATGTTGTTAGGAATATTTGTGATGACATAGTCCAACATCGTTTCTGTTGTACTTGTTACTCTAGTAAGCACAGTGATCAGATTGCGGAAATTATATGATTGTATAAGCTAAGCGTAGTCCTTATAACTACCACTAAAGGCATCAGTGTTTATATCCCCAAGAATAATAACCCTGGTACGACCAATCCTTGTCAGGGTAGACAGAATGCCCTCAAATTTATCAAAAAACAGCTAGTATCGGCGTTTGGCGGCCGATACACCACACCAACAACAACAGAGCGGTCTATCTTTACAAAAAGTGCTTCTATATAACGGAGGCTCCATGTGAATTCAGATAGTAAAGATAAGCGGAGTCCGTTTTTTACAAAAAAAGCAACGCCTCCACCGCGAGAGTTAGATACATGTGGCTGAGATATCACTTTATAGCCAGGTATGGTAACTGTTTCAGCCTTTCTCAGCCATGTTTCTGTAGCTTCTATGACGTCATATTGTTTGCCATGCCGCGAGGTAGACGAAAGAAGAAGATTAGGATTTTTTCTTATACTGCGTGTATTACACTGGAAAAGAGTTGTATTTCCTTTCGGGTTCGATGTGTGAGACTCAGCCATAAAAATAGGTTAAAATACTTTATTAAGGTCATCAATACATGACAAATGTAGTACTCGGGAGTTCTCACTTTTACGCATTAGTATCCTTCCATCGAATACCCATGCAAACTTCCAGTTCTTCTCTCGTTTTACCTGTATGGCTTTACGCAGCAAGACTTTGTTCTCTGCACACAAATGTTCGTTGACATACACCGGCGTGTTATTTTCAAAACCAAGGATTGAAGTGTTAAGGCGGTGCTTTTTAGCTGCTCTCAGAAAGTTGTCTCTCGAAGTCCGTGACACAAATTAGACGACAATATTTGGGGGCGTGCCACTTTTTGTGGAAACACGATGCGCGGCATCAATTTCTTTTCTGGAGTGTTCAATGCGCAAGCATTTCGCAACCTTCTCAATCGTGTCGAGTATGTTTTCATTTTCCGCAAGCGGAACACCCTCCACTTCAACATTGTTCCTTCTTCCGTACTGCTTTAGTTCTGTTAGCTCTTCCCTAATTACCTGTATTTCACTGCTCAATTTCTTATTTGTTTTCAGAATCTCCACATTTTCTTTCTTCACTTCTGCAAGTTCTTGTCAAAGCGACGTGAGTTCCTCCTTAAATTTTTCAAAACTTGTATTAACAATGTTCATTGACATCTTTACTGATGATAGCTCAGCTTTTATGCTAATGTTCGAGGAATCAAGTTTCTTCATTTCTAACCTGAGATCATTCATTGCATCAGTAAAATTAGTGGTCATTTCCAGTAACACTTTCACCACCTCCTTTATGCTGTTAGGGGCTTTATCACTCAAAGCCTTCGTGAAGGTCACTGACGCATCAGTGTCGGTTTCCTCCACGACGCTGTTTCCAGCCATGGTAAATGCACAGCACAACGTTAAAATGACAACATCAATAAAGCACTGAAAACAGCGGATGGCACCAGAGCAGACCAACAGCCATTCTAGTCAAAGGTTTTTGTTCCTACATAGGTAATGAATACAGAATGCCTACCTGCAGCAAAAACAGGACAGCCTTAGCGCACGTGCCCGCGTGGCTGCCGGATCTGCTCTGTTGCCCGTTCAACGGTGCTGTCTTCTTTTATAAGGCCTCCGGAAACGCCCCCCTGGCTAGCCCTGGTAGGACGGTGATCCTGCCATGCGTCGAAGTGGTGACGTCAGTTGTAGGCTTGCGCAGCCGCAATAGCACACAGCTGCCGAAGACCACGTTAGCTTGAATACAGTTGAAGACAGTTTCCTGAGCTTTGCCGATGTTTTTATCAGCAATATCCTTTAATACTTTCCTCAAATATACCCACTCACACTCATCAAAACGTGCCAAATTGATGCAATCAAAGCTGGAAGTGCAGTGCAGTATGTAACCGAGTTGGCACGGCCGCGATAGCGAGCGCAAGCTGTCGCTCCTACGTAAGCGTGACGTCACCCGCCTGGCCTACTTAAACTCGTCACTATAGGTAATAAAGTTGTTGTTCGACCCATGATATCGTCTCGTACACATGGTGGCAGCGGAAAACAGCCAGCATGACGACACCGCCTACGTTGCCGACACCGCCTGCATTGCCGACAACGCTCCTGCCGCCTCCGAAGCCCCTCGACACATCGCGAGACGCTTGGCTTGGGTGGAAGACCTGGAAAAGTGAGTTTGAACTGTTTTCCACGACAACTCAGCTGAACAAGCAACCAAAAGAAGTACAGGCGGCGACGCTTTTAGTGACCATTGGGGAAGAGGCTAGAAAAGTGTTCGCTTCGTTCAAGTTTGAGCCAGGAGAGGACACAACCGATGTAACCCTTATAATTAAAAAAATTGAAAACTTCTACCAGCCTGCGAAGAACCTCACTTACCACGAGTTTCGCTTCGGCTCCCGAGACCAAAAAGAGGACGAAAGTTTCAATGACTGGCTTGTCGAATTGCGAACGCTAGCCCAACACTGCGATTTTGGAGACTTAGAAGAGCGCATGCTTCGTAGCCGCATCATACTCGGTATCCGGGACAGGGGACTGCAAAAGAAGTTAATTTCTGAAAACCCCTCTTACCAAAGAGTAGTCGAAATCTGTCACATCCAAGAGCAAGGCGAGGAGCAGTTTCGACAGATACGTGGCACCACTGAAGGCGCTGAAACTGCAGCCGTAAATGCGTTGGCCCGAGTAACAAAGCCATTTAACAAATGTGGCTACAAAGTTCACCGCGGCAGCCACTGCCCAGCAACAGGAAAAGCGTGCAAGAAATGCGGAGGATTGAATCATTTCGCCCAAGCATGCTCGCAGTCATCCTTCTTGCACAGCGAAGATGCAAAGTGCAGGGAAATACGAGAGCTACATGTTGACGAAAGGTCAGATATTTTTCTGGACGCTTTAACCGTGAACGCACTCGCTAGCGACCAGTGGACCGTGACAGTTTCCATTGAAGGCCGTCCGATGGTCTGCAAACTTGATACTGGGGCAAACTGTTGTGTGATTTCAAAGGAAGATGTTTTGTCGCTTCCGAGAAAGACTCGTGAAGCCTGCCGAGCCACGTTAACAAGTTTTTTCGGCCCCAAAACGACTGCGCAGTTTAAAGTAAAGTTGTCGCTATCCGTGAACGATAAACAGCGCAATGAAACCTTCTTGGTCATTGAGCAAAACGTGCCGGTGACCCTCAGCGGAGCAGCAGCAGGAAGCCTTGGCTTGATTTACCGCGTTGATAGCGTCGAGACGCAGCAACTCTACCCGGCGGCTCAGCCCTTCACCGATGTTTTCACAGGATTGGGACAGTTGAAGAATTTTGAGTACGAAATGCTCAAACCCGGCGCCGTCGTCGGTGTTGTGCCAGCCAGAAGGGTTCCGTTCGCCATTGAAGAAAAAGTAAAGGCCGAACATCAACGCATGGAGGAGCACAACGTCATAACCAAGGTAACCGAACCAACAGAATGGTCAAGCTATATGGTAGCCGTAGTTAAAGGTGATAAAGTAAGAATTTGTCTCGACCCAACGGAGATTAACAAGGTTATTCTGCGTGAACACTACCCTATGCCTGTTCTAGAAGAGGTCGCGCAACGACTAGCTGGAGCTAAATATTTTTCTACCTTGGACGCAACATCCGGGTTCTGGCAAATAAAACTTTCTGACAGCAGCTCCAGATTGTGCACAATGAGCACGCCCTACGGGCGCTATCGGTTTATCCGCATGCCTTTTGGAATTGCTTCCGCCCCGGAAATATTTCAAGCAGCCATGCACCGCCTCTTGGAGGGCCTGTCTTGAGTAGCGGTTGTAATGGACGACATGTTAGTCTGGGGCACAACGAAGGAAGAACATGACAACAACTTGACCGGGGTGCTTGCACGCTGCCGTGAGCACAACCTCCATCTGAACTCACAGAAATGTGTCTTTTTGCAGGAGCAAGTTCGCTACTTGGGACACGTTTTCACCACGCAAGGACTGAGCCTGGGACCCGATCGCGTCCAAGCCATTTTGGACATGCCAGCGCCAAGTAGCAGTAATGAATTGAAAGTCTTCCTCGGAACGATGAATTATGTGCAGCGCTTCATTCCTCGAATGTCTGTACTCACCGCACCACTTAGAACATTGCTGCGCAAAGATATTGCCTGGGTCTGGACCGAAAAAGAGCAATGCAGCTTCAATGATCTGCGCCAAGCCTTAGTAACAGCGCCAGTGCTTGCTTACTTCGATCCGAAAAAGCCTGTCACCCTCTCTGTTGACGCCAGCCACATGGGCGTTGGCGCCGTTCTGATACAAGACGGCTGCCCTATCGCTTTCTCGTCTAGATCGCTCAGCGATGCTCAGACGCGGTACGCGCAGATTGAAAAGGAAGCTCTGGCGATTGTGCATGGCTGCAAAAACTTTCACGACTATATTTTCGGCCAATCTGAGGTTACGGTGGAAACCGACCATCGTCCGTTGGTGCCAATTTTCAGTAAAGCACTTCACCAGTGCCCACTTAGACTGCAACGAATGCGACTGACATTGCAGCGATACGCCATTAATCTACTGTACAAGCCAGGAAAAGAGCTGTTTTTGGCTGATGCGCTCTCTCGTTTTCCAAGCAAGGCGTTATTGACGGAAGAAACCGAGCGCTTCAATGTTAACGTCATTGCCCTTGTTCCAGCTTCTGAGCGTCGCCTCGAGGAACTACGTGTGGCAACCGCCAAGGATCCTGCTCTGTCGACCATCCGATCCTATGCAGAGACTGACTGGCCGGAAAACAAAGAGGACGTCCCAGCATGTGCCAGGCCGTTTTGGGCGTATCGAGAAGAGATGCATACACAAGATTGCCTCGTCTTTTGCAGCAACAAGGTAACCGTACCAAGCGCTAAGAGAGCTGAAATCCTTCGGCTTCTTCATCTGGCCCACTCGGGGGCGGAAAAGATGAAAATTCGGGCTAGGAGTGTCATGTTTTGGCCATCCATGTCGAGTGACATTGACCAGGTTGCAGCATCATGCAAAGTTTGCCAGGCTCACCAAAAGCAAAACACTAAGATGCCTCTACTGTCGCATGATGTCCCCAGTCTGCCATGGGAAATGGTTGGCATGGACTTATTCCATCACGGCGGTAAAGAGTTTGCCTTAATTGTAGACTTCTACTTCTTTTATTTTGAAATAAAGGAGTTTCGATACACAACAGCCCGGCACTTGAAGGAGTGGTGCGCGAAAGTTTTCTCTGTCCACGGTTTACCAGTGAAGCTCTGTAGTGACAACGGGCCCCCTTTTAGTAGCCAAGAGTTCCGTGAATTTCTGCATGAACTAGGAGTCACCCACGTGACGTCAAGACCTTATCACCCTCGCGCAAATGGCATGACCGAAAGGGCAGTTTAAGAAGCGAAAACGCTGCTGAAGAAGTGTTCGTATAACAGCCCAGACATGCATTTAGCTCTGCTCGAGTTGCGCAATACTCCACGTAATGCTATTCTGATGTCAACTGTGTAGAGGCTGATGGGTCGACAGACGAGAACACTGCTCCCGGTTCCCTCCTGCCACCTGAAGCCGGCACCATTGCCCAACAGGAAGGCGCACTCCCGTCTTCAGGAGATTCGCCACAAGCAGAAGGTCTACTACAATCGAGGTGCTCGGGACCTGCGCGCCCTCTCACCGGGTCAGAGGGCCTCGTTGTACGACACGCACACACGGAAGTGGTCCCCGGTCGTTGTGCTGGGATCAGCGGGAGCTCCATGCTCCGTACTTGTAAAAACAGAAGATGGCCGAGAAATGCGACGCACACGGGAACACCTCCGGGAGGTTCCAGAGCTACCATGCCCCGACACTACCACAATACCTTCCTCAGGCTTGCCAGGCTCGGGTCCCGTTCCAGAGCCGCCACTACCACGGAGAAGCACTCGGGAACGTCGCGAGCCTCGTCGGTACCCCATGCCAGAGCGACCTATATTGCCCCAAGGAAAGGAAGATGTAACCGAGTTGGCACGGCCGCGATAGCGAGCGCAAGCTGTCGCTCCTACGTAAGCGTGACGTCACCCGCCTGGCCTACTTAAACTCGTCACTATAGGCAATACAGTACACAGTTGATGACGTGAATTCTGTGGAGAAGGCCACAAGGCTTCAGAGTGAATCCCCCATGTGTAATTATTACCGGAAAGAAATAATAACTGCATCATCGGCACATAGAGTGTACACATGGGTGAATACGTGCAAAAGAAAGATGGCGCCTCATGATGTGCGGTCTCTGCTAAGCACTATTATGGGTGAGCAAGTGCGTGCTACTTATGCCATGAAGCGAGGCCTTTTATGCGAAGTTAGCGCAAGGAAGGTCTTCCTTTAAAGAAATGAACAGCACGTGGACATCGGCGTGGGGCAGTGCGGTCTTTGCTGCAGCAGTCTTTTCCTTGGGGAAAGCCCAGACAGAATCGCTACATGCAGTTGTTGTGCAATACGCCTTTTGAAAATCAAAAGGCACATGAGAGTTCATACACTTTGCAAGAATGAACTGCGTGGTGAATGCCTCAAAGTCAGCAGTATGTGTTTCACCAGAGTTCAAGCACAAATGGGGGTTACCGGTCTGAAGACTTGTGTCCTCTTCGCGTACAGGGAAGAAAATGTGTGCGAGACTTTTTGACGTGGCATTCTTCACTGACCTGGTAAAATGCAGCAAGTTTCTTGCTGGCCAGTACCATGGTGCCTTGATTCACTGGAAATTGGCAGCCTTCTTAATTGGTGTGAAATTATTTACTGTTACTCTTTGTCATCCCTTTCTTCATGATTTATATTCTCCTGGTGTATGATGTACTATGCAAAATCTCAGTTTAATGACGTCTGCAGAAAATTATCTTCGGTATTAATATATACCGTGTATCTTGCCGAGAATAGACACAAAGCTGATGCATAGCAGCTGTCTATCATTAATATTATTATTATTATTTGTTGGAGCTTTACGTCCCAAATCTACGATATTATGGGACGCGTCATATTGGAGCTTTCTGGAAATTTCGGCCACCTGGAGTTCTTCGACGTGCACCCCAATCTGAGTACACATGCCAAAGGCATTCTTGGCTCCATAAATAATGTATTGTGTAACAACACAAGCAACAGCGAATGGAATGTGGCCAAATGTCACCTACAAATCCTATCGTGATCTCTCAATTTATCTACAAATGAATAAAAGAAGCAAGACTGCTTGCCCTCCTGCAGGTTAAGACCCAACAAATGATTGACACACACTGCTTCAACCTTCAGCTATGCCAAAAAAATACCAACTGCCACTCGTTTGGATTATAGACCCCGATACAACGACATAGCGAAAACCATCTATGAAGATACTTGGGCCCTTACAATGTACGTGGACATATTGGTGCACTGGATTAAGGTGGCATGCTTGGTAGCAAGAAACTGTTTCAGCGTGCAACCTGAAGTTTTCCATCTGCAGCAGCTCATGCCACATAGGATTGTTTATTTTCATGTGACCTACTCCTATTATCACTTTTCAGCCCAAAGCATGCATCTTACTACTCTCTCTGTACCGCAGATGTTTTTTTTTTGCCTGCACTGAGGATAATCCATTTTTCATCACAAGTACAACCCAATAAACAACTCATTTTGTACTGGTTTGATTGTTTCTTCACCGACACAAGCACGTGACAGTAATTTTGTTTGAAATAAAAACCTATTATATGTAGAAAATGCGATATTCCTAATTGTGGGAGAGAGAGAAGAAACTTTATTGAAGTGTTTCTGCTGCGGTCAAAAGGGGTTGGGGACCAGCACACAGGCCCCTCTGTAACCCCCTTCCTCTGACAACGGCCAGGCCTTGAATCCTGGCGGCGTCTTCGGCCAGCCAGATAGCCCAGAGCTGGTCCTCCGGGTACGTGCTGAGCAACAAGGCCTCCCACTGCTAGGCCGTGGAGATTGTGAATGTAGGGTTCGTGTTTTGTTTGATTGAATGAATAGATGCGGGGCAAGCTCATAAAATACGGTCGAGCTCGGCGTTAGGTGCACTGCATGCTCTGCATTGTGGCGTGTGAACAGCGGTGTAAATGCGGCTGTACATTGACAGACAGGGAAAAGTGCGTGCCTGTAATAGACGCCAAGTAGTAGGCTGCTGTTACTAAGGCACTTGTCTAGTCGTGGGTGTTTAAGTCTGGCATTGCAGTAATACATCAGGATTTCTCCAAAGGCGATTATTCATTCCCACGCATAGTCGCGAAACGAGGAGACCATCATGTCTCGCTCAGCCACGTCAGATTGCGAGAGGTGGTGCTCTGTTGAATGACGCACCCAGTGGACGAGAGCTCGAGTAGCGTCATGAGCGTGTTCGTTCCTCGAGAGCCCCGAGTGGCCCGGAGTCCAGATGATCTCAACGTGGCGGTGACGTAACAGAGGTGTACTTGTGAGAATGCGGAGCACCGGTTGGGAGATCAAAGCTTTGGTGAAGTTGCGGATGGCAGTCTTGGAGTCGCTGATGATGCAGGATGCTTGGGTTGAAGCGTAGGCGAGAGTGATGGCTGCTTCTTCGCCTTCATTAGGTTTGTTAGCGCGCATGGTGTCAGTTGCGGTAATTATGTACTGTTACCCGGTGGCGACAGCGAGGGCCACTGCCCGATGCGTAGGATGTTCCGCGGCGTCTACATACGCCACGTACGTGGCTTTCGCGTAGCGCTAACCCAGTTGCTTGGCGAGGTCTACTCGTCTTACCGAGTAATATTCAGGGTGCATATTGTGTGGTAGGGGTGGAATCACGAAGGTGTCTCGAATGTCCAAAGGAATTGGGAGTTTATGGCCAAACTGGGAGACGTAAGGTGTGCCGAGTGCGCACGTGAGATGACGTCCAGTAGGAGTTTGACCTAATCGTTCGTAGTGCGATATACGTTGGGCTTCAATGAATTTATCTCTATATTGTGCAGTTCTAGGTTATTGAGTTTCGCATTCAACGTAGACATGGGGAAATGTAGCGCTCACTTGTATCAGCGCCTGATCATTATGTTTCGTTTTTCTTGTCGGTGAGCGTAAGTTTCATAAATCAAGCAACCTAAAAGATTTTGCTTATGGACAAGGTGGTCACCAGTCGTATGAATTTGGCCTCTTCCATGCCGTGCTGTATATTGGCAATGCGGGACTTCAAACGTGTCGTCGCTTTGAGTGCCTAAGAATGGTTTTATCCTCCGTTCAAGTTTCAAGATGCTGAGACACTTACGCTAACAGAAATTTTAGGATTGAACAATGAAACAGCATATAGGATAGTATTCAATTTATTATGCAGATAGCATTATAGCATAATTTACAAGAGGTGGACAGAAACAAAGTAAATGCAGTTATCTCGTATTCGCATAGTTCAACAAGCTCATGAGCACAGAGCGAGACCGTTGTATCATGCGCGGTAACACTGATTATTTATTGTATGCTAAAATCCTTGACATGCTACTATAGCAGTATGCAAACCATTTCTGCAATCAACAGTGCAAGGACATACTGATACATTAATGCAAGACATCACCTAGGCAACGAACAGTCGCTAAACAACATTGCTGACAGTTTTTCTTGGAAGTGCTGGTCACTGTGAAATCAAAGTACTGCTTTTAAACTGCTTCTATGCAAAGTAAGTGCAGGATTTACTCACTCGCCAAGAAAATAGAGGTGTATTGAGGTTACGAACACTTGATTTTTTCTCGATACTTTGGATAATTGAGAGTTTATTTATATTTAGATTTTTTTAGTCCTGTGAAGGACAAATCAACAGGCTTTTCCTGTACAAACTTTTACGAGATCAGGGAGCAGAGATGCACGCAATGCAGCCACCGAAACAAGTTTTGCCCTAACTATTTACAATGTCTAAATTACCTAACCATCTCAAGAAGCAGTTTTTCTGGTGTTCAGTTGGGTGTGGTTTTCAGAAAAGGTGAATCAATGAGGCTAGACAACAGCGTAAGATTTTCGACACTTTCTTGAGTTGTTCAGCCATATTGTTCAGGAACATCTGCGACAGTATTCTGAACGTTTTGACTCTCATGATGGCTCTCTTGACGTGTATTCGCACGCTCGCAATTCGTCTTGTCTCCCCTTCGTCTTTTTCTGAGGGCTGCGGCTGTCCACCCATAAAATGAGGAACATTGAGACCTAACGAACGTGTCTTACATTCATATGCAATCATGAATCCTCTACCAGCCATGATGCTGCGCCCAGGAGTGAATTTATCTAAGATTCTACAGTGATTGGTTAAGGCTTTGCCTGACAAACGGCCAGTTGCGAGGTCAAAGACAAACGTCACGAATCCGTTGGGGCTGCAAACAACCAAACTTTTGGCGGTATTCTGCTTCTTGTACAAGGACCATCTCTTACTTTGAACGCGAAAAGATTACGGGGTTTCAATGAAGATTTCTGTGCAGTGAAGGATAACGTCCACGGTGTCGAGTTTCTTGGAAAGGAAGGCTTGTGGCCGATACTTGTCACACGGATCTGGTGGCATCCATGTGGGCACCTGTATCATGCGATAAAAAAAGATGAGCATTATTCAACAGAATCACATTTTTATAGATAACACAAGCAAAATATAAAGCATCATAGGTATTCATTCAAAGCCAATTTAAAATATGCCTTGAACTGAATTTCTGAAAAGCCACAATATGCAACTTGGCCGTATTGCTGCTCTTGTGAATAGAAATGTAATAGGTCGGTCTGCATTTTCATATTGAAGCGATGCATCAAAGAGAAACAGAGAACTGAAGACAAGTTAATGTACAAGTGCCAAGACTTGTACAATTAACACACAGGATTACTTACGGTTGAAGTATTCACCATGCATACTTGAATATGAAATTACGCTTATTGTTTATGGCACTTTTGCAATAAGCCTTGTTTCCCAAATAATTCATATATTTGCGCATATTTTTTCACTAATGCTTCAATTAAAAGAGGACTGGTGTCATTCCTCATTATACATTTGTGGTCTGCCTCGGTGGTACAGTGCTTATGGTGCTCGGCTGCTCACTCAAAGGTCGATCCTTAAATCCCGGCCGCGGCGGTCGCACTTCGGAGAAGGTGAAATAGTTGAGGCTCGTGTACTGTGCAATGTCAGTGCACATTAAATCACATCAGATGGTCGCATTTCCGAAACCCTCTACTACGGCGTCTCTGAAAATTGTATATTGGTTTTGGATTGCATAACCCAAGATATTATTATCATTGTTGTTGTACATCTGTGACATTGCTGCATCATTATACTTGCATGATTACATCTTTATTTTAGATGCGGAAGCACCTAATACTCGCGCCTTGTAGTGCGCCGTCCGCGCCGTCCAGACCGCTTCTCGAACATTCGACAGCTGACGCGCGCGCATGCGCCGTCGCGCCGTCGCGCCGTTGCCCACCATCTGTGCCGCGCGCGCTTCTCCTTCGAGAACATTCGACAGCTGACAGCGCATGTGCCGTCGCGCCGTCGCCATCTGTGCCGCGCGCGCGCTTCTCCTTCGAGAACATTCGACAGCTGACAGCGCATGCGCCGTCGCGCTGTATATATACTCAAGGTCGGCGCTCGCTCGCTCAGTTGCCGCTCATCCGTTGGTTTGTACTCACTCTTTACTTTACCGACCACAAAGCCATCGTCCTCAAAGTTCGTCGCAATAAATAAAACACCGCCCTTTCGCATACGTGCCGTACGTGTTCACTCGTTTAACACCCCATTTCACAACCACGTTAACCAATTTAGCCATCGACCCAAGTAAGTCGCAATTTAACACCCGTTAACCAATTACATGCTTCCGCATCCTCCTCAGTGTTCCCCCGAGGGAAGCTGCGGGCAATTTTTTTTAGTCGATGTTGTTCATACACTTGTTTGCTGTGTCACATTTTTATGTAACTTAATAACCTATTTGCATTGAAGACTGCATCGCAGTGCAAAAATAACGACTTACACGAACCAACACGACAGCAAAAGCTGACATGTAACACCTTTCGCACAGTTGCCAACCAGCCACTGTGAACTGCACGCCTGCCATTTTTAAATCATATTTTCAGTATTTCTGTCCACTGCAGTACAAATAAGACTAAATTATTTTATGCTGAAAAGATTACATCAACATCAAGGTGTCCTTTCTACCTTCGTGTGATCAGACATATGAATTTATGGGATTAGTAACTGGCTTATCCATACAGTTATATTCTGTAGGCATGACACCTTTTCTTTTCAACCTGAACTCTCATGTTCTTTCTCAAAAAAAAGCAGTCAAATGTCTGGATACTTTGACAACCAACTTTAAGGCAGTTTCACTCATTCTGTGTAGACACAAGTCGAAGCCTCATTCAAATAGCACTGCACATGGTAATCTTGGTGCCCGTGCAAAACTCGTTGCAGCCACCGGCTAACCGTGGTGTCAACCAGCAGCCATACGCTCAGGTGTTTTCTTTACCAGTGTATTGCTGTGTATGTGCATTGTGTAACAGAAATAGCACACATACAATGTTTACTTTGCAATACTGTAATGCAGGCTGCAATGTATCGCGTTCTCACAACACGTCTTAAAAGTGCCTACCAGTATTAATAATTTTAGACATTCCAATAGGGTGCACCGCATCATGGACTAGGCATTTTTCGCACATCACCGTGAAAATGGGTGTCTGTTGATACAAATAACGTAATAATTATGATTATCCGACGTTCAACCTTAAATAGCTTTTGCATACCTGGTGCAGCTTGTTGTGTAGGAAGTCAAGCCAGGCTACCTATAGGCGGGAGACCGTGCTCTAGGACACATCAAACTTGCAAATGAAGGGAGGATTCCTCAATATTATGTCTTGAATCATACTAAACAATGAAAGAAGCAGCTAGAAGATGGAGGGTTGAATTAATGGGTACTCGTTGGAAAATTAAAGGGCACCTAGATCATCTTATTTGTTGTGATATTTCAAGTGAATGCAGGCATCGAATTTGGAATGTTGTCACAATCAGCAGTATCAAACACAGCAGTACCGTGTGCCACAGGTGCACCAAAAAATAAAAAATCAACAACGCTGTGTTTCTCTCCGGGTCATTCGCCATTCCCAGCATTGTTTGCGAAGTCACCAGAAGAATCTGGCCACGTCAGCAGCAGAGAGAGCCTGTTGGTCTGCCTGCAAGTATGTGTTCTTCTTGCTTATCCTCCTTGTTTAGAAAGTAGGAACCCTCAGTCAAGAGAAGAGATGAGCCAACGTACGGGGTGTAGCAAAGGAAAGAGTGAATTGAGCGAGGGCTGCGTTTAGATATCAATTACGTTTAACTCCACTAGTTACTTCAAGACATTCTCAAGGGAACATGTTCATTGTAGTCTCATGCGCAACTGTAATAACGCAACTAAATTTCAACCTCTGTGGGGATTAAGAATCCCATAACTAGCGTCGTTATAGGCCCTTGTCATTCAGGGCAGCAGCTATAGAAAAAAGTCGCTCTGTCGGAAAACTAAACTCCAACAATATTCCTTGTTAAGCACTACCTCTGCATTATAGCATGATAGTATACTTGTGCGTGTTGTAAGAGTTATATATTAATGGAAAGGTTGCAATGATGATAAAACACGTTGGATTTCTATTGCACCTAAAGAATACTGCTTTACGTAGGAACATGTATATATGACAAACAGCAGAGAGGTTAACAATGAAGAACAGAATTAGCTCACCTGAATGCAAGGTACACTCTAAAAAAAGGGAGCGAGAACGGAGAAACGGGCTCCGTTCCTCCTTCGGCACAGCGACTTCCTTCGTTTCGGGCGCTTTACCCGTCGCGCCCTCTCGCGGCAAGGACCAAAGGAGCAACGTTCCTCCTTCAGTGTTCAAGTTTCTCCTCAATCACGGGGGTCTTGCTCGCGCGCATGAGCACGCCAAGCCTATAGTCGGCCGCGGCCAGTCGCGAGCGATTGCTTTTACCTAAGATTGTTGTAAGCAATGCAGGAGTGACGTTTTCGTTTGTTTTATTAGTGTAGAGTAAAAGCCTCTCTTTTTTTATCGTCAGGCACTCGCACGATGCTCCGCACACTTCTATGAGTGTCTAGTGTTGTTTCATACAACCAATTTGTCACGAATACAAGGAGCTCTGCTTCCCAAGCAGTCTTGCTTTATCGATTACCTTAGAGTGTAAAAAAATAATGAATTTTCTCGGTGTCGACATACATGGTAAGCCCACGCATTTTTAGTTTCGCACGGCACCAACAGCACTCATGAATTCAACGAGGCGCGCAAAAAAGCATCACACTTATCTTTTCAACATTGTAGGAGGCCTGATACGACTCTACAGTCCATGCGTGAAAGTACGATCATATACAATTGATAGAGTTATACGTGCCACTACCGCCATATGGATGATCTTTGCAGTTTACCCCCATTCGAATACGGCCGCCGTGGCCGCAAGTCCAACCTGCGTCCTCCAGCATAGTCACACGATACCCAATAAGGCTATGCTACCACGGCAGGTGAAAGCACAAAGAGAAACAGGCTGCGAAGTTTCACCGAGCGTTTATTCGCCAGACTAGATTACAACCACCAGAAACTTTTTAAACATCATCATAACTAAACTTTTGTGAAAAGTTAACCAATGACTTCGGTAGGTTAAATTATAGTCTCAATCGCATTCGTTTTGATTTGCCCATGCCAGCACTGAGAAGATGAAGGAAATATGCTCGCGAGCAGTATGCCTTTCTCGTCCATTATTCTCCTTTGTCGTGAGAAACTCAACACAAAATGCACTTCTACTAACAGCTGTGCACAGCAAGTAAGTACTAACACTCACTCACCTTTGTGAAAAGAGTATTCTGAATCCAGAGTAATAACCACCACAGCCACAGCGCTAACAACAAAAATGTCGCACGCACTATGATTGCAAGTTGACACGCGAGGCGAATCATGAGAGGCATCTGAAGCAGAAAAGTATGCAGGCACAACATTCTATAAAGTTATTGTAAACTTGCGCACTGCAGCGATAGTTCTTCCACTCAAGTATGAGAGCTACCGCGATGCCAACAGCTATCGTCGTAGCTCACGAAAAAGTACCGTCGGATGCGAGGTCATCGCTTATTTCTCTCGCAAGACCCGCGTTTTAACGTACGTATACACTGCTAGGACGGTCGTTACCGCATCAAAAACATTGTCATTGAAGGGCTAGTGGTGTACTATATCCATGGCTAACGGTCACACTTGTGGTACGCACGTAAAAAGAATAAAAGCAAACGTTAAGACGAAACAACTAAACGAGGTCGACGTGATCACAGAATATCTACCACGACGGAGAAAAAGTTTGGTCTGCATGCTGCGCCCTCTCCAAGTAACAAGAAGAAAAAAAACGTGACCTCCGAAATACCTAATGCGCGGCAAGTGTTTGCACTCTCAGAGGCTTCAAGAAAAAAACGTAACTGTGGCACTGGTCGACAGATGACGCAGCGTTCGAAATGCCGTGGCCATTCGAAGCATGGCTTGGGGGTATCCGCTTTCGTGAAAACCTGATAAACTCTAGTAATTATTCCGTTCATTATGGTGCAACCATTGATAAAATATGGTTTGCCTAAGCGTCAGATACAATATATTTACGTGTACGCATGTTGTGGTATTGATTCAAAACGTAAAAATAGTGTAAGAAAACCTACTTGTAACCTGTGCCACTCAGGTCAGTCGAAATTCATCGCTATATAAGCTGGTGCGCTTTCATAGTACGGTGTGAGTAAACACGTCGAGGTGTGGGCCGTTGATGTGAATGGGTAATTGTGCTCTTGGTGCGTACTTGTTAGCATATACGCTAGTGTACTTGTTGCGTACATTATATGTACTATGTGACCACGTGTGCATGTGTAGCTATATGGATTGCATCAGCACATATTAGGCTTTCGGTGTCCGTAAGTAATCCTGAATGGGTTGATGCGTAAACAATCCGCAAGAGAGCCGTGATAGTGGGTAATAACAACGTACGTCGCGGTAGTCAACTTTTTTTAGTTTTGTTTAGTCCCTCTAGATGGCGCCACCTACCACCTACAGCATTTCTATGACGCTCTCACACCTGCAGCTGCTTATATTACGTTGAACATCTATCTATCAAAGCCGCACTACGGATTCGGAATGGTTTCGCTGCGATCGGGTGTACGGTTTGGAGGCACATCTCGTGACCTGCGGACCTGTAAACGCATGGATAACGTCGCTACAATATGTGAATCTGCGAGAAATAAATACAGCAAGCCTAGCATGCACTCTTCAGGTGAGGGCTCTGCAGAATCCGTGTCTTTCGGAGTGAACGTGGCTTCGCTGACCGAACAAAACGTACTTGCTCCGTCGTTCTCTTTCGTGGTGTGTTCACCACCACAGGTTCGTCTGCTTGTTTTTATAATCATTTCGTTCAATATCAAGCTCAGCGGGACCGTTTTTTGTAACTTTCAGTGCCGTGTACTCCTTACCAGTCGAGAATCGTTGCATTTGCTAAGCCTACTCGCTTCGCCGGGGGGCAGCCATGTTGATTTTCATAAGGAGCAACGTGTTTCTCCGTGGATCAGGGAGCAACGTTTCTCTATTTAAAGACAAACATTGGGGACATCGCCGTTCCTCCCTAAATGGAGAGAACGTCACTCTATATTTTTAAAGAGTGTAGGCCCCGTCAAGTCCCAGCCAAAGTTTTAAAGCACAATAATTAAATGCGTCTTGAGCGGCAGGAAAAACTTTCTTTCTTCATTTGCAGTTCTCTTCATGTTCCAGAATAGCAGGCTGTTCACGTCTTCTTCTAAAAGCAACCAAAATGACTCAAAAAGAAGGCGCAATGCGAATCCAGTATACTAGCGCAGTTTTTTTTGCTAAACCATGACATCGTATTCAAACTGAGTTATTATTCGTTTTGAGGCCTTTCTGAGGCAACCACTTAGACGTGATATTTCAAGCACCACACATATGTTCTTTTTCTGAAGGTGGTTGTGCAGCCTTGCTAAATCTGCATTAGCCTTTTTCTCCTCTAGCTCCTTCTTCAATACTAGTTACTGTGTTAGCTTTTTTCTAGTTCCTGCTCAAAATGGAGAATGAATTCTCTCTGCCTCTTCAGCTGATCATTTGGATTGTGCTCATGTTATGTATATGAGTGTTCTGCGAACGTATAACAAGTCGTGTTCTCAGCGGCACTGCACAAGTCGGTGCTCTTTTCATCATTTGATGTTTCTTCGCTATGTGGCTGTTGCACTTAAACATGGTTGGCAGGTAGAGTGCGCTGTAACATTGAAAAGTGAAGAAAAAATCTCATTACATAAATAATATAAGTAAACAGCTGTAACACTGCCAAATTTATTCATAGGAAAAGCTGCCACATCAAATCATCCTTCTTCAAGGTGTGTAGAAAAAGTAGCAGAAACTCACGTCAACACACTTGTGTAGTGAATAAACAATCTCATTATTCGACGCAACGTACTCTATCAGCTACTATGTTTAAATTATGTACATGCTGAGTGATGCCTGGCCATATAAACTGGACTTTCATACCTTCACTTGAATTTGTCGACGCTTCGTTACAATTTTTGCTTCAGAGAAATTCCTGTCGGCACCCGAATCATATACAACTTCTTCCCCCTTCAAAGTGTTCGCCGCAAACTCTGTGACCTGTTGTGGGCACGAACTTTGAGAACCTGCAAAGAAATTTCTTTAAAATGCAAAACAGACCTACACATTAGTAACTTTATCCTGTTGCTGTAACGATGCAGCCCCAGCGGTAGTGACAAAAATGTTATTGAGGCAAAGGGAGAGTTCCGGAGCAAAGGAGGTGTATGGTCATACTTTTTGTGATTTTGTGGTAAAGTGGTACAGTGGCATAAACCATGGGTGGTTCTGACACACCTTGTGTTCGGGCGTACGTTACAAGTGCCTCCCAAAGCACTCTCAAAGAGGAGAAACAGAGTATAAAAGTGAAAGCTGCTTTCTCTTTCAGAAAGCACGGAAGAGTACGAGCTCTAAAAATGTTACGGGGTACTCCTGAAGTGTTGCAAATTTTTATTGATTGGCTTCAAAATAAAATGTAAGTAAGCAGTTGACGGTAAGTGAATGTTGAGAGTTTGGCGGAAGCTGCTCATGATAATTTAGGAATCTGATTGCTGGGCTATGAATATGTTACTTATAGCTCACGCCAAACGTTATGGCACTTTATAATGCAAGAAAGTTTGCAGGAGTGATCGTAGGAGGCTACTATTAACAGGAATACATGGTAGGGAATGAAGCTGACGCGTTTGTTCACAGACCCCCCCCCCCAAAAAACAAAAATTAGTCTGAATATGCACCACTAGTATGGTGGGTGGAAGTTGGTTGAGTGGATTTCTGACCATCCACTCCACGATTTGCCTCACGTGAGCGTCATCAACATACAATGAACCGAGCCGGTGATCATTGTGATAGTGTCCGCAAGAGCTCGTAAATCGATCAAGTGTAGGCTAAAACTAAGTTTAAATGTTCGTTACAAACTATTACAACACACTTGCTATATGGGCATGCTGACAGGCTTTGTATTATATGTGCGACTAATACAGTACCTAAAACAGCCTCTGCCGTCGCAGTGAAGCTAATGGAAGGCGCAAACCAATATTAGCCCCACATTCCGAATAAACACGCCTCACACGCATTTCGAATGGCGCACGCCCTTTCGTGCAATGTAAACGTACATTATCTGATACGATGATTTTTTAGATAAATATACACGCGAGGAAACAGCTTTTTCAGCATAGGAAGTTTTGAAGATGCCGTTCGACATGGCCAGACTGTATCACGTCTATGACATGAACAAATCTGCGCTTACCGTGGAAAACGCATTTTTATACGTGCCTCGATACAATTTACTTTGTGTCAACTCGATCGGCTAATCTGAACTGAGTAAGCTAAATGCCCTAACGCAGCAAAGAACACCACAAAAGCGAGACTTACTCACCACGCAGTCCAGCTCTGTTGATACGCTGCAGGCAAAGCTGCTGAAGCTGCATTTCTTTCGGGAACACGCCAAATCCGAGTCCCTTTTGTTTGCAACTGTTGTTCAAGCATTCAGGAACAAACATGTGAATCCACCCATCGCAGAACATAAGTTCAGCAACGAAACCCACTGCACCAACGAATACAAGGGTGCGACGACGAATGACTACAACTACTGGCATGCGTCACGGCAGCGGTGGCGTGGTGAAACTAGCTGGTGACATCGGTCTATTGTTGATCACGTGTAAATGTGCCGTTTCGTTTTCGAAGACTTCTCTTGGCTCGACTTGGCTAAAGTCGAAAAATATACCTGTGCACGGCCGAAAGTACTTCCATAAGGAGACCCGGGAAAGTGCTGTAGCTCTTCTAATGTAATTTAGCACAATAGAAAGCAGTGCTTCTGCGACTGCAGGCTTCACAAGCACAACATTACGTGTTTCGTACTGGGACCTTTACTTTTCTTCACGGCTGGCGTTATACACTGGCGTATATTCGCTATCGCGATATCATCCACTCTTTGCAGCATATCTCCTTAAGACTGCATAATCACCGCAAATTGAAGTATTGTGATTGTAAATGTTCTACGGTGTCTTTTTCGTTATCATTCCGTGATGCCAAGCACTGACAAATAAGCTTTACGATGCACTCACAGAAACGCGTACCATAAAAATTGGTTGTTTTAGGTTCTTTGAATTACGTCACGCAAATAGAAATACGTTTATTTAAGAAAGGATGCATTGCATCTTCATAAATAGAACAACCACTTTTTCTCACATTCCGCGCCATATTATTCTACTCAATGCATTGTGGAGCCCCACCGCGGTGGCCTAGTGGCTAAAGTACTCGGCTGACGACCCGCAGGTTGCGGGATCAAATCCTGGCTGCGGCGGCTGCATTTTCGATGTAGGCGACAATGCTAAGGCTCGTGTGCTCAGATTTTGGTGCTAGTTAAAGGTGGTCAAAATTTCCGGAGCCCTCCACTACGGCATCTCTCATAATCGTATGGTAGTTTTGTGACGTTAAAACCCACATATCAATTGAATCAACATACATTGTGAATTTTTCTTCCAGCCTTAAAACAGGAAGCTTGTTCTGGAGAAAAAAGCGTCTGGTGCTCAGCAAGCACACTTAAACTGAACTGGCTTTTTATATGAAATATATGTTATATGGCTTTCCTATATAATTGAAGTGTAGCATTCGAATTCCGCGCTTTGCGTAGTACTTCTGAGCACTAAATTTATTTAGCGATCGTGGGGCCATGCGCGTTCTACTATAAATTCTCTTAGCGGCGCCGCTGCTGAAGCGGAAAAGATGTGCTGCGTTGGTTCGAGGGGGACAGCTTGGCGCATATGCGCTGTTTTTTTCATTCGATGGTTAGCTTTGTCTTCCGCGTTCCGTTTCCTTTCTAGCATGTGTTTATTCGCTACGGTAAGTCACATCACTTGCTGTAGGTATAGTCGCTGTACTGCTGTATGGTGCCGCAGGAACTGTCATACCGGCGATGCATCACTTTCTGCAAGTTGCACGGCAATGCCAGGTAGAATAATTTTGCCACTGCGCGCATATTTCTTAATTATTTGTCGGTGGTTTCACCCTCAGGCTTTGTTATCGCTGGCAGTGGTGTGTATTTGGGCACTACGTTATTTCGCACTGATCCTGCACGTGTTCAGATGCTGGCGCTTCTATCAACTCTCGCTCGACCGTGATTTCCTTTCGAATAACCCAACCTTCTTGAGTACTGCAGCTTGACCACACTTTGTCTATCGTATTACAATAAAAATTGTGGATGTTAAGGCATGCTCGGAGAAAGCAGGAGCGGTAATTCAAAGCGGTCGCTGAAGCACCTCATGCTGTTTTAACGACTGTTTTGTAATGATAGTTCCTACTAACGAGACACGCTTTTTGGTTCGTTTAGCCTCTGAAAACGAAGGCGCGCCGTTTGCGAACTCGCGATGATGCTTCTAAAACAATAGATGTTTTTTCATTTAAACTCTTTGTTGGCTTGCTGTCAATAAATATTGCTGTACTCAATCGTAAATTGTTTTTAATGGTGCGAGCTGCCAATGAATGCCTTTCGCTTCCATGCAGCCTTTGTACGCACATGTCTTGTGTTCCGAAGGGCGCTTTGGTGTGTTACTGAGCGTATCGACGCGCTTAAATAAAGCGGGCGAAAGATAACGAGACACCCGTAGGTCTGCACAAGTCCCGCTCTCTTTCGTCCTCTTCTGTTTAAAAAAGTATCTAGCCATAGTATAAAGAAGCAGCCGTGGTAACCGCGTAGGCGAATACGCACCCGGTACGGAAAATAAAGACGGCTATTCTTTTTTGCCCTTCCAAAAAACAAAAATAAATTTTGTTTTCCGCTTTTTGTTTACTCACTGTCATCTCTTGGTTGCCCTCGACAGTTCCATGCACCACCGCTGCTTATCTTGTGTATTGATGTCAAGGCTACAGCTTCCTTTCTCTAAATTGGTTCTTTATTCTATGGCCCCATCGCGCTACAGCGGACGCAACTGCAACTACGGCTGAGAGGCGCTTTCCCTTATAAAGCCGCTCGACGCGGCAAGCCATTCCGTGAGCTTTTAAAGACGATGGTCTTTCTTCGGGACCTTTGACGTCTGTCTGTCTGTCTGTCTGTCTGTCTGTCTGTCTTTCTTTCTGTCTGTCTGTCTGTCTGTCTGTCTGTCTGTCTGTCTGTCTGTCTGTCTGTCTATCTGTCTGTCTGTCTGTCTGTCTGTCTGTCTGTCTGTCTGTCTGTCTGTCTGTCTGTCTGTCTTATAGATGGCACTGACTGACACTCCTACTTCTAAATTCACATTCAAACCCAAAAAAGTTGATGGACGGAAGGCCGCTGTGATAGCTCGGTGGTAAGAGCATCGAACGCGTTATTCGAAGGTCGTAGGTTCGATTGCTGCTCACGGCTGGTTATTTCTTCACCCACTTTTCTTTCTTCGTATTTTAATTACAATTCGGTCAATTATCTTCCCATATACATTCCTTGGCATTATTGTCTGTTAGATCTTTAAATATATATATATATATATATATATATATATATATATATATATATATATATATATATATATATATATATAAATGAGGCGTTTTAACGTGGCACTCTTTTATGAAATAGGAGAGCGGTCACGATTAAGCAAGTGGTGATGGCGGAACCAGCCTGAGTACCGAGCTAACCAAACGTTGTTTTCTTCACCAACTGAGTCATACCCCCTTCCTAGCACTCATCTTTTCCACTACATTTCCCTCCCCTCCGGAAAAGAGCCATCCCGGCGACTCATGGGCAGGAGACAATAGAGGGATCGTAATATGGTTTTAGGCGGTCTAAGTGCACGGTCTCACGTCCACGGCGTCGTTGATCATGGGGTTGCTCAAGCGACTCCTGATGTAATTGACGGGTGAAGTTTGTTTAACCACACGGTAAGGGCCGTCATACTTGTACGTCCGTTTTGTTGAGAGACCAGGGCTGGTTGAAGAGATGCGAAGCCAGAAAAGGTCATCCGATGCATAGAAAGCCCGAGGCGTCGGGCTATCGCGGTGGTGTTTCTGGCGTTGCTGTTCAGCACTTGTGAAGGAGCGGGCAAGATTTCGACACTCTTCCGCGTATTTAGCAGCTTGTAACATCGTCGTCGACTTCGACTAAGCAACATCCGAGTGATAAGGAAGGATGTTGTCTACCGTGCAAGAGGGCTCGCGACCATAAATGAAGAAGTATGGAGAGAAACAAGTGGTTGTCTGGACAGCAGTATTATGCGCGTATGTAACAAAACGGAGAATACTGTCCCAGTTGATGTGATCGGTTTGCGACGTACATAGACAGCATATCTCCTAATGTACGGTTGAATCGTTCTGTGACCGTGTGCTCAGATTTGGGTGCACGTTAAAGAACCCCAGGTGGTCTAAATTTCCGGAGCCCTCCACTACGGCGTCTCTCATAATCATATAGTGGTTTTGGGACGTTAAACCCCACATATCTATCAATCGAATCGTTCTGTGATGCCTTAGTTTAAGTATGATACGCGGTGGTGGTGCGATGAATGACTTGGCGATGAATGACTTGGAAGTGATTCGACGGCATCCGACAAAAACACACGCCCTCGGTCACTCAGGAGTTCACGTGGTGCACCGTGACGTAAAATGGTCTGATGCAATAGGAAACGACCGACGTAACTGGCTGACGCAGAAGAGAGTGGTAAAGTTTCTGCGTAGCGCGTAAGGTGATCGATAGCGACGGTTACCCAGCGATTTACAGCCGATGTAATTGAAAGAGGTCCATACAGATCAATACCAACACGGTCAAATGGTCGCGCAGGACAAGGTAAGGGTTGTAGTGGAGCTGAAAACTTGGAGTGCGATTCTTCCAGCGTTGGCAAGCGAGACAGGAACGTACGTAGCGACGAACGACGCGATACATTCCACGCCAGTAGTAGCGGTGGGACAGGCAGGTGTAGGTTTTTAACAATCCATCATGGGCGCATTGTGGTTCGGCGTGAAAGAAGGCGCATATGTCTGACCGGAGACGTTAGGGAATGACTAGGAGCCATTGGCGTCCTTGGAGGAGATAATTCAGTCTGTATAGCAAACCATCTCTGATAACAAAGTGCTGTATTTGACGGCGCATACCTCTAGGGATATTTTGTGAGGGAGTTCGACTTAACAAGTTGATAAGTGAAGCGATTCAAGGATTTTTTCGTTGCCAGTGTAGCATGTCGCTGACACTAAGTGCAGATATGTTGGGGGCAGGCGAAGACGGTGACTTGTCACTACATCGTAGAGGTGATCGGGCAAAGCGTCTGTTTCGGAATGTTTTCGCCCAGAGTGGTAAACGACGTGAATGTTGAACTCTTGTAGCCGAAGTGCCCAACGTGCCAACCTGCTGGTGGGATCTTTTAATGAGGAGAGCCCACATAATGCGTGATGATCTGTAACTATGCTGAATGGGCGCCCGTAAAGATAGGGTCGAAACTTGCCTATGGCCCATATGATGGCTAGACACTCTTTTTCGGTGACTGAATAGTTGGCTTCTGCTTTTGTGAGTGCACGGCTGGCCTAAGAGACGGCGTACTCATAAAATCCAGGTTTGCGCTAGGCGAGCACAGCACCGAGGCCAACTCCGCTCATCTGTGTGTATTTCCGTCGGGGCAAGAAGATCAAAGTGTCACAGTATAGGAGGTGACGTAAGAAGGTGGCGGAGTGTGGCAAATGCATCATCACAAGCTGACGACCAACTAGAAAGGTCGTTGTATCCGGCAAGAAGGTAAGTCAAGGGCAATATGATGGAGGCGAAGTTGCGAATAAAATGACAAAAATATGAACATAAATCGAGGAAGCAGCGAAGTTCTTTTAAGGTCTTTGGCTTAGAGAATTCGGCAACGGCACGGAGGTTCGTCGGATTTGAAAGAATGTCATCTTTAGATACACAATGGCCCAAAACTACGGGGTTTTCGAGCGCCGAAGCAGCACTTCTTCATGTTGAGCTGCAGACCAGCGGAGGTGAGGCAAGTAAGCACTGTCTCGATCCACTGAAGATGCGTTAAAAAGTCGCTTGAAACTATCGCGACATCGTCTAAAAAACAGAGACATGCCTGCCATTTCAGGCCACGGAGGATGATGCTGATCATGCGCTCGAAAGTGGCAGGCGTATTGCAGAGCCCGAATGGCATGATGTTAAATTCGTATAAGCCATCACGGGTAACAAAAGACGTCTTGGGCGATCAGCCTCAGCCATGGAAACCTTCCAATAACCTCAACGCAGATCTAGTGACGAGAAAAACTCCGCGCCTTGTAAGCAGTCAAGGACATCATCTATGCGAGGTAGCGGGTAAACATATTTGCGCGTGATCTTATTCAACCAGCGATAGTCGACGCAGAATCGTATTGAGCCATCCTTTTCCTTGACTAGAACAACTGGGGAGGCCCACGGGCTGTTAGAGGGCTCAATAACACCTCGCTTCAACATGTCAACTTGTTCCGCGATTATGCGACGCTCCGATGCAGATAGCCGATACGGACGCTGACGTAAAGGAGCGTGAAGGCCAGTGTCGATTTCGTTAGATACTGTGGAAGCATGGCCTAAAGTCAGTTGATGGTGGTCGAAGCTGGCGTGGAAGCCCTCGACGAGGGCGATGATGTCAGTGCGCTGCTGGGCCGTAAGGTTGGTGTCGATGCAGCGCGCAATGGCGTCGGTGAATAATGGTGAAGATGATGACGCGCAGCAATCAACAGCGCCAATAGGTAGCGTAGTCGAGTGGTCAGGAACTACACGTGCACTCGAGGGATTAATATCATCGGCAAAGCCCAGGCACACTCCGCATAGTTAAATGGAAGGCAAGGGAACTGGATTTGAAACATAAATTGCACTTGATCCATCATGAACACTCAGAACGGCGAAAGGAATCAGGAAGCACTTGTGGCAAACAGCGGTTTCAGAAAGCGTAAAAAGAACAGTTGAGCCACTAAAGACGTCACAGGAAAGCGGAACTAGGGCGGATGAGAACGGGGGTAGCAAAGTGTCGGCGGCAACGAAAACTTTTGCAGGTGAAAGGGACGAGTCGAGTGAAGCAGCGTCACATAACGGCGCGAACTGCACTTCGGCGCGAGCACAGTTGACTACAGCATGATGAGTGAAGAGAAAGTCCCAGCCTAATAAAATATCATGGGAACACTGCGGGAGCACTACAAATTCAACGACATAAGTATTGTCAGCAATAACGACACGTGCTGTGCATGCAGCAAAAAGACCAATTCGTTGCTCGCTCGCAGTACTCAAAACGAAGTCGTGAAGAGGCATTGTGACTTTTTTTAGTCGAAAACAAACTTTTTCAGTCATTACAGACATTGCGGCGTCAGTACCGACCAATGCAAAAACAGGTATACATTCAAAGCAGACAGCAACGATGTTGCACGGCGAAAATCAAGATCTTGTGGAGTTCGAAAGATCCGCAGTTCTTGCCCCCGGAACTGCGGCTCCTAGTTTTCCTCAGGGACAGGGCGAGGTCGACGTAGCATAGGGAAAATGGAACGGCGTTTAGGTGAAGGCGACCGGTGTCTGTTGAAATTCCGGCGAGGTGAAAATATGTCCATGATGGCAGTCTCGCCAGATACAGCAAGCTCCGGTCGTTGTGGGAAATAATAATTGTTGGGCCTGACGTCGTCACGCAGGAAAAACCCACGCCGTCGACAAAATCTTGCCACGTGACCCGCAATTCCACAGGCGAAGCATATGGGGCGGTTGTCTTCTTGAGTGCGTCAAGGGTTCTGAGAGCGTGGAGGTGGTGGTCGGGAGATAGCATGGGCAGCCTGGTACATAGGCTCAGTCGGTACGACAAAGGGGCGCGTGGACGTAGGCGTTCGCGACAAAGAAACGTGGCCGTTCGTGACAGGCAGACGTCGGGTTCCGTTCGGTGCTTCGGCATAGGTCAATGGAGCAGCAACATGTAGCGAAACGTCGGGGTTGTTCAAAGTTAGGTGCATCGGACGACCAGGGAGACGATAAGTGTGGGTGAAACTCCGCGGAGGCAATCGATGAGAAGTCAACACGATGATTTCAGGGAGCACTCATTGGGGGTTTATTTAGCTAACACATTTTCAATTTACAAAATGCACTAGGTCACAAAGACAAAACATAGAAAATTGTGGCATACCCCTCAGACTGCATGACTGGTCTCCGGTGGTCCACTGTTGACCCTGACTCCGCTCTCTTCAAAAAGAGCCCGAGTAACTGCTTAAATAGGGTTTTTTAGCGTCCCCGGTGGCGCGGACCAACCAGGCAGGCCGTGGATAATCAAATAAAAATGTGGTTGCCTGAAGCCTGTCTCGCGACAAAACTGTGGCAGCTTCTGAAACGGGCGCGTTCTCCGAAACGGCCTCGACGCGCTAACGATTGCTCAAATTTAGGTGCCCTTTGTCACCGGATGACCGAAGCGGCGGGTCGTTCGTTTGAAGCGTGGGGGCTCAGTGGTTAGAAGAAGGAGAAAGGCACCCAATTTCTGCGGTCTGGTCCAAAGCACGGCGCGGTGCCTGCCTTCGCGCGAAGCGCACAGTGACCGACCAGACGCGGCCATTTCTGTTCACTCATTCTTCCTCAAGGCGCGCTCCCCGAGACATGGTAAACGGCGCCGCCAACAAGGGCACCCGGCAAAGAACAAGCTCCAGCGCAGCTGAAAACGAACAGAGTTTTCCGCGGGACATTGTCCTCGCGACACCTCCGCCCCCCCCCCCCCTACGAAAAAGAGTGTCCCACTCGTTTTATCTGCGAAACACGACAAGAAATAGACTAAATATGCAAAAAGGTTTTGCATTCAACAAGTGTGTGAGATGTTTATTTAAAGACACTAATGCAGGTGAATAAAAGGTGAGAAGTTTTAAAAAATTACATAAAAACAGATGAAAACACGAAACAAAATCACTGGGCACAGAAATATATAGGTTCACTCATCGGTACTGCAATACAACTCAGTGTCCGTGTTGTAAGCGCTGACATTCTGCTGTGCGTTGTTACCACTTGAAAATGTCTTCCAGTCGGAGTGAAGTTCAGTGTCCCTCTCGTAGCCTGCGCACTGCTGTACTGGAACACTGGTCTGTGTCCCGCGCACACAATGTTGGAAACGGAGTTCTTGACCCACTCGCGAACCGCACTCGCTCACATCACCATTGGAGCCGCACTCGCGCACAACATTTTGATGGAATCCCTGTTTATCACTCGTTGCACTGTTCCCGCGCACAACACTTCGACGAAATCCGCGGTCATCTCTCCTTGCACTGCACTCGCGCACATCACCACCTAGATCGCGCACCTCATGATTATCATCAGACTCATCGCCCGCGTCGTCGGCATCGGAGCCGAATCGAACGTGGCAAGGCTTTAAACGCGCCCCATTCACAACGTCACGTTTTTTTCCTAGTTTGGTCTACCACTTCCCAGTTGTTCTCGGCTACCCGGCGCAAAAGACGGAAAGGTCCCTGATATTTGTGAATAAGCTTTGTCGTCTTCTCTTTCGCCCGGGAGGGAGTCCACAAGTACACCAAGTCGCCCTGATGATAAACAACACTTCGTCGCCTAGCATCATAGCTGCGCTTGTTCTTCTCCTGCTGACGCTTCTCCCGTTCATTTACTATTTTTCGAGCCTGTCGCAGCCTGCGGGCCACTTTCTTTGCGTCTAGGGTGTAGTCGAATCCGCGTTGCGCGCCCGACCCTACATCCACCGGTAGTGTCGGTTTATGTTCATGAAGAAGGAAGAAGGGAGTGAATCCAGTCGTCTTGTGGGTGCAAGAATTGTATGCAAAAAGAACGTACGGTTGCAATTCATCCCAGTCGCGGTGGTGTGAGGAAACGTACATACTGAGCATGTCAGTCAACGTGCGGTTAAAACGCTCGCACAAGCCGTTGGCCTGTGGGTGGTATGCTGTTGTGGTGGCATGCTGGCTACCCACGAGCCGGAATCTTTCTTCGGTCAAGTTGGCGACAAAGTGCTGTCCACGATCGCTTATTACTTTCTCCGGGGCACCGTGACGTAGGACGATTTGTTCGACGAAAGCTCTTGCTGCTTCTGCAGCAGTGGCCACTGGACACGCGACAGCCTCGACCCATTGCGTATGGTAGTCGGTAATCACGACGATGTAGCGGTTCCCTGCTTTGGATTTAGTGAAAGGCCCAATAAAGTCCATGTCCACCTGCTGAAAAGGTCGACCGGCAAGTGGGATCGGTTGGAGGAAACCGACTGGCCTCCCCGGTGGTTGCTTTCGTGTCTGGCAGTCGGGGCAAGAGAGAACGTACTTGCTTACGTACGAGAACATCTTCGGCCAGAAATATCGGCAACGAACTTTCTCCCATGTGCGCTTGACACCTAATGGGCCTCAAGCACTTGGGCCTCAAGCAAGTGGTCTCAAGCACTTGGGGACAACGAGCGCCGCACGATCGTCCTGAAACCCTTTCGCCCTTCGATACAGTACACCATCGATCAACCAAAAGCTCTGTGCCATTCTTTTAGTTTTCCTGACAACGGGCGCATCCGGGTGCTCGAGGTACTGCATAAGTTCTTTCATCCATGGGTCTGCCCTCTACAATATTTCAACATCCACCCGATACAGAACCAGCAACGGTAAGGGGTTTTCTTCGTTTACAAGCGCATGATCATGAGGAAGGCGGGAAAGCGTGTCGGCATTTCCATTCTTGAGGCCATGGCAGTGTCGCAACGTTATGTCGAATTCCTGAAGCAACAGGAACCATCGCATAAGAAGACCGTTCGGATTCCATACTTTCGTTAGCCAAGCCAGGCTGGCTTGGTCAGTCACGACCATGAATTTAGCACCAAAGACGTATGGCCGAAACTATCCGCAGGCGTACACAATGGCGAGACATTCTTTCTCAGTTGTACTGTAGTTCATCTCAGCCTTGTTAATTTGGCGGCTGGCATAGGCGACGACTCTCTCTTGAGTTCCAATTTTCTGTACAAGCACGGTGCCAATGCCGTAATCACAGGCATCAGTGTGCACCTCTATCGGCTTTCCCGGCTCAAACTGACGCAGAATTGGGGCTGTGATCAGCTTCTCTTTGAGAAACTGCATGGCCACTTCGCATGCCGCACCCCAGACGAAAGGAACATCCTTTTTGGTTAGGTTGGTCAGAGGTCGAGAAATACGAGAAAAATCTTTGATGAATCGCCGATAGTACTTACAGATCCCGAGAAAGCTCTGTACACCTTTCTTGTTTCGTGGCTTGGGGAATTTTTCGATCGCTGCTACTTTGTCTGGGTCCGGCCGGATGCTTTCACCTGTGAGAATGTGTCCAAGATATTTGATCTCCTGGCGGGCGAAGCTACATTACTCGGGCTTCAGTCGTAAGTGTCCCGCGTCCAAAGCCAAAAACACACACACTTTCTAAATCTTCCAAATAAGCTGCCATAGTCTTCGAGAAAATAACGATGTCGTCCAAGTAGGCGAAACAAACTCTCCAGGGAAGACCACTGAGGACTTTGTTAATCATTCTCTGGAATGTGGCAGGGGCGTTGCACAGGCCGAAAGGGACAACATTGAATTCGTACAGGCCGGGTCCACAGGCAAATGCGGTCTTTTGCTTATCTTCCTCCTTGATGCCCACTTGCCAGTAGCCTGATTTTAGATCAAGTGTGGTGAAGTATTTCGACCCCTGTAGCACGTCGAGAATGTCATCTATTTGTGGCAGTAGGTGCACGTCTTTTTTAGTGACCTCATTGACTCTGTGGAAATCGACACAGAAACGCCAAGTCCCATTTGGCTTCTTCACGAGGACGACAGGTGATGACCAAGGACTGTGCGACTCTCTAATTATCCCATTGCCCAGCATTTCTTCTACCTGTTGCTCAATCTGTTGACTTTCAAAAGGGGAATGACGATATGGGCGCTGATGAATTGGTCAAGAATTGCCTGTGTCGATCACATGTTCAGCGACATGAGTCTGCCGGATGGGCTTGTCACTGCTCGTAAATAAATGGCGGTACTTCTCAATGAGCGACAGCAGTTCATCCCGCTAAGATGGCTGTAGGTGATCCCCAGTCTCTATGTCAAACTCTTGAGGCACTTGATCGTTTACGGGGGCCGTGATTGCCAGCTGTGCGTCATGAATAGATGAAGCCCATTCAAGCTTTGTTCTGCTGAGCAGGTTTACTGGCGACATGGTAGGATTAGCTATGCGAATGAGGCCTCTCCCATGCACGATCCTCGTTATTGTGCGTGCAACCTGAAGTCCGTTTCTCAGCGTGCTGTTCGGTTCGACGAGGTGAATTCCGTCCCTTGCGACCTTTACTTCAATAGCGACTTCTGTGCGAGGTTCAATACGAATTTACTCGTGGCACCGCACTGTAAGTACATCATTATGTTCGGGGGTACTTGAGTCTATACGTAGCCGAAAAATTTCACCGTTTAGTTGCAGCTCTTTTGTGGAGAAATCAATGAGAAGCCGGGCTGCTCGACAAAAAGGAAGACCACCGAGTAGCTCGTGCGCGCAATCCTTGACCACTAAAAACGTCTCGTGAACATAGGTGGTGCCAAATTCGAGTTTTATTTCAGCTTCACCATTGGGGGTGAGCAAGCCTCCGCCAATTCCTCGGATGAATATGTCTTTTCTCGATTTGGATGAAGCACATATTTTGTTAGCTAACTCTTCTGAGATGACATTTACGGACGAGCCGGTGTTAATTACAAGTTTTGTTTCTGTACCGTTGGCTCCTATCGGGACTGCGAGAAGATGACCTTCCGACAAGGTGCCGAAGGGGCGGCCAGACTGGCCCCCTAGGCCCGGCCGTTCTCGTTTCCCGAAGATGTAGGCTGCCCATTCTAATCGCCTAGGAGCTCCGCCTGATCGTTCCTGCCATCTCGGAACCGCTGCCAGCACTGTTGTGCTATGTGACCTAGGTGGCGGCAAATCTGTCATCGGGGACGCCCGTCGTTGGCACGGGAAGTTCTCTGAGGCCAAGGCATTGGGGGCGACGCACCTCGTCTTCGATGCCTTTTAGCCGGTCAGACAGCAAGGCGATCGAGTCCGCAATCGTTTTCAGGCCTTTCTCGCGGTCGGCAGCCTCCCGCGGGCAGCGCAATTTGGCCGCGGCGCAAGTGGCGACACATGTAGGAGGAGGGTGCCCTGTCGCGGTGGCGGGTGCGAACCCTACGGGATGCGCGATGTTTTGCATCCACGACTGCGATCCGCTAGAATAGTGGATGCCAGTCGGTTGTGGCCCCGACGTATGGCTCATCAAAGCTGCCAGATTTATGCGTTGCAAAATTTGAAGGAATACAGCGCAGCTCTCCGGGTTTGCGATTATCATCTTCTCCAGAACATCCGGACGCAAACCGCGCATAAGGTGCCGCAACCGATCACCTTCCGTCATGGACGGGTTCACTTTTGCACACAGCTGTAAGACGTCATAGTGGTACTGCTCAGGGGCTTCGGACGGTAATTGGGCGTGGTTTTGTAGCCGCAAATGGGCGATCTCGACTGAGTGGCGACTCGTAAATGACGTTTTTAGTAGCGTCGCCCATTCTTTCCATGTATTAGGGGCACCGGTTAGAATTTGAGTAGTGTGCCACTTTTTCGCATCTCCGGATAAATCCAAATATAGAAATTTCACCCTCGTAGCTTGGTGTCCATTGTTAAGCGACGCTACATATTCGTAGTAAAGTAGCCACTCGGAAATAGATTCCTCCGGCGCGCCTCTAAAGACTGGTGGTCCGACGAAAGGGTTGGCTTGGGGGGTAGACATAGCAAAGAAGGCAGGGGGTTCCGTCATAGTAGAGGAGTCAGAGGTAGGTTCCTGATATTCGTTGTTGACTCGGGGCATAATTTCAGAGCGGGACTATCGCTACCGCGCAACCTCCACCACTTTGTAGCGAAACGTCGGGATTGTTCAAAGTTAAATGCATCGGACGAACAAGGAGACGAATAAGTGTGGGTGAAAATCCGCGGAGACAATCGATGAAAAGTCCACACGATGATTTCGGGGAGCACTAATTGGGGGTTTATTTAGCTAACACAACTTCAATTTACAAAATGCACTAGGTCAGAAAGACAGAACATAGAAAATGGTGGCATACCCCTCGGCCTGCATGGCTGGTCTCCTGTGGTGAGATCCGCTGTTGACCCTCACTGCGCTCTCTTCAAAAAAGCCCGAGTAGCTGCTTAAATAGGGTTTTTTAGCGTCCCTGGTGGCGCGGACCAACCAGGCGAGCCGAGAAGAATCAAATCAACATGTGGTTGCCTGAAGCGTGTCTCGCGACAACACTGTGACAGCTTCTGAAACGGGCGCATTCTCCGAAACGGCCTTGACGCGCTAACGATTGCTCAAATTTAGGTGCCCTTTGTCCCCGGAGGACCGAAACGGCGACTCATTCGTTTGAAGCGTGGGGGCTCAGTGGTTAGAAGAAGGAGAAAGGCACCCAATTGCTGTGGTCTGGTCCAAAGCACGGCGCGGTGCCTGCCTTGGCGCGAAGCGCACAGTGACCGACCAGACGCGGCCCTTTCTGTTCACTTATTCTTTCTCAAGGCGCGCTCCCCGAGACAAGGTAAATGGCGCCGCCAACAAGGGCACCCGGCAAAGAACAAGCTCCAGCTGCAGCTGAAAAAGAACAAAGTTTTCCGCGGGACATTGTCCTCGCGACACACAGGTGGTGCGTGAGCTGTTGGTAACGCCTCGGACACTTGCTTCTGGACTACTCGCTGTATTGATGGCGCTAAAGTAGATGGGGCCCCTTCGGAGGTATAAGGCACACGGGACAACTGGCGTGCGACCTCCTCTCGTACAAATTGCTTGATCTCGAGAAAAAAACTGGTGTGGTCTAAAGCAGTGACACCCGACGTTAACGCGGAGATCGTTGCACATGGCGCGCTGGCACGACGAGTGGTGTCACGCTGTTTCCAGAGCTCGTCATAACTCTGAAAAAGTTGGATCACTTCCGCTACTGTTTGCGCGCTTTTGGCGACAAGCATCTGAAATGTGTCGTCAGTCACGCCTTTCAAGATGTGTTTGATCTTCTCGGCTTTTGTCTTGACCAAGTTGACACGCCGGCAGAGGTCAACTACATCTTCGATATAACTGATGTGATTCTCACCATTCTGCTGAGCCCTAGTATGCAAGCACTGTTCGGCCCGTAGTTTGCGAAGTGCTGGACGGCTAAAGGCGTCCGCCAACGCCGTACGGAAGGCTGACCATGTGGGCAAGTCTCTCTCGTGATTACGGTACCACAGACTGGCAACGTCGGTCAAATAAATTGGACGACAGTAAGCTTGTGCGCATCGTCTCACTTGCTCTGCTTGCTTACCCGGTCACATTTGTCGAGCCAGTCTTCCACGTCTTTGTCATTGGTTCCACTGAAGGTAGGCGGATCGCGTTGCCGAAAGGAGCCGAGACAGACAGGAGCTGCAGTAGTTGGAGCCGAGGCAGTCGCCTGCTGATCGTCGTACGTGGACATTGTAGCAACTGGAGGCAACGTATGGTTTCGCAATTCCAGGATTAGGCGTTACCCAGCACTCTCCACCAATTAAAATGAGGCGTTAGAAAGTGGCACTCTTTCATAAAACAGGAGAGCGGTCATGACACGTCAAGTGGTAATGGCGGAACCAGCCTCAGTACCCAGCCAACCAAACGTCATCTTCTTCATCAACTGATTCATAGTCCTGCCTTTTAGAGTAGCACATATCTTCTCCACTACAATATATATATATATATATATATATATATATATATATATATATATATATATATATATGACATAGGGAGGACACTGCGCCTTCTTCCAGCTGGAAACAATTGCTCAGGTAACGTGCGAAGTCTTTGTTGTTTTTTTCTTCGTCGAGCGTATAACATAATTATTAGTCTTTGCACAACATTTTATTGTGCCTACGCGAACTTGAACAGCGGTTTCTTTCATTGCGGCATATACTGCCAGAAAACATGCTACGCAAGGACACCTGAGCATCTTATAAGAAACCGCAAATGATCACAGCAACGTATCTCACAGGTCAATTATAGTCACACTCCTTCGTCTTTAAATACGTTCAAAATGTGTTTATTTTCGTTTTCTCATCGGGTGAGTTGTCCATAAAAATTTCGAAAATTATAAAACTCTAACACTTCTCGGCAGTCTTGTGTTAACGATCCAATCAAACTATGATGGCAATAAAATCTATAGCGCTTTCAGGCTATTCAGTAATTCAATAACTATGAATCGAGTGTTTCAGCTCACATTCCTCACGATAGCATGTTTTACCGCATGTATCGTTACGCAACAGCTCGCATACCACTAATCTGTTTGGTGCACACCCATGCAGTGATACCTACCCTGAATGCGTTATCAATTTTGCATTTCATGCGCAGATATACGTGCAGAAGCGTTCAGACCCTATTCAACAAGCGGTGGCATGTTGTTTTCGTTGTGCTCGCAAGGCGCCAACGAGCAGTGGGCGGAGTAAGAGTACAGTGTTCTAGAAGGACACTAGTAAAAAAAGCCGGTTCGCTCGGCTTTCCAACTTTTCCTATAGTGCTCCACGCGCGCGGGCGACATTGTGGGATTGCTTTAAAAAGTTTTTTTTAGTTATGAGCTAGTGAAAGTACAGTACCGAGGTAATATTAAGAACATCAACCTCTCTACAGCGAGACAGTTACAATAAAAGAGAGCGCACAAATTCAGTCCGGTTTTTCGCATCGGGGGCGACCAGTCACGTGTCTTTCGAATCTGTATGCCGGCAGCAGCGCCACCACTGAATCCTGAAGCTCTGCCCCCTCCACGGGGCGCCGTTTAGAACACTTCTACATCTACGCTGCCTTAGACGCACACATCACGCACCGGCTTGTTAGCAATGCCTTTCTCCAGGAATATCTTCGCCAGGAAACGCTCAGTGCACCTCCTAGCAAGCTAATCTAACATCATTCACTTGGTCGATATGCCTGTGATTTTTTTTCTTGTATTCTAGTATCGACAACTACCTCTTTTCTAGACTTTGAAAACCAGAAGGCAGCCGACGGGGCGTCACCAAGTGGCGGCGGCGCTTCCTCGCTAGGGAGCAGTGTATAAACTGCGTGAAAATGTTTCTTGCCAAAAAACCTCACACATTTTAACGTATTTATTTCTCTTTGAGCACTAAAAAGTGCGCTTGCTATTGTGGCCTAGTATTTATTGTTCCGTAGTGTAAGCAAAGATAGCCATATGTCACTCCACAAATAAAGAAAACATAGTTGACAAACACCTATGTCCACTTCCTTCAGTATGTCCCACAAAATTGCCTGAATAACGTTGTCATACACCCCCGTGATGTCCAGATAAACTACTTATGAGGGCCTGTTTTCTATCTCACATACTTGTATACACTGAGTAAGAATAAACAGGTTATAATCTAATCACCTGTTGTCGACTCGGAATGCCTTCGGAAGTTCACACACAATATCATTTTGCTCTTCCCACGTTTCTATAAATATTTTTCTCCCTGCCTCATCAACCTGTATAGGACAAATGTATTTGTTAGTGATGTATACGAGCGAATGTTACACTTTTCTTTTATATTTTTACACATTGACTTCATTCTACTTTTCCGCCAAGTGTCTAGTATTTCCTACTCATGTAAGCATTTCTCTATGGATTTGAGTCATGCTTCAAGCGCCCGACGACAGGGCTACCGGTTTTCCATGACGTGTGTTCGATTACAGTGTATTGTAGTCCAATAAAATTCGTCTATATACCATTGTTTTGGGTGAGGAGGACCAGACTGTCGACCAGTGCTTTCCCCCTATCTGGAACGTGCCGACGGATTGATTGATTGATATGTGGGGTTTATCGTCCCAAAACCACTATATGATTATGAGAGACGCCGTAGTGGAGGGCTCCGGAAATTTAGACCACCTGGGGTTCTTTAACGTGCACCCAAATCTGAGTACACGGGCCTACAACATTTCCGCCTCCATCGGAAATGCAGCCGCCGCAGCCGGGATTCGAACCCGCGCCCTGCGGGTCAGCAGCCGAGTACCTTAGCCACTAGACTACCGCAGCGGGGCAACGTGCCGACGGCGTAAGTGAAAACCGGCCGCTCCAAGCTGGCCTCCATTCGCAATCTCGCAGTGGTGGCGCTGTGGTCGGAGGTGTTGCCAGTTATGGTTACTCTCACGCGACACAGACGTCACACTTGCAAGGCTATGATTAGGACAAACTCAAAGTACACATTAATATCTTCTGTCACAGTGTACTAAAAGGGGGCAGTGGCATGAACCAGACGGCCACGCCGCATCTCAGCTGATTCTCCGATGGGTTACAGTAGCGCCGGCACTGTAGCCCCATGGTACTGAAGATCTCAGAAACGTTAGCATTGAGAGCACACGCGCCGTAGCCTGTGAAAGCCTGTAGTTGCTTGTTTTAACCGCGTTTAATACATTTCCGAGCCTTTATCAGTGTATGCACACTTGCAAAACACCGCAGTGCACGAGTGAATACGCAGGCACGCCGAAATTGCGTCGAGACATTCACTGTTTCAACAGCCTACCAACACACAAACAAAAAAAAATGTCAATCGCAATTTTCACGGATCCGCCTAGTTTCTCACTCAAGCAGCACTTTCAGCAGGGTTACATTATAAGTGGCCGCCCCGCCACGGTGGTCTAGTGGCTAAGGTACTCGGCTGCTGACCCGCAGGTCGCGGGATCAAATCCCGGCTGTGGCGGCTGCATTTCCGATGGAGGCGGAAATGTTGTAGGCCCGTGTACTCAGATTTGGGTGCACGTTAAAGAACCCCAGGTGGTCGAAATTTCCGGAGCCCTCCACTACGGCGTCTCTCATAATCATATAGTGGTTTTGGGACGTTAAACCCCACAAATATATATACATTATAAGTGGCTACGGACGAACTACAAAGACAGGAGAAGTATCAAAACCATGGTTAAAGCATACGCTCATTTTGTCGGCAGTCTCTTCGATATCCACAGCACAATGTTCCTCAAATGAGCTTACATGTCCTCGATTGTTTCACGAGAAATCCGAGTATAAGTAACTTTGTCACAACATTTATAACGGTGACGACTAAATTTTATGATGTCAGTTTTGCGGAAGATATAAATTACTGCTTTCTGAAAGGAATATACATACCTAAAAATGAAAATATCAAACATTCATGTAAAAAAATGCCAATTCTATATATAGCCATTCTGTTATTCATCGTAAATTTCATGTAATCAGTTCCTATTTTGTATCGACAGCTTGAATTGTGCTGCTTTCGAAATAATCTATTACCGTAACACCATTGCGAGCCACCCAATTTATGACGATGTTTTGTATTATGAGAGTAGTTCTATTAATGAGTCTCAAAAGCGTAGGCAGGCAGTGGTGCATCTTCTTCTGCGAAATTTAACTGGGATATGTACACAGTAAACACACACGTACACACACACACACACACACACACATATATATATATATATATATATATATATATATATATATATATATATATATATATATATATATATAAATATGAAAGTAGATGCGCTTTCACATAACAACTGTTTATTGTGCCGACGTTTCGACAGGAACCCTGTCTTTTTCAAGGCATAATACTATTTACACATGTTCCGTGCCTTTTTATATCCTGTCGAGACAGGAGGGGAGGGGTCAAATGAGAAAGAGAGAGAGAGAAAAAAAAAGAGGAAGGAAGAAACAGCGAACCGGGAGGACAAACAATAAATAAAATATAGAAAATCTAGGAGAAGAAGCAAGACCGACATGGCGTAATTAGAAAGGGGCAGCTTTTCAACAGAGTAGGGCAGAGGTAGATGAGGAGTGTCATCATTGTCAACAATACCTCCCCCGCACCCACACTTCCCCAAGTGGGCAGGGAGCCGCCGTTTTTTGTATTTCACCTTTCCGTGTAGTCCGCTGGCGGCTCGTTCCTCTTTGAAGTGTATGACAAGTTAATGGGGAGGGCTTAAGCGCTTTAAGTGCATGCTGGTGGCATCGGGAGTAGCGAAAAAGCCGGTGAATGAGGCACTGCCATCGATATTCATTATATGCATTGGTTCCTTGTCAGTGAAGGAACAGATTGTGCGTTAAAGGATTAACGAAGGAAAAAAAAAAGAAGAACAGGGGGGGGGGAGAGAGACTGTACAACTCCGGGATAGTCACCACACAGTTGAGGCGCACTGGGAAGATATGCGCGCATGTAGGAAAAAGTTAACGAAACCACCTAGCTGTCAGCTCCTTGTCAGTGAAGGAACAGAATGTGCGTTGAAGCTTGACGAAGAAAAAAAAAAGCAAAAAAAAAGGGGGGGGGGGACCGTACGACCTCCGGGACCACTTATCTGTGCGTTCCGGCTGTGCTTGATGAGGCAAATCGTTTCTATGTTGTCAGATGCATAGGCCAAAAGCTTCGTTAGCGGGTAATATTATTGTCGTAATGAAACCGGACTGATTAGAGAGAAGCGTTTGCGTCTTTTAGCGGTCGTAACGCAGACAGAGTGCCTGGGTGTTCATTTATTCCGTATTTTATCGTGTTAAATTTGTAGATAAAATAAGATTCCCGTTGTTCCCGTTCTCTGATTGTTCGAAAGTTGTTTTCTAGTAGTGTAACCCTGATGTCATCAAAGCTGTGGTCTTTTAATGTGCAGTGTTTTGAAAGTGGAAGGCCTGGAAGAGATCGTACATGTGCCCGATGGTTGTTGAATCTAATTCTAAACGGAGTGTCTGTCTGGCCCACGTATTGCTTGTTACATACCCCACATTCCAAGAGGTATATGACATTGTCCGAGTCACAGTCTAGTGCACCTCTTATCCTGTGCTTAAAATCCGAGTGGGTGCTTTTCGCCACTGTCGTTGTCTGCATGTGTTTGCATACCCTGCATCTGCTTTTTCCACAAGGTTGACACCCAATTTGAGGTTTCACACCTATCTTTGAATTTATTAAATGATCCTTTATATTCTTCGGCCTTCTGTATACAACACAAGGAGGAGAAGTGAAAATTTTGGATAGTCGCACGCTCTGTTCCAATATGTTAAAGTGTTTTCTTAGGACCTTGTTTATGTTCGGTGGGTTGCTCGTGAAAGTTAATAGCAAGTTTTTGTTGTGGTGTTGGTCGGCGTTTCTCTGGTGGTTGAGAAGAATCTGGCGGTCCAGATTTTCAGCTTTTTTGATGGCGTCATCGATGATAGCTGGTGGGTATTCTTGATTAAGGAGTACTTCGCGCATATGTGTGCTGTTTTTGTGGAAGTCCTCGGTGCGGGAGCAGATTCGTCGAAATCTGTGTGCTTGGGAATAGGGAATGCTGGTCTTGCAATGTCGCGGGTGGCAGCTTTTGAAGTGCAGGTATTGTTGCCTGTCTGTAGGTTTTCTGTATACGTTAGTTACCAACGCACCATCGTCAACTCGAATGAGTACATCAAGAAAGTTTATTTCAGTGTTAGAGTAGGTGTGTGTAAAATAAATGCTGGGGTGTACCTGGTTGAATGCCTGTATGAATTTGAGGAGCTCGTTTTCCGAATGTGTCCAAATTATGAATATATCATCTAGGTACCGTTTATAGAGTAATGGTTTGATATTACAAGATGAAAGAAAATTGGACTCTATGTGGTGCATGAATATGTTGGCGTAGTTTGGGGCCATTCTTGTACCCATTGCCGTACCGCTGATTTGAAGATAGTACTGGTTGTTAAATTCAAAGCTGTTCAACTCGAGTACAAGTCTTGTGAAGATTTCAATTACTTTTTTGCTTGGATAAGCGACAGGGTTGTGTGTGCCATACGATTCAACAAGTGCCCTTACACCATCGTCATGTGGGATATTTGTGTAGAGTGAGCTAACATCCAATGTTACGAGAAATGCACCGTCTGGAATTTTCACGTCTGCTATTTCCCGAAGGAAGTGGTTTGTGTCACGCAAGAAGGACTCATGTGTGGGTGGTATGTCTTTGATTAAAGAATCAATATAACTGGAAATGGGTTCCGTTAACGTTCCCGTGCCTGATATAATGGGTCTGCCAGGGTTATTCTCTTTATGAATCTTCGGCAGCATGTAAAAACGACCAGGCGCCGAATGTACCGTAATAAGTGCCTTTTTAAGCTTTGAATTATTGGCGCCTTCACGTGTGAGATTCTCTAGGGTTGTTACAATGATTTTTTTGTGCTCCGTGGTAGGGTCAAAGTCGAGGTGTTTGTAGAATTGTTTGTTATTTAGTTGTCGCTTGCCTTCCTCAATGTAGTCCGATCTATTCAGAACAACAATCGCGCCTCCTTTGTCTGCTGGTTTGATGACGAGATCTTCGCAGTTGCTCAACGTGAGTAGTGCCTCTTTTTCTCTTTTTGATATGTTATTCATGCTTGGTTTGTGCACTTTGTACGCATGTATAACATCTTTTTGAACCGCGTCTATATAGAGATCCAGATGTCGATCTCTGTTGGCGTCTGGGGTCCATTGCCGTCCAATTACCCCACGAAAAAGTGCGTTATCTTTTTCGGGTTTATCAAAGAAATATTCCTCCAATCTTAAATTTCGTGCGAAGTTGTCTAGGTCTTTTAGGAGCGTGAATTCATCATACCTTCCGTTGCCAGGGCAGAATGTAAGTCCGCGTGATAGTATACTCAATTCTTCTTTGCTAAGTTCTTTGTCGGAAAGGTTAATAACGTTTGGCTCTTTGGGGTGTGGTGGCAAATTTTTTTGAACGTGAGATGATTTGGTATTTTTTCTGTAAGCAGCAGTGGGTATATGTGACACATTGTCCCGCGCAAATTTCTTCTTCTTAAGTTTTTCAATTTCCTCCGTTTTTTTGTGCTCAAATACGTCTAGTTCTTTAGTTTCCCACTCCGAAAGAGAAAAGTTATTTCTTAAATACCGCTCCTCGTCTGTCAGTGCGTTTAGAGTCTTTCTACAGTGTTCGATGGTGACCTTCGTTAGCTCCTGTGTGGCGTGATCGAGAATATCGTTCCACCGTTTCATTTCCCCTTCGGCAAAGTTATGCATCGATGGTGTTAGCGACAAGCGCAGCCCCTTCGGAGCCGTACCCGCCAGTACATATTGCTCGAGGCTTTGCACGTGAAGTTCATGCCGTATTCTTTTGTCAACCACTTTTCTAAGTTTAAGAAAATTTGGACCCGTTCTGTGGCCTAGTTCATCTGAAACGGACGGAGTTTGCCCACTCACACAGCCAGTATGTCACTTTGCACAGACGCGGCGAATAGGGCCGCAAGGTGCCCGGAGGTCGTACCTGGTTTGGGTTGGAGCTCCATCCCGTTGTGCCTCCCGTGACGAGCTGGCCTGTAGACGCCTGCTGTTGGCAGCTGGTGGTTGCTGCTTGTTTGTTGATGATGTTGGCTGCTGATTTTTCCTTGCGGGTGGTTTATTCTGGCCACTCGTCGCTGTTGATTTTGGTACAGCTGGCCGTTGTTGTTGGCCCGGATTACCCTTCGTCGCCGTTTCCGGGGTGTGTGTTGTAGGCGTCGACGACAGCCGTGGCAAGCGTGATGGCTGTGTTGCACTCGGTGAGGGGGGTCCCGACGGGGTATGCTGGCCTGGAGAACGGGCAGCAACTGTTTCCGGGGCTGCTGGGTTCATATTATTTTCTTTGCCGCCTCGACAGGTGGCATCGGAAGAGTCACGCCGCAGTGCTTGGGAGTAGGATGGCGTCTCCCGAAGCTCGTACGCCCCCGCCTCCAGTTGTGGCGCGTGTTCCAGCCAGTTGTTGATGTATGGCCGCCGTAGGTCGAGGAGCAGGTTGTAGATGTTCCAGGCCAGGAGAGACACTCCAGCGAAGCTCGGGTGCAGACCATCGGCCGCGAGTACGGTCCACGGCGGGAGCGCGTCGATGCGATGGTTCACATAGAAGACGCCCTCTCTCTCATGGCACAAACTCAGCAGTCGCAAGTTAAACTCCCGAGCCTCGAAGTTGAACCGCCTCACCGCACGCCAGTTGTGTCGGCGGAGTCGTTGGTTGGGGGCTCGTGGGAGCACTAGTGTGGCAAACACCATAGGAATATCTGGTCTCTCATGCCGGATGCGGTCAAGGAGGGCGACGTAACGGTTGAATGCTGTAGGGGCATCCGTATTGGCCAGGTCGTTAGTTCCAATGTGCAGAATAAGGTTCGAGGTACCTTTAGGGACGAAGTCCAATAGCTCTCCGATGTCGCCAATGCATGCGCCAGGCTGGCAGATGAAGGCAGGTGAATGGGGGCTGGCCGGATCGAAGTGTTGATGCAGGTACTTTAGTTGTGAGTCACCGACTATTGCCGTCGAGGCTCCGTGGATCGGAAACCTCCATGTAAGTTGTTTGCGAAAGGCGTTGGCAGCAGCCATTTGTGGTAAGGCTTATATGCAGAAGAATAACTTCGGTTGCCGCAAGGTTATAAATATGAAAGTAGATGCGCTTTCACATAACAACTGTTTATTGTGCCGACGTTTCGACAGGAACCCTGTCTTTTTCAAGGCATAATACTATTTACACATGTTCCGTGCCTTTTTATATCCTGTCGAGACAGGAGGGGAGGGGTCAAATGAGAAAGAGAGAGAGAGAAAAAAAAAGAGGAAGGAAGAAACAGCGAACCGGGAGGACAAACAATAAATAAAATATAGAAAATCTAGGAGAAGAAGCAAGACCGACATGGCGTAATTAGAAAGGGGCAGCTTTTCAACAGAGTAGGGCAGAGGTAGATGAGGAGTGTCATCATTGTCAACAATACCTCCCCCGCACCCACACTTCCCCAAGTGGGCAGGGAGCCGCCGTTTTTGTATTTCACCTTTCCGTGTAGTCCGCTGGCGGCTCGTTCCTCTTTGAAGTGTATGACAAGTTAATGGGGAGGGCTTAAGCGCTTTAAGTGCATGCTGGTGGCATCGGGAGTAGCGAAAAAGCCGGTGAATGAGGCACTGCCATCGATATTCATTATATGCATTGGTTCCTTGTCAGTGAAGGAACAGAATGTGCGTTAAAGGATTAACGAAGGAAAAAAAAAAGAAGAACAGGGGGGGGGGGGGAGAGACTGTACAACTCCGGGATAGTCACCACACAGTTGAGGCGCACTGGGAAGATATGCGCGCATGTAGGAAAAAGTTAACGAAACCACCTAGCTGTCAGCTCCTTGTCAGTGAAGGAACAGAATGTGCGTTGAAGCTTGACGAAGAAAAAAAGAAAAAAAAGCAAAAAAAAAGGGGGGGGGACCGTACGACCTCCGGGACCACTTATCTGTGCGTTCCGGCTGTGCTTGATGAGGCAAATCGTTTCTATGTTGTCAGATGCATAGGCCAAAAGCTTCGTTAGCGGGTAATATTATTGTCGTAATGAAACCGGACTGATTAGAGAGAAGCGTTTGCGTCTTTTAGCGGTCGTAACGCAGACAGAGTGCCTGGGTGTTCATTTATTCCGTATTTTATCGTGTTAAATTTGTAGATAAAATAAGATTCCCGTTGTTCCCGTTCTCTGATTGTTCGAAAGTTGTTTTCTAGTAGTGTAACCCTGATGTCATCAAAGCTGTGGTCTTTTAATGTGCAGTGTTTTGAAAGTGGAAGGCCTGGAAGAGATCGTACATGTGCCCGATGGTTGTTGAATCTAATTCTAAACGGAGTGTCTGTCTGGCCCACGTATTGCTTGTTACATACCCCCACATTCCAAGAGGTATATGACATTGTCTGAGTCACAGTCTAGTGCACCTCTTATCCTGTGCTTAAAATCCGAGTGGGTGCTTTTCGCCACTGTCGTTGTCTGCATGTGTTTGCATGCAGACAACGACAGTGGCGAAAAGCACCCACTCGGATTTTAAGCACAGGATAAGAGGTGCACTAGACTGTGACTCAGACAATGTCATATACCTCTTGGAATGTGGGGTATGTAACAAGCAATACGTGGGCCAGACAGACACTCCGTTTAGAATTAGATTCAACAACCATTAGATTCAACAACCCCTTTTTTTTGCTTTTTTTGCTTTTTTTCTTCGTCAAGCTTCAACGCACATTCTGTTCCTTCACTGACAAGGAGCTGACAGCTAGGTGGTTTCGTTAACTTTTTCCTACATGCGCGCATATCTTCCCAGTGCGCCTCAACTGTGTGGTGACTATCCCGGAGTTGTACAGTCTCTCTCCCCCCCCCCTGTTCTTCTTTTTTTTTTTCCTTCGTTAATCCTTTAACGCACATTCTGTTCCTTCACTGACAAGGAACCAATGCATATAATGAATATCGATGGCAGTGCCTCATTCACCGGCTTTTTCGCTACTCCCGATGCCACCAGCATGCACTTAAAGCGCTTAAGCCCTCCCCATTAACTTGTCATACACTTCAAAGAGGAACGAGCCGCCAGCGGACTACACGGAAAGGTGAAATACAAAAACGGCGGCTCCCTGCCCACTTGGGGAAGTGTGGGTGCGGGGGAGGTATTGTTGACAATGATGACACTCCTCATCTACCTCTGCCCTACTCTGTTGAAAAGCTGCCCCTTTCTAATTACGCCATGTCGGTCTTGCTTCTTCTCCTAGATTTTCTATATTTTATTTATTGTTTGTCCTCCCAGCTCGCTGTTTCTTCCTTCCTCTTTTTTTTTCTCTCTCTCTCTTTCTCATTTGACCCCTCCCCTCCTGTCTCGACAGGATATAAAAAGGCACGGAACATGTGTAAATAGTATTATGCCTTGAAAAAGACAGGGTTCCTGTCGAAACGTCGGCACAATAAACAGTTGTTATGTGAAAGCGCATCTACTTTCATATTTATAACCTTGCGGCAACCGAAGTTATTCTTCTGCATATAAATATATATATATATATATATATATATATATATATATATATATATATATATATATATATATACCTATAAATATAGGGGAAAGAAGTGTATACCAAAGCGCTCGTTTTTCCGTGGTTTGACACAATAATAATCAGATCTAACAGACAGTATTGCTAAGAAATGTATAGGGGAAATAATAAGAACCAAAGGAATGTAAATAAGGAGAAAGAAAGTGGGTGAAAAAATTACCAGCCGTGATCAAGAATCAAACCAACGACCGTCGAAGAACGCGTTCGATGCTCTAACCACTGAGCTATCTTAGCGGCCTTCTCTCCATCCACTTTTTTGGGTTTATATGTGAATATAGAAGTAGGAGTGTCAGTCAGCGCCATCTATAAACCAAGTGACGATCGTTGATTGATTATTGATTGATTGATTTGTGGGGTTTAACGTCCCAAAACAACTATTTGATTATAAGAGACGCCGTAGTGGAGAGCTCCGGAAATTTTGACCACCTGGGGTTCTTTAACGTGCACCCAAATCTGAGTACACGGGCCTACAACATTTCCGCCTCCATCGAAAATGCAGCCGCCCCAGCGGGGATTTGATCCCGAGACCTGCGGGTCAGCAGCCAAGTACCTCAGCCACTAGACGACCGTGGCGGGGGAAGCAACGAGTCTGAAACACTCTTTTATGTGCATGTGTGGCGTCACGTAGCACGTGAACTTAGTACAAGCGGGCAGCTGATCAATAGTCCCTCGTATACAACCTAATGACACCAAGTCTCACACCGTACGAGACCTTCGTTAATGATTAAGGGAACAACGGAGACAACGGCATTGAGAGACAGTCATGCTGTATCTGCTCTCTATATCAGTATCATCTAAACGGTCAGCCGTGATTTTCACTACTCATTAAGTTTCTCTGTCATGATTTTCGTATACCTTTGTGTAACACCCGCCATTAGCGCCAAGAATTTTAAGCCTCCATACAGCCAGTCATCACACCTATTTCCCACATATTTTGAGTCATGTATTGGGGCTCTTTGGCCTACACATGGCCCTTGCGCCACTAAGCACCATATATCATCATTATAAAAATGATTTCGGGGGGGTGGGGGAGGAGCAATCTGTAGCGTCATCAATCATCATCATTGCTATTCATCATGATCATTCGTTCTCAGCCACCACAGCGGGCCTGTCGCTCACCTCATGCTGAGCGCATGGCACACGCAACCGATCAAAAAAACGCGCCGGGAGAGTCGGACGCAGGCAGCCGCCGCTGCTCTGCTTTGTCTCCAATAATGAAGTGGCGAGATCTGCAGAGCCACGTAGGCTGCATTCACGATGTCGTCTCCCTCTGTCGCGGCCTGTGACATCACCTAAAGACGTCGGCTAACCTGCGTCCACTGGGCGCAAGTCCGAATTTTCCCTAAGGCGCAAAGAGCACATGCGATCTATAACAAGTCTGAAAGATTTCGATCGAAATCAGTCGCAAACTATGCTTTATAATCAGACACACTCTTTTTCAGGAACCCATAAAAATGTTGATTAATCGATTGAAAAATCTTGTCAAGAGCGATTATTTGATTAAAGGCTAAATGAACAAACGAACAACATTTGATTAAAATTTTAATGCACCTTCCCTGGAACATCGTGTTACCACGTTTATCTGGGTGTGGAGAACATTTTCTTAAATTACATCCAAGATGATTCGATGCACTCGAAGTCCCAAAGAGTTCTACCACGACATTGATGTCGGTGAATTTGAGTTTTAACGCCGATGCTTCCGGGAGCTGGTGCTTCAAGGTGCTCTCAGGCATGCTGGGCTCACCCGAGATAAAGATGCCCTGCTGACTACGTTGCTGATGTGTCTTACCAAGGTGGACGGGTAAATATAGCTGGCCAATCGATACAAAGGGTTCACTAAAAATTTCAAGACGGAATAGTCGTTATTATACTTCCTCACCACGTTGTATAAGTGACCAGACTATTTAACAAAGCGATGTCCCGCATTTTAAATCCCCTTCGTGCCCCGTCATTCTCTTCCTAGGAAAAAAAGGGACCGTCGGCATGCCTCCAGTTATGGAACGTCGTTGTCTCAATGTCCAACCTCCAAATATTGACGACACTTACTTTTAAATAGGGGAAGGTTCCGCAGCAACAAAATAATCAAAAGAGCAAATTGATTTAAAGCAACCGCTTATGCTGCTCGTACACGTCTAGCTTCTTCCGAGAAAACTATATCTTGCCTCGGTTCTCAGCCGAACGTATTGTGGCCAAAACTTCAATCGCCGCCTTTTAGCAAAAGCTGCTGTCACCGCGGCACTGAAGAAGCAACGGATTTCAGAAGCAACGTTAGAAGGAAAACACCCCGTTGCACTGTTTTTCGCGGCTATAAAAATGATTTCAAGCCCAAGCCAGCGCACTACCTAATAACAAGTGCGTGGTGCTCGTTAACAAAAAATGGCATTCTGTGACAAGTAAAAATACTTTTAATTAAAAGTTCGGTGCTGCCGCTCAGATTGCTTAACACGACTGAGCAGGAACGTGAAAAAAATTGAAATGTTCACCAAAGCATTAAAACACGCAACACCACACAAAGCGACATAACGGTGGATCTGTACTGCCAGACCCGAAAAAGTAGTAGGGCAAAATAGGATACATTGAGCAATGAAAGGTTCGGTTTCATTTCCATTGTAAGGCCCGCGGGACGGCTTTCAGCTCTCCCATAGTAGAGTATCTGGTACTCTAAATAGTTACCCTCTTTCTTAAACAATTTCATTTTACCGGGACTGCTGAAAGCTCTCCAGTAGTAGAGTACATCGTTCTGTAAATCGTTAACATTAGTTCGGACCACAGGTTGTTAAACGACAACCAGCTGCTATCCCATAGTGTTGTGAGAAGTGCTCGACATCGTTTTACACGATGTCGGTGGCTTTGTGAACTAAAGAAATGGTCATTTTTAGAGGAGAAGCTACGAATTGCTTCGAAAAACAAAAGTCTATTCGTTAGCCATGTAAAGTAAAATCGGTTGCAGTAAAGTAGAAATGTGGAGAGCTGGAACTCATGCATTGTTAAAACATTTCAGCACGAACAAGATGGAGGACAATGAAGAGGACAGAAACAAGCGCTGCTACAACTGAAGTTTATTGAAGGAAGTGTCAACCCCCTGGATAACCAAGAACGCATGCGCAGATATTACCTGCAATGAAAGAACTCGTACAACGTACGAATTTCACAATCTAAAAGGCAACAGGCTGCTCTAGTATGCCATCTTCTCCCGCAACTTGAATGAAGTACGCTTTCACGAGTATCGTGCCATTCTATCTCAATGTTTGTGCATGATGACAGTATTATCGCAGCTCTTGTTTGTACCCACTTCTTTGAGCTCCGTCTCGTTCGCGCTGAGAAGTATACAAGAATCCACTGGCTGTGTTATCAGTTACGTCGTTCGCAGCGTGGCACCCAATCACGCGCGCCATTGGCTGCGCTTTAGGGACGTCATCCATTCCCTCGCAGCATTGGCGCCGAATGCGCGCGCGTCAGTTTCTTCTGAAACCTCCACATGGGTATGCCATGAACAACTCTAGAGAACCACCGAAAGTTGAAACGTGAAACCTCGCATTCGCTGCGCCATTCGCCCAGTCCGGGCATAAAAACGGGCCCGGGAGGCCAACTGTCGGCAGCAACTGCGTAGCGATGATCAAGCAGCCTTCCATGCCGCGCTAAATGGCGAACAAGAGCGCAAGCGCTGGTGCCTGGCGAATATCGCAGACCACGCCGTCGAGGTATACGTGGCGATGTCAGACGCTTTCAACTTCATTACGGCGCCAATGTGATGGTTGCACAGCATGTTCGCCTGGGTGAACGCCCACTTTCGGAGGGATTTTTTTCGGCAGCAGATTGGCGTCAGCTGCGACGTATGTGACCGCCTGTGGTTCGAGAGCAACCACTGTAATTAACGCATTTAACAATTCGTAATACTCCTCCATGACCACGATCATGCGAAGCAAAATGTGTGGTCTGTAAAAAAACAGTGTGGTTAACCCAAGGCAAACCTGTGTCTAACAATATTAAGAATCACCAATACGTAACCAACAATTGTGAAAGAATTCATTGCCACGTCCAGTTGAGCCCACTGATAAGCACCGAGGCCACACGTTTCAACTTTCGCTGGTGAACCATTTGTACCGATTTCTTGGGCGGGGATTTTTTTTCTCCTATTCATCCCATAGATACGCGGTATATTAAAACGCTCCGCAGACGCTTGCGCTAAGAGCACCGTCGGATTACGGCCTCTGCGACGCTGCCAATCTCTCGTGCCGATTACGTAGAAATACGTAATGATAGCGTTGATAACGTCATCATGGAGACAGTAACAGCGGCCGCTCGCTTTTCGTTCTCGTTTCCTCCAACTGCATGGACCGTTTTTTTTCTTGTTTTTCCTGTGTGCGCGCGCTGTGTATGGCCACGTATTCGTGTTTTTTCCGCGCACGCCCTCATTTGCCATTCCCCTTCCGGAAGAACCGTGCAACTCTTGTGCGTTACCAGGGCCGGTCTGGAGGCGTGCGCTCGCTTCCATCTATGAAGCCGTGGGCGCGCCTCCAGACTGGCATTACAATTCTTCAGATACCTTTGGTTTTCACGTGTGAGCGAAGCGCGCGCTATGCTTGAACCCTACTTTCTCTCCCCGATTTCAGCCCATGGTGAACTGCCACAAGGGCCATGCAAACACGAAGTGGTCGACACCAGTGAAATTCACCTGATTAAGAAACATATGACATGAAAACGGCACACGCATTGGTTACAGCAGTGCGCCCGAAAAAATGAGAATTTTATTCAATTTTATTCATTATATAAAGGGGGTTTATTGAAGGACTGAGCAAGAGGTTGGTAGCTCTAAAGAAACGTAGGCGGACCCAGATGACGGTGCTTGATCGCCGATCTCGTGCCTTTGTCTAGTGTTGATGATAGCTGATCTGATGGTGTCAACGTCTTTCTTATTCACTACAATTACCCCGACGAAAAAGTTGAAGCCATCCTGGCAATCTAACACGAGGGGACAAGCGGGTCAAAGTAGGGCTTCAGACGGTTTACGTGAGCGATATCACGTTTACGCCAACGACGGTCGCTCGGTGGCAAGAGGGGTTCATTGGCGTAGTTTACGGGTGAAGTACGCTCGACCACGCGGTAGGGACCATGATAATTAGAGAGTAGCTTGGGTGATACACCAGGGGCGCAGGGCGGTACATGAAGCCATACAAGTGCGCCAAGAACGAACGTTGGTGCAGAACTATGGTCGTCGTCACGGGTCTCCTTCTGGCGCTGTTGGTCGGATGTAGTAAGCCGCTTGGCTAGCTTGCGGCACTCTTCTGCGTAACGAGCGGCTTCCGAGACAGGCTTGCATTCGGAGGGATCTGGCGAGTATGGCAGTAAAGTGTCGATGGTGTGCGATGGTTGGTGACCGTACAGGAGAAAAAATGGGGAAAACCCGGTAGTGACTTGCGTAGTGGTGTTTTACGCGTATGTCACAAATGGGAGAACGAGGTCTCAGTTTGTTTGATCAGAAGAGGCATGCGTAGCGAGCATGTGCCGCAGAGTACAATTAAACCACTCAGTCAAGCTGTTCGTCTGTGGGTGGTAGGCTGTACTCTTCCGGTGAACAATATGGCACTGTTAAAGAAGTGCTTGTATTACATCGGAGAGGAAAATACGCCCTCGGTCACTGAGGAGTTCTCGAGGAGGACCATGACGAAGCACAAAACGATTGAGTATGAAAGTTGCGACGTCTTGTGCTGCAGCTGTGGGGAGAGCAGCAGTTTCAGCGTACCGTATTAGATGATCCACTGCCACGATAGCCCATCGGTTGCCTGTCGTTGTTAATGGTAGTGGTCCGTAGAGGTCAATTCTTACACGATCGAATGGGCAGTCTGGGCATGGAAGTGGCTGCAATGAACCTGTTGCAGGATGTGGCGGGCTTTTCCGCCGCTGACATTTGTGGCAGCCGTGAATGAACTGGCGGACGAAGGTAAACATTCCGTGCCAGTAGTACCTTTTTCGTAGGCGCTCGTAGGTCTAGAAAACACCGGCTTGAGCACATTGCGGGTCGCAATAAAACGACGCGCAGATGGTAGAGCGTAGAGTTCGGGGAATGACTAGTAGCCATTTCCTATCATCTGCTGAATATTTGCGCCGGTCCAAAGGCCATCCCGAATACTGAAGCACGGAGCCTGGCGGCGAAGGGTTCGAGTGGTTGGAAGTGTCGGTGCCTCGGATAACGCGTCAAGAAGCGAAGCGATCCATGGGTCGTTGCGTTGTGCAGAAGAGATGGTGTCCTCGTCAAGAGCTGACAACGTGTTGTCGGAGGAAACAGATGCAATGTCTGGGGATAGGGGAGATCGTGACAGTGCATCAGCATCGGTATGCTTGTGGCCGGAACGATATACAACGCGAATGTCATATTCTTGAAGCCGAAGAGCCCAACGGCCAAGACGACCCGATGGGTCCTTAAGCGAAGATAACCAGCATAATGCGTGGTGGTCCGTTACTACATTGAAAGCACGACCATAATGGTATGGACGGAACTTGACAAGCGCCCAAACGATCGCCAAGCATTCCTTCTCGGTGACGCTGTAGTTTGATTCAGCCTTGGTGAGAGTTATGCTGGCGTAGACGACGACATACTCGGCGAATCCAGGCTTGCATTGCGCGAGAACCGCACCGCGGCCGACACCACTGGCGTCGGTGTGGACCTCAGTTGCGGCCGTAGGATCGTAGTGACGCACTATTGGTGACGAAGTGAGGAGACGACTAAGGGTACAGAAGGCTTGGTCACACTCAGAAGACCATGACGAAATATCAGTGGTGCTGCCTATAAGTTCGGTCAAAGGCGCAATGATAGAGGCGAAGTTGCGCACGAACCGGCGAAAGTAGGAGTATAACCCCACGAAGCACCGTAACTGCTTCATAGTTGTTGGTTTGGGGAAGTCGGTGACAGCACGTAACTTAGCCGGGTCTGGAAGTATACCGTCCTTTGATAAGACGTGCCCGAGAATCGTAAGTTGCTGAGCAGCGAAGTAACACTTCTTGAGGTTGAGTTGGAGCTGAGCATTCTTCAGGCACGTGAGGACGTGTTTGAGGCGCTTGAGATGTGTTCCAAAGTTTGGTGCAAAGACGACAACACCGTCGAGATAGCAGAGACAGATTTACCATTTTAAATCCTGAAGAACCGAGTCCATCATGCGCTCGAAGGTGGCGGGCGCATTGCAGAGACCGAAGGGCATGACATTAAACTAATACAGACCGTCCAGTGTCACGGAGGCTGTTTTTGGTCGATCGGCATCTGCAAGGGGGACCTGCCCTGAGCGCAAGTACCCTGAGCGCAAATCTAACGATGAAAAAAACTCGGCACCTTGTAAAGTATCAAGGGCATCGTCAATTCTGGGTAAAGGGTACACGTCTTTTCGAGTGATCTTATTTAGGCGCCGGTAATCTACGCAAAAGCGATAGGAACCATCCTTTTTTATACGAGCACTACAGGTGAGGTCCATGGACTTTGTGAAGGTTGAATGACGCCGCGTTTCAGCATATCGTTCACCTATTCGGTAATAACTTGGCGTTCCGCCGGAGACACACAATATGGTCACTGTCATAGTGGCGCATGGGAGCCGGTATCGATGAAATGTAGAGTGGTAGAAGTGCGGCCAAGTGAAGGTTGAATAACATCGAAAGATTCGCGGTACTTGTACAGCAGTTGGAGGAGTACAGATTGTTCAGATGGTGACAGTACCTCTGCGATCGCCGAATCGAACACTTTCGAAGCCTGTAGATCAGAGTGGTTAAGTGCACTGACGGTGGCGAGGTCACTTTAGGATGATTCTTGCTGCACGGTAAAAATTTGTCCGTTATCAATGGGCTGTACGCATCCAAGAGACTCGCCTTTAAACAGTTTGGTGGTATGCGGAAAGGGATTGGTAAGGCAGAGAGCACTGGCTCTAATAGAAATTGAGAGGGCTGAATAAGGGAGCAGAAGTGGTTTCCCACTTAGAAAGAGGCTTGATGGCTCAAAAAATGCTACTTCATCACGCATGCCGTCGGAGACCACAGGGAGCAAAACAGCTGTTGTCGGTGGAATGTCAGTGTCCTTTCTGACAACTAGCTTGTGCGCGGCTTGATTAGTGTGGTCGTAGGGCTGGTCGAACAACGGAAGCAGTTCAAGTTCGGAACGGGCACAATCTATGACGACACAATTACGCGATATGAAATCCCAGCCAAGTATGATGTCATGAGAGCACGAGGAAAGGACGATAAACTCAAAAATGTAGTGGTACTCCGCAATTGTGAGTCGGGCAGTGCAGGCGGCTATAAGTCGAACAGGTTCTTCATTTGCTGCACGTAAGGACATCATATCAAGTGGCGTGGTTACCTTTCGGAGCTTGCAGCAAAGTTTGGCGTCTATAACAGACACAGCGGCACCAGTATCCACATAAGCGTATGCATGGGCGCCGTCTACAAAATCTTCGACGATATTTGACGGCAAGGTGCGAGGACTTGAACATTTCGATAGCGCAGTTCTTGCCCCTTGAACTGCGACGGCTAGTTTCCCTCATTTTGAGGGGCTGGTCGTGGACGCATGGGTGACAAGGAGCGTCGATTGTCTGAAGGTGAGCGACGAGACGAAGTTGCCGGATAGCCACGGGAAGACGTGTTTGATGATCCGAACTTTTATAACCAAAAGGAGGTCGGTCCATGTAGTTGCTTCGTGGTCGGACGTCTGTGTAGGTGGGCACGCGGCGACGGCAGTATCGGGAGATATGGCCAGGGCCGCCACACGCAAAACAGATCGGCTGGTTATCGCGCGTTCGCCAGGCATTTGCAGCGAGGGGCGCCGCCCACGTGGCATACGGCTGAGTCGAGGCTGTGGTAGCGAGGGGGGAGCCCATGCGACGGAAGACTGAGTAGGAGTGGTGACATGCGGCAGTCCATTGAACGGCGAGGGTTGGTGTGGCTGCTGCCTCTTTACTGCGTCAGCATAAGTAAGAGGCGCGGCGACAGCTCGCTGCTGAAAGGTTACTGGCATGGCCTCGACAATGTGGTCCTGAAGTGCATGTCGGAGCATGGGAGTTAACGGTGTCGGTGGTTGCTCTTGCTGCTACTGCGGGAGCTCTTGGCGCTGGCAAAACAGCAGGAAGGAAAGCTGACGTGCGACCTCCTCACGCACAAAGTCCTTCATTTGTGCTAGAAGGCGGGAGTGGTCAGGTGCGACGTTCAGTGCAGCGAGTGGTTGGTTAGGCTGAAATGGACGACGGGTGAGAGCTCGTTGCCGTCGCAATTCGTCGTAGTTCTGGCACAGAGTTACCACTTCAGACACCGTGCCAGGTGACTTCGCAAGGAGCATTTGAAATACGTCGTCACCAACACCTTTCATAATGTGCGGGATCTTGGCACTTTCGCTCATTGCGTCATCGACGTGCCTGGAGAGATCGAGTATATCTCCATATAGGCGGTAAACGTTTCACCAGGTTCTTGTGCCCGTGAGTGCAGGCGTTGTTCGGCGTGCAACTTCCGCACGGCAGGGTGACCGAAAACCGAGGATATTGCCTGCTTGAAAGTGGCCCAGTTTTCGAACTCGGATTCGTGGTTTGTGTACCACAGTTTCGCCACAATAGCCCAGTAAAATTTGACGGTGCTCAACTTAGCAGCGTCATCAAACCTGTTTATTCCACTGACTTTTCGTAGGACGACAGCCAGTCCTCGACGTCCTGGTATTCGGTGGCCGAAAAAATCGGGGGGTCTCACTTGTGAACCGGGCCGGGGCAAGTAGTGGCGACGAAAGGTGCTGTCTGTTGGGCAGCGTCAACTTGCAAGGTCGACGGCAGGGTGCGGGATCGGAGTTCCAGGGTGTAGGTGATGTAGTTACGCAGCACAATCCACCAAATGTAAAGGGGGTTTATTGAAGGACTGAGCAAGCGGTTGGTAGCTCTAAAGCAACGCAGGCGGACCCAGATGACGGTGCTTGATCGCCGATATAGTGCCTTTTTCTTGTGTTGATGATAGCTGACCTGATAGTATCAACGTCTTTCTTATTCACTACAATTAGAATAGGCAGGTTCACGATACATTACTGCTAACGATAGTTGATTCCTCCGTCACCATTCCAGTAGTTTATAGTTACACGGAGATCCACGTCTGCATATTAAAAGCGCAAATCACCATAATATGTTTACCTCCCGTCTTTCGAGCACTGTTAAACATTGAAGAGATTTTTTTTTCAAGTTGAAGTTGAAGTTGAAGTTTATTGTGACATCATGAAAATACAAGTGACATGGTTCATAAGCATTACAGTACGAGGTCCCGAAGTAAACACCGTCAGGGGGGCCTCCTAGCGATAATGTGTTGATTGGAATACAGGGCAGGCAAATGTCCAGTAAAAGAAAAGCATATTCAAAACACGGAAAGAGAAAAAACAGAAGCAAAAACAATATATATTTTTATGCTGCTACTTTTGTTCGCTATTGTTAGGAGCGTAGTAATTGCGTCTGTGTACACATGAGGTATTTGCCATGTCTTATATAGTGTTTGTATCTGCGCAGCGTGGATGAGAATGTGTGGGCCAAAAGTTTCGACAATATTGTGCAGCAGACATATTGCGAAAATCTGCGAAAGTGACTCAAGCCAGCACCTTTCTTATGTACGGACAATTTTTCCAGCGGGTAACTAAAAACGGGCGTCTAATGATGAAACGGCGCTAAAATACATAATAAGCAATGAAGCGCATAGCTGACGATGCACTTAAAGCTCAAGACAGTGAATTCCTCAATTCGCGCTGAGCTAAGCCTTGTTGCGTGAACACACATCAAGTCAAGCTAGACTCAACGCTTTTAGTTGGGCGTACGTAACGAGCCCACGTACGCAGGCACGGGAGAGAACTACACGAGTGCAGTACGTAACCTATCGCCTTCAGAGATGCGCGCGTACGCCCGACAAAAAAAACGCGGCGTGCCTAAACGTGACGAAGCGTACGCGGCGTGACGCTCCCGCGATATCTCGATTGAAATAGGAACCAGATAGCAAAACGGCAGCGATGGCTTCGATCGCAGAGAGCAACAACGCCAGCCCAAATCGAGTGTATTTTACTTTGAGGGACGATGTTGCGCTGCTAGCGGAAGTACAAACCAGCGATCCGTTAAGGCATCCGGAACAAGCCGACGTAAACCATGGATACAAAATTATTCGCTTTGGCTTAGATATGCTAGTCGCCCTTATGACGGCCGCTACCACAAGAGTGCCCGAAAAAGCACCAAAAAGCTGCTTTATTTCTAATAATAAGCGTCTAGTTGAACCAAACGTATCTCGGTAAGGTGGATACGGTAAACTAAAGGTAGAGAGTTATAGTATACCGGATTTACCGGATTAGCGGGTGTACCGTGATACCGGAATCGAAGTGCGCATGCGCAGATACATACGTCACCCGTACCGCTTCCCGTACGCGCGGTATTTTTCAGATTTCACGTTACCTTGGTAGCGTAGGTGTACGTAGTGTACGGGAACATGGTGGTGCCCTGGGACGACCGCTTCGGATTGTTTTTGGCGTAGTTGTTGAAAGATTCACGTTGTTTACCGCACACGACTGTTCAAAGTGGCCTCATTTGCCTTCAGCTGGCTTCTATGACCGAGTATTACGGATAAGTTGGCGTAGTTTTTGAGATAGCTTTCCCTTTAGAACACGCCTAGGCCTAACTACCAGATAGATGTAAACAAATCGGGAACGTACATGTTTTCGCGTTTGGTGCGTAGTTCATATTTATTAACTTTTATTATAAAAAAAATAAACTTCTAACAATGCTTTGCGCGGTGGCATAGGCAAACATTCTCGTTTTTTTTTTCATTTTCACTGTTTAACTTAATAACCATCTAATAGCTGGCACTACCATCCCAGCTAAGGCACATGAACCACGTGAACATATTCCGTTAAACTATACAAAGTGTGCACGTGCGTCACTCAGCGCCCCTTCGTACTTTCCAAAATGCGCCATTGACATGCCAGGTACTAAGCGGGAGACAGATGGCTTAAGCGGGAGACCGACTCCGTCGCCTACCGCAGCCGTGTTGTCTTCCCGTGCTTGCGCCCGTTTAGTTTTCCCTCACAATGCAAGTTTGAGGGCTGCTAGTGAGACAAGTTGATTCAGTTGTCCCCGAAGAGGGAGCGGAGCTTCGGGTTGTTTCTTCGCCGAAAGTTATTACCTAAAATTGAGAACGTACATTGCGATTTTCCGAAAAAAAAACTACTTGAAGAAACTCGGTGATATTTGCGTTTTGAGGCGTAACCTCGATCCGGGTAAGTGCCATAGCCAAGCACTTAGGTGCAAACAGATATAGCCTACGAAAATACTGTACATACAAACTTGTCCGCGACCACTGCGTGCACAATCAGCTTATCAGGGAGGCGGTTAAAATCGTGATGGCGATTGTGGAAATTCGGGTATTGCATTGAAACAAACTGTGAAAATTGATGCAAAACAATATTAGTTCCCTCTGAAGTATAGTCGATTGCTTCAAGTTTGGGGGTCAGGATTTTGAAAATCAGTCAATGATTTTCCTGACACGGTCTCCATCATTTTCAGGGACTCCACTGTACATTAGCGTAGAAAAAAAATTAAAATACAAGGTGAAAAAGATATCAAAACATTTACGAAAAAAAGTGATGAGCAGCATTACCGCGGCACGCACCACGCGAAGTCTCTATCTGCCTCGCATAATATTTTCCTCGGCTGTTTACACAAAATTCAATCAAATAGGCTCAACATCAGCACTGTTAAAACACTTGGGGGGGGGGGGGGTGCTGCTACTTTGGTGGCGTGGGCCACAGCAATATACAATTACATTTAATACATACTGCAGACCATGGTTAGGTCCAAGCAGGGGGGCACAATATAATAATAATAATATTATATCTCTTGTACACTTGCCTAGCTCTGCACGACTCGTTTTCATTTGGAGCTGCTGCGCTTTCCTCATCCGCTATTAAAATTCCGGCTCGAGAGACTTTGGGCTTTAACCTATTCTTCGGCCACGCGATTTGTGGTGTTTGTAGTGAAAGCGAGATAATGGGCCCTCGTAGGTCGTGGCGGGCAGCCGGTGTGCGCGGTGGCTGGTATATGTGTCGCACATTTTGATTTTCTGGTCTTGTATCGAGTGAACAAACGAAGCCTTCGTGATCTGATAAGCTCTTCAAAGTACGACAACAAAAACCACAATGCTTTTCTTTCCGCATTGTGCACAACAGATGAGCCCCAAATAAACAGCGCTGCAGCACGCGAACTGCCGTAGGTTGGGTGGCTAGCCACCCTACCGTATAGGTATTTAGGGAGGTACCCGGGCGTCGCGGGAGAGGGCGACAACGGCGGAAGTGACATCACATGAACACTATGGCCCACAACGAACGTTTGCTGCACGGGAACGCCATTTCCTTAACCTACGCTATCACACGCTAAACTATAACTGTCTATTGTCGTTGAGCGCTTCGCATGCAGCGTACGCAATGTATCATGCCGCGTACGTAGGCTCGTTACGTATGCCCAGCTAAATGTGTCTGATATATTGATTGAAATAGGAACCAGATAGCAAAAAGGCAGCGATGGCGTCGAACGCAGAGAGCAACAACGCCGGCCCAAATCGAGTGTATTTTGCTTTGAGGGACGATGTTGCGCATCTAACGGAAGTACAAACCAGCGATCCGTTTAGGCATCCGGAACAGTGGCAGGAGATTGCTTGGCGCCTCAGGTAAGTCCTGAAAAAACCATTTACAGCACGCTGTGTGCGCGAGCGCCTGGACCTGTTGCTGTTTTCTTTCTAATAACATACGTCTTGTTGAACCAAACGCATCTTGGCATGGTCAATACTGTGTTGAGAGGTTCGCATACAGCGTACGCAACGTATCATACCGCATACGTAGACCTGTTACGTACGCCCAACTAGAAGGGTCTACTAGAAGAGTATTTATCTAACGTGACGCTCACACCACCACGTTTTAGGGGTAAGATTGGAGAGCAGTTGTTAAGCAGTAGCATAGCCAGGAATTTCGTTCGGGGGGACAGGGGGGGGGGTCGCGTTGCAGCGTGGCCACATTGAATTTTTTGAAAGACTAACTAAAAATAACAAATACATGACCGGTACAAATTTTCACAACATGCTTTCGAAAATCAATTCTTAAATGCTGCGCCCGGTCATGAACGAGAAAAAATGAGTTTTTCCATATTAAAGTACAGCATGCCTCGATATTTTTCCAGGAATAACTGTCATCAATATCTTCCAAATATTGCTATATTTTTCACGTAAAAGGAACAGAAAATATCTCGAATATCACGTAAACTTTGGAACTGCATCAGTTTGAAACTCAAGAAGAGCTGCATAACAGAAATAACGCCATATCCACAAAGTGAATGATAATAGAGGATCTTGCTGCTGCTTCAGCTGCTGCTGCTGTTGTTGTTGTTGTTGTTTGTGGTTGTTGTTGCTGTTGTTGTTATTGTTTTCGTTGTTGCTGTTGTTGTTATTGTTTTTGTTGTTCGTTGCGAGGCCTTCGGCCTTAGATATTGGTTGCACTCTCGCGCACCTTCTAGTGGGCCAACTATAAAAAGATGCCGTTCGCGTAGAGTCCGTGCTGGCCGTTACTGTCGCCATACACGTCATTGCGAAGTGCCGGCTAATAAACACCTTAAAAAACTGGTGATCTGATACTGCGCATAGTCTAGCAGGCTTGAGCTTTAAGGTAATGAAGTCGTCGCGTCTTTTCAATGTTGTTCCTAGGCGCACGTGTACCACGACTGTATTAATGCCATAGCTGCTGGTTAATAAAGTCGTTTTCGCCATATATAGTCCCCTTGTCTACGCCGCCGAGTCCTCACATTTGGCGCAGCCGACTACAAACCCTGCCGAAGAATTTAAGCTGAGCAACTCGTCTATTTCCTGTGAGTTGGTGTTTGGTACCAAATGCTGGCCTGACTGTTTTTGCTTGCGCTAAGCCTTTTGCGAGCTCGACCACCCACCGACCGACCGCAAAGACCTCGACGGGTTCACAGCGGAGTTTAAACCTTATGAACGTTCACGTCGTAACCTAGAGATGACTCACTCGAAGGACAAAATGATACAACGCTTGCTTCATAACATCGCCCACAAGCGTCAGCCATCTGGTAAGCCCGAATCAGCAACTGACTAGTCGGTTATTACTTCAAGTACGCAAGTGCTGAGTGAGTTATTACAGCAGTTTTTGACGTTGTCACAACGGCCAACGGTTCCTTGTCCAAGTCACTATGTTCCCGATCTTTCGACTTCGCTGCCAACCTTTATTGGTGACGGTATCCTTTCAGCTCACCAGTGGCATGAAGAACTTGAGCGCACCGAAGGACTGGCCTCATAGACGCCGACTACTCTCCTTACCGTAGTAAGCTGCTAGGCACTGCTGCACATTGGAAGTGTGCGACAGGAAAAAACTTCGACAAGTGGGATAATTTCAAGACTGTCGTCAAGAATTAGTTTGGACGGCACGCTCTTGCCATGGCGGCGCATAGCAACCGAGACGCTCAGTCAGCGAGTGAGAGCCTCGCATGACCAGGTTTTGGGAAGGTTAGGTTGCTGTATATGCTACCTTGATATACACAGTAACTCTAGTGCCAGCTTGCACGGTGCATCTCTCACGCATCGGATTCATCAGGATTATTTTTGGGGGCAAAAGGGGGAAAGGGATGTAAAGCCGCGCTGCATCACAGCCTAGGGAAAGGAAAGCACTCGCACCACACGCTCATGGGGTCGTGTGGCCTTGTTGGGGTGAAGAGTGTTGCATGTGCTTGTTATACAGAAGACATGCTCAAGTTTGCGCAGCGCCGATGGCCGCCCTAGCAGAAAGAGGGCAAAGCATCGGTCGCACGGGCGAGCGGCGCTTGCTGGGTATTCCCATCGCGCGCACGGGAATGGGGCGCTTAACACGCGTTTTGCACGCTATGGGCACCACTCCTTCGTCATCCCGAAAAGCAGGCATGCACTACTGCTGCATTGTTAGCTCCTACAAAACATGACGAAGATCTTACAACTGCCCGTCAAGTTCTACCGTTTCCAATGCAAGCAGTGCTAGACGGAAAAGCATCAAGAGTGGATTATGGCAGTTAGCTGATACTCCACGGAATTGTTACTTCGAAATATTTTAATCGTGCACAGTAATACACTGTTAAACTATTAACTGAAAGACGCGTGATATCCGGACTAATACTAAGAAAAGTACGTTTGTTAACTGAAACTGCAGCAAATAGGCAACCACTGTACATTGCACGATTGGGCTCTGGCTTTCCCAGACAACCATTTGTAGTGCGAAAGTGGCGGAGATTGCTAGCTTATTACACCAGTGCCAAAAAACCGTATTGCCGTGCAAGTGTTTTATTCAGCTGATGGCTGGAGACCTCTCGTCGCCGCTCAGTGTAAACCGATTTATGCGGTGGGTTTGCGCTGGGCGGTTTATGTACAGACCTTGCAAGCAACACTCACTGATTAGTTAGCAAAATGAGGTGTGCGATGCTAGGATCAAACTCAAGAGTTCGATTCCCGCGTACGCAAGCTGCATTTCCACGGGAGCGAAACAAAGAAACAGTGCACTCAGATTTTGGTGCAAGATTGATAAACAGGGCGTGTTGAGGTTGCATATTTGAGTTGAGTTAAGTTTAGTTTATTTACCACGTACAGTTTTACAGTAAGTGGCTGGGACAGAGGAAAAAATCTGTATAAAACAGCTTGACAAAGCCCCATATCCCGCGAACAGTGGTATGACGCTCAATGTAAACAGAAGTTATACTCGGTGTGTGTGCACCTCTGTTCGTTGTCGTACTTAAAATAGATTGAAGTGAACGTTAAAAAAAACCTCAGGTGGTTAGAATCAGTCTTTATTCTCACACCACGGCGTGCCTCCTAATTATATGAAGGGTTTCGCACGTAAAGTGTTATATCTTTGCATGCTCTTGAGCCGCGGGCGATATACAGCTGCCGCTATGAAAACGAGTTGAAAAAAGAACCAAGGCAGATATAAAATTTCGATGGTTTTGCGAAATTTGACGTGGTTATCAGTGGTAAATGTCGGTACAACTAAACACATGCTCGATCCTTTAGTGGGAATTCTATGATATGACAAAGACCAAGCGAGCTGTCAAAACAACCAAAGCGACATTCGAATCCGTGAAACTGCTGCGCGATCATGACTCGCTCGCTGGATTCCGTGCCGACCAGTTGTGCCCTCGCGATCTCTGACGACAGTGCTGCTCTGGCCGATTGGATTGGTCCTACGCCACCTCCTGACGCCAATCCCCGTCGACGACCACAGCGTAGCTCTGGCCGACTGGATTAGCCCTACGCCATCTCCTGTTGCCGACAAGAGCTCTCGCCAGTCGTGCCCCGTCCTCGGGACTCCTGTGACCATGTTTCATCTTTCCTATCTTCTCTTTACTTCCGTCTTCGCTCACTGTCCGTGTGCATCTCTCTCTCTCTCTCTCTCTCTCTATATATATATATATATATATATATATAGAAATGCGCACGGACCCTTGGTTTTCATGCCCCTTGGTTTTCAACGACCCTAAAAAGTTTATCAAACAAGAAAAAACGCACTTTTCGTCTTGCAAAACGCTGTCAAACATCTACTCCTTGGAATGATTACGCGAACACACTGCATGCATATCGCATCGCGTTAAGAGAATCAAAGGTCGTCTTCTTTAATACATATCAACCTTCCCTTCTTTCTACTAATCCATCAAAATTTTGGAGCACTATTCAAATAAAAAAGAAAAATAACATATCTCTTACAGATACTGGTGGTTGCACCATGAGCAATGAAGAATGTTGCATGCTTTTAAATGGGAATGGAAGCACTACAGCCGTCAACATGTTTCAAACACCGTTCCGTTTTTGGGGCATATTTCCATAGAATTCGCCGCGTGGAACAGCCTCACTAGTTCAGCGCAAGCGCAAGTGCTGGCCATCCCGGCAGCAAATGATGGAGGCATCAACTCGCCCATCCGGCTGAACAAGCACCCGTTCCGCTGTGAAACCACCGAGACATTTCGCGCAAGCTGGCTGCGTCTCACCGCAGCGCTGTCATTCCCGGCTACCAAATCGACAGACGCATCAACATCGGCAAGCCTTAAAACAGCTGGAATGGCTGACGCCATTTCAGTGGGAATGGAAGCACTACAGCCGTCAACATGTTTCAAACATCATTCCGTTTTTGGGTGCAGGGGAGTACAGCGCCTCAAGTTCACTGTAAAACGTCAAGCATTGTTTGGCTGCTAGTGCTTCCAGGCCCACAAACCTTGTTTCAATTAAAATGTGAATGTGTGTTTATCGCTAAGTTGCTATTCATGTCCGGCGACGTAGAGCTAAACCCTGGCTCCCCCAAAGACGATCCTAACAAAGAATTGCTACAGTTCGTTAAATCACTACACGACAAATTTGATTCCAAACATGAAGAAGTGATGTCTGCCTTGAGCTAAGACAAATAGGCTCAGTTTCGCTTAGTTCCTCAGTTCTTCATAAGCAGAAAAAGCTTGATCTTCATTTTATCGCCACCTCAATCCAATCAAACACCACTACTTAAAAAAGAAGAAAAAAGAAGGGTGCCACCGTGTAAATTCTCCAGCACCGATTTTTGTGTACCAGCACACCAGTTCTAATTTCATACACTCCGGTGAGCAATGAACGAGCGAATAATAAGAGTTATTTATTGAAGGTACTGCCAAAGATAGACAACAGCGCAACAAACAAACGCCGTCATCGACAAGAAATCACAACTGCGCGCTCACGCACGATCGCATGTATACGAGTGTAGTCACTGCGACAGAACGAGCAAACCGCGAGTGAAAAAAATCCACTTAAATGTTACAATTCAGGAAAAAAATCACTGTATCTTCAAAGGGTACCAGCACTTGCTTGGCCCAATTGAAAGGGTAGAAATATTTTCACGTACTGTCGCCTCCGTGGTGAGAGCGATACGACAGCGAGGACATTTGCTCAGCCCCCTGTTCTGCCAAGACCAGTGTGTGACCTGCAAGTGTCAAATAGGACTGGTTCGCTTGAGCATCTGAACATGGCATTGCCAAGGTCATCGAGCTGCTTTGACGAGGATGACATGGAATCTGACGGAGGATATGCTGAGGCCACGAACAGCCGATTTAAGAGGAAGCTTCATCAAGTGTAAGTGACCTCAACCACAATGCATCGTCCTCTCCGCAAACGTGCACAATTTGTTATGCCCCTATCACTGCTACAGACGACCTGAATTCGTTGAATCGACTAGCCCTCATGGCGTATCATGAAAGGATAGCTCCAGAACCAAAAAAGAGGTCCGCAATAATTCCAGAAGAACTATAGTCGCTGTTGACGTTTCTACACGACCTTACCTCAATGCATTGAAGGCTGTGACTCAGATTGGCAACATACCTCTGTGCTCCTTCAGTATAAATTGAGGCTCCGTCTTGCTGGTGTGATTTCTGAAGTGGATAAGGATATTGATAGCAGTGATGCGTTAACACTGACATCCTCTACAGTCGATGTCACAGAAGTACACCGTTTTGGAAGGTCGAAATGTGTGAAGAAAGTTTTTGTGGGGGACACATTGCCATCGCATGTAAAAGTGGGCTATGTGAGTTATCTCGTCCGCTCTTACGTTTCTAGGCCTTTGCAGAGCCGCAAATGTCACAAACTTGCGCTCGTTAGCGCTGTGTGCGTGAACAGGTTGACTTATCCCCGCTGCAACGGAGATAATGAAACGTCGTCATATGGGGTATCTAACGTGAAGTGCTGTAACTGCGATGGTCCGCATGAGTCGAGGTCGAAAGGTTGCCTTAAAATAAAGACTGAAATGACCGTACTTAAGAAGATAGTACTAGATTATTCTATGCACAAGGAAGCGGCTTCTAAGGTGCACCTTCGCCAGAGGCGCTCTTCTACCGGCCGGAGGAGATCAGCATCGACAAGTGTACGAAAGCCTGTATTGCCTGCTGAGTCAACGAGATATCCTCTTATATCTATAGCGGTATGTCAACAATGAGTCACACCGTTTTCGAAGAACGTGACTGACAATACCTCATGGCCTTCTCTACCACCTCGGAGCGCTGAAGCGCACGCAAGGGCCTGAAAACCGGCATGAACGTGAGACTTCATGATCGGATGTGAAAATCAAAGCGATGTTTACGAGGTTGGTCGGTTCCTTGCGAATCGTGCTTGTAGGTGTCAGGACGCCTGTTGCCAAGTATGTAGTGAAAATTCTAGACAGACTAGTACCGGTGGTTGTAGCTATCAAGAACCAACGAAATCACGGCATCGGCAGCCTCATTGTTGTCACTGAGTGAAGTGATTAGTCGCTCGGTTATATTTTGATGAAACGCTCGAGGGTGGCGAGGTCACCTCGGAGATTTTAAAAAGAGATTGTTGAAACATCGATTCCCTGTTGCTCGGATATGCGAGCCCAATGTGACTTCAACATTCAGACTGTCTGGATATGAACAACTCACTTCCCAGACAAGTGCAAACCCTAGCAAAGTGTTACTATTCATGCGCTGTGACCTCCCGTATTTTGAAAACTAAATAACAATGCAAAGCAGTAATGATTAGGTTTATATCACCTTGAACCTAAAAAGACGTACGATATCGATCAGCAGTGGTTACATTTCAGCGAGCGGGATATTTAACGCTGAACACCTGAAACTTGTCATCGACACGAGAAGAGAACCTCACGTCATTGTCGGTGACTACAATGCACATCACCTTTTTTGGAGCAGCAGCCGCATAATTACTCGGGAAACACAGCTTCTAGACCTCACAAGCAACAATGGTCTGCATATTCTTTACGACGGATCACCGGCATATCTCCATAGCTCAACGTACAACAGCCGTCTCAACTTAGTCGTCGCTTCTCGGTGTCTTTCAACATCAGCCGCCTGATGTGCAGACGTTGAAACATATGGTAGTGAACACATTCCTATTTCCGTAACACTACGATGGTATACCAGCGTTGCAAACATACCAAGGCTATTCACAGATTGGGATCTTTTCAAGAAGTGCTAGAAACGTCTTGTAGCTCTATAGTTTCTCCGACTGAAATTGAAGAAAAAGACTTGTCACAGCAGTAGAGTCCACTACACGTTTTTTCACAACATATAATTCCAGAATGCCTGCTGATGTGGTATACGAAGAACTGCGGGCAATTCGTCATTGAGCTGAACAAAAACACAGACAAAGAAATCGATCACAGACCTAATGAGCTCTCGTACGTGCATAATATTGTACCAGGCGCCTTTCAAACAAAGTGTACTTAGACAAGTTTGGCCGCCAAAACTGTAAGTCATTTTGCACCACCCTGCAACCACGAAGACCACTGTCAAAGATATAGAACGTCGTACAAGCTGTATCATCTTATCCTCGGAAATTACCTTTTCTGCGTGCCTTAACCATCATAAGGGCATGCAGCGAGGAACAGATCGCGGAACAATACTGCATGCACCTCTATGGCTCTGCAACAACAGATGGCTCACTGCTTCGGTTCACACCCCCTACGGCAGACGTCCGTCTCGATCAGCCTTTCACGCTGCAAGAGCTTCGTGAGGCTGTGTCCGTTTTGCAACATCTGGTGCACCATGGTCTGATGCAATCAGCTATGCTACCCTGCGCCACCTGGGTCCTCGGGCAAGCGAAGGACTGCTGTCATTGTACAACTTTCCTTGGGCATCTAGAACTGTGCCGGCGCACTGGAAAACTAGAAAGATCACGGCATTGCTGAAACCAGGCAAGTCTCCCCGTGATATGTTATCCTACAGACTAGTGGCGTTAGCAAGTTCTGTTGAAAAACTGATGGAACTAATTATTCTGGTGTGGCAGCTTGGGCTAGTTGGTATGGCATGATGATAGTTATAGCGCGAGAACAAAACGACGATACAGAGACAAGAAGAAGTGTCTTTCGTGTCCATCTTGTCTCTGTATCGTTGTTTTTTTTCTTGCGCTATAACTATCGTTCTGGTGTGTTTGAAATGGTTCCTAGAGAACGAAAGAGAACGCACAGCAGACATGACTGGCTTTCTGGAAGGGAAGGTGATCAATTGACAGTGTGATAAATTTGGTAACAACTATTGAACACCAGAACAGTGCCACCGATTAATGACTGCTGTATTTCTGGATATAAAAGGTGCATTCAATATTGTTCTGAATGAAACCATTCTAAATTTTCTTGAAGTATATGACGTTGGCGGCCGCATGTATCAATAGATAGCCAGTTATCTTCAAGAACGAAATATAGTCACGTCTACTGCCGACGGTGACACAGATAATCACCCCGTCTTTTGTGGTGTGCCTCAAGGTGCAGTCCTGAGCCCAACATTGTTATCGTACTTGTTGGCCTCGTTAAGAAGCTCGTTAGGCTAGGAGGAAAAACAGCAGTGTCTGTTTACGCAGATGACGTTTGCATTTGAACGACGAGTCGAACACGTTTGCAAGTACAAAAGAAACTACAACGTGCGGTATCGACAACATCTGCATACCTCAGTTTCTGTGGACTGCAACTGTTACCGACGAAAAGTGCAACCCTGCCATTCACGATAAATTTCATGACTTGCTACCTTCTAGTGATCGATGGGAACATAATACCTTGGGTAACTCATCACAAATTTGTCGGAGTTATCATTGATCGTGATTTGTTTAGGTTGAAGCACATCTCATCGCCGAGAAAAACACTGGACAGCTTTGTCTAAGTCGTTGATCATATGTCTGGAAAATCATGGGGACCATCGAAATCATCTCTACTGCAGCTATACCAGGCACGTTTTGTTAGATACCTTGGCTATACAGTGCTCCTCTCTAGTGCTTGTACATCGTATGTACGTACGCTCGAGGGACCTCAGGCGCGTGCCTTAAGAATTTGTATAGAAGTCCCTTGATTTATTTCTAAATGGGGCAATTTCGTAGAAGCGCGTGCTTGTCCATCTTGTGTTTATCTTCAACACGAACCACTACGAGTACATCTGAGGCTACTGGCAAGACATCGAGACCATCCACTCGCAGACACTTTTGACACACGGCCCAATGCTGCATACTCAGATGCTGTTATATCACACCGAGATCTGCTGCCTTCAAATTATGCACCACATGAGATCTCTGACATACCACTATGGACGATGCCTAAGCCGATATTGTGAATTTTGATCCCAGAGATAACAAAAAGTCAAACATATGAACTGCTGGTCTTAAGCATTTTGCTTTGTCGTATATTGCCTATATGTACAGATATACATTGCACATTTTTGCAGATGGCTCTGTCACGCAGACATCTTCAGCAGCAGCTTTCACTCGGCATCAAATGGAAATCACTCAATGCTTCGAAATAGCACACCGAACATCATCTACTACCTCTGAGCTGACCGGCATCCGACAAGTTTCGTGCTACATTCTACAAAAGAGTCCACCGAAATCCCCATTATTTTGCGACTCCAAGCCGGCACATCAGCTAATTAGAAACTGCATAGATTTATTGATTGATTCGTAGGGTTTAACGTTCCAAAACCACCATATGATTATGATAGACGCCGTAGTGGAGGGCTCCGGAAATTTCGACCTCCTGGGGTTCCTTAACGTGCACCCAAATCTGAGTACGCGGACCTACATTTCCGCCTCCATCGGAAATACAGCCGCCACTGCTTGGATTTGATCCCGCGACCTTCGGTTCAGCAGCCGAGTACCTTAGCTACAGACCATCGTGGTGGGGCAAAACTACATATGAAAAAAGACACTTCATACAGTCATCTGGTGTGGGACATAATGAATACGTTGAGTGACGCATTTCAATCCGGACATACCGTTGCGTTGCAATCGATTGAAAGTCAATGTGGCTGAGCGGAAAATGAACAAGTTGATGCAGAAGAAAAATGGCGCGCACTAGCGGCGAAATGATATCAATTCACTTTTCCCGATATGACATCAATGCCTTGCTCTCTGAAGGTATGATGACATCTATGCAACGAGTATGAAATGATCCAGATTATCGCCACGATCGCAATTATAGGCTTGGCTCTTGTCGTGCTTTTCGCATTCCCTTCCGATTAAGGAGAGACCAGGAAACGCTCTTACATAGACTGCGGATGGGTGTTGCATACACGCGACGATACTTATGCAAGAATGCACACGAGCGAAATCCTAACGGCAACTTGTGTTGCAGTTAAAATAGTGTCTGCAACTTGTGATGCAGAGACTATTAATCACAGTTTTTGTGTGTGTTCTTTATACGCAGTTGAAAGACAATCTTTCAAGCGCCTCACAGATGATCAAGACTGCCGACTTTTTTCTGAAGGGTAAGGGCCTGCTCGCATTTCTCGCATTTCTAAGCAAGACATGCTTAGACTACAGTCTTAAGAGCTTCGGCTCATGTGCACGTCCTACACCAAACGATCCATTATGTGGAGTGACTTATAGTGCTATATCACAATTACACCTCATATTACCGTCATCTTTCTTTCCCTTTTCCCCCTCCTCCCATGAGGAGTAGCAGGCTAGAAACCCGCTATACAGGCCGACCTTTCCCCCCTTTTCTCATTAAACACATTTTTTTTCTTTCTGAAGTTTTTTCAACAAAAAGAGTGCGGAAAGCATACGACACCAACCACTAGCGAGACGTTCGTGGAGACGCATATCATCATATTTGAACCCGGACGAATCAAAACGTTTCAAGACACCTCAAAGACTCATTTTCTATCTATACTGCACCATTTGAGATAAAGTTCAGAATGCCCGAGCAAAATAAAGCGACTCAAGTGCAAGAAACGCGGAGGTTCGCACGCTTCAGTGAGTTGCCAGACAAGGGACGCAGCCGGCGGCTAGGCACTATGGCGGCGCCCAAGTCAGCCGCAGGTGCAACTGGCTGGGGGGGGAGAGGAGTGTTGCGATATTGGGTTGCGATATTAGCAGGTGGCGGGGTTGCGTATCTGTTTTCCAAACACAGGCAGCAACCGTGTACTGCAATGAGCCGGTTTAACAACAATTCTTCCTCGGTGGTGACATTATTCCCTTAATAGACGTGACTCCCCAAAAATTCACAGTCGAGGCTGTGAAGTCAGCCTTTCTACTGCAAAAGCACAGTCCCTAAACTAGGCCTCTTCCTCCATCGCCAGGCGTTCACAGACGCATGTCGCCAGTAAGAACACAATGCGGCTTCGCTACATAGCTACAGTTGCTAGCCTGATAAAACTACAAGTTTGATTTATGCGAAATTCCGCTCTCGAAGGGAGCATATACAGTAATGTGAGGGCCTGAATGCACCGAACACAGCCTGGAGGCGCCGTGAGGCGGAGCGTCATCCCTTAAGGCCGGATTTATAGGCACAAAAATCGGGTTTTAGGCGCCAAAAATATATAGGCTGGCAAAACGCCGTTTGAGGCTCCCGAAATCGCAAATATAGGCACAATGAACTTTTACGAAAATTCACATTCTCTGAGAAACACGCACGGGACTGGTGTCTACAAAAGGAAAACATACATGATGGCACATACGCGCGAAAGGTTCAGCAAAACCATTCTTTCTTTGCGCTCGGTTTGCAGAACATGGTTCCTGTTTATGTCCAGCATGGTCGAGTGCTCGCCAACGAATAAGTGTGCTACTGGGTCCCTTTCTTTCCGGCTTGGCTGAAAAGGTCAGCTGAGGAAGTAGCCAGACCAGTGAGAGGCCAGAAGTTTCTTTAAACCTCTTACTAATCGGGACTAATCGCACAGGTCAATTTCTCTTCCATGTGAACACCTCCACACTTCAAAGTTGTTCACACCTTTCATCGGGCTTTAGCATTTATAGCAGCCAAAAGAAGTGCACTCGTCTCTGAATATTTGCAACGCTACACGCCCCAAAAAGAGATGAAATGTTAGACTGAGACCACTTGTGGATGGATGGTTTGATGGATATGGCTGTACCCCAAGGGAAGTATTCAACTCCAAGCAACCCTGTGCTCCCGCAGCCTATGCTTCGGCTATCCATACAGCAAGCGAGCAATGCGGAGAATACTAATTCCGGCTGCCATGGCTAGGGTCATGCACACATGTGTGCCTCTGCGTGAAACTAAAGTTGAACCACATAGATCCTTTCCTTGAAACTTCCTGCTTAAAAGTTCGATAGATCTCTAGTGCGGACTTTTTAATACTGCCAATTCTTCACATATCGGTCTCAGCTTCCTTCACCTTCTTTTAAACCGATACTTTTTTTGGTTTGGCCCCCTGCTGTTTTCTAAATATTTACCCGTCAAATTCCTGGTTCGTTTCCTCCATTTTGTACCGACATTCTTCGTGTACAAGTAGCTGAAAACCTTCCTATCCCAATGATCCTCGCCCATTTCTCTCAATCGCTTCACCAATTTTATCTTGCTCTTAGCTTCCCTGCCCTCAAATCATGTCCTTACCATATCACCTTGTACTCCCTGATTTGGTGTATTCCCGTGAGCTCCTGAGGCAAGCCTATCTATTCCACGTTGCTTAAATTCTTGCGTGAACTTCTGATCTCATGCACAAGACCACAATGCCGAACATCAGCAAGATTCCTAATCCACAATGCCTAATTTCTAATATTGCTCGAACTTCTGATCTGATGCACAAGACCGCCATGCCAAACGTCAGACCAAGAACCATGACCCTTTCCATATTCCTCTCACAACATCATACCTATTGTAAATCCACAGTGCCCTATTTTTCATCACTGCTGGATTCCTGTTCCTTTAGTCGTTACGTATATTTCTTGCTCCCTTAGGTACTCGGTCCCATTGCTTATTCATACACTGAGATATTTGTATTCATGTGTTTTTTCTAGCGTGACCTTCTGTATCCAAAGCTGACTACCTTCATTATCATTAAAAATCACGACTGCTGATTTTTTCCTACTGAATCTGAAATCTAACCTATCTCCCACATTACTGCAGATGTCCATCAATCTCTGCAAATATTTCTTGTTGTTGGCCATTAGCACTATATCACCTGCGTACATCAATGCTGGTAGTGGGTGTTCAATGACTTTTCCTTCTTTGAGAAAAGAAAGGTTGAAGCCAAGTCTATATACCTCTAATTTGGCCTCTAATCCTTGTAGGTACATCATGAATAACTTTGAAAATATTAGTGACTCCGTCTTCCACTCTTAGTGTGTCTAGTATTTCACACAAGTCCTCTTGAATCACCTATCGTACGTCCCCTTGATATCCAAAAATGATAGCAACAGGGTCCTGTGCTTCTTTTCTGCTCTTTTGATGAACTGCTTCAGTGAAAACAGATTGTCTTCCAACCTCCTGTGTTTCCGAAACCCACTCTGTAGTTCTCCCAGCACCCCCTGATCCTCTATCCATGCCTGAAGTCTTTCATTTATAATCTTCATAGCCAGCCTGTAGACCGCTGATGTCACTGTTATAGAATGGTAGTTGTTTATGTCAGCTTTGCCCCCCTCTCCCTTATAGATTATGCTCATCCTGCTAAGTTTTTTTTCATCGGGGACATCACCATCGATTATTATTTTGCTCACTGCCTCTCTCAAAGTCTGCTTAGACTTCGGGCCCAATGTCTTTATCAGCATAGTTGGAATGACTTCTGGCCCTGTGGATGTACCACTAGGAACCCTCTTCTCAGCCCTTTCCCACTCTCGTGTTGAAATTGGAGCCACTGCGACAGTTCATTCATCATCTCTATTATGGTGCATAAAGTGCTTCTTTGTTGAAATTTTGCTGTCACTCTTGTTCTTATATATTCAATAATTTTGTCCCCTTCGAGCCTAGCACCTTGAGCTGTAGTTATAAGCCTCTGCTCCAAGCTCGCCACACTTTTAGATAGTTTAGACGGTTCCAGAATTTCGCAGCTGCCTTTGTATCTTTTTCGTGTTCTTCTGCTAGCTACTGAGCCCCCTTTTTTCTAATCTGTTCTTTGATCAGAAGGCTTAAAACAATGTCCCATTTCCCTTCCACATCATCTATCGGTTCACCCCGCTGCTTAGCATGTTTGTGTTGACTACAGTCTTCCTGACATTTTGCTTTAGCTCTCTTAACTTCCTCATTCCACCAACCCCTGGGTTTGTGTCTTCTTTTCGGAGGTGACTTGTCTCGTGACTTAGCAAGCTCTAGCTCAAACAGTGTAATTAGATTACTGTATGTCCACACTTGTTTATTATCCTAAGTGATTACTTTCTCAATTTGTTTGGTAGCTATTTCTATTTCTCTTTACGAAGAAACATTTTCCTTTAGTTGCTGATATCTCCTCGCCACTTTCACTGCTCTTCCAAAATTTAGCTTGATACATTTGTGATCACTACACCTGACTTTTGGAGCCAACTTCATTTATGTGCATTCTCCTGAGCCTAATTTAAATCCTATGTAACATCAGTGGGTAATCCATCGTCGACTGCAGGCTTCCTACCTCCCATGTTATTTGCCCTTCACACTTCCCAGTACTGTTGCAAATGATCAAATCATGCCTTTCACACATATCCAAGATCATTTTGCTTGTTGGGTCGGTATACCTACCAATATCTTCTATGTGCGCATTCATATCTCCTAGTATAATTATCTCGCACTATCGTTCTAATACTTCAACGTCCTTGGATATTAACTCCACCATTGCCTGGTCTTCCTCTCTGGCCTTTACTCCCGTCCACAAGTGCACCAAACCAAGAAGTGCCATTTGCCGACCGCTTTCCCTTTAGCCATAAGTGTTCCTTGCACTCCTGCTTGACGCTTTCCCAGTCAGTACTTTTATGAATGAATGCCACAGTACCATCCCTCTTTCTGCTGCTTTCTGTTCTATTACAATATTCCCACGCATAGTCCCGAGTGTTAGGAGGTTCTTCCATGTCCCTAAGATGTGCGTGTTTCTACAAAACCACATACCATCGGCCTCTCCTCCCTTATCTGTTCTTCTATTTCTTCCCACTTCAGCCTGTTCCTGCCACCCTGCATATTAATATACCCTACGTCTAAATTGGCTCGGCCCTCTTGGCTACGTCTATTTCTGCACCGGACTCAACCTATCTTAAATATTGGTGCCACTTTGGAATCGTATCTGTCCATACCACATGCCAATGAGTCTCCCTGGTTGTTTTCCTAGTTACTAGCTATGCTGCCCCTCGAAGGGCCGTGTGCTCCCCAAAAAAGCTACTGCGTGTCCTGCAAGTCGCCAACCCACCTCATGACCTCGCCGTCCATCGAACGGAATTCTGTCTCGTTGAAAACCACCCCACTTATGCACCTCTCTGTTTATTTCCACCATCTTAAAGCCTTTCTCTCGACTCATCCGCCATTTGCAATGGACACGAACTATAGGTGGCACGTGTGGCAATTCAAGATGGAGGACCGAGAGATGCTCAACTTGTTCAATGCACGTAGCGTGTCGTAGCAGGCCGGCCTAATGTAATCCTTATCAGAAATGATTCTGAACGGCTGTAAAATGCCGCTGCCGTTTACAAAGCATCAATCACTAGCGAATATTATGGCACACCTCGAAGCTTCTGAAAGAAGGATTCGGTGTCTCGTAGAGGGAGAAAATGTTTTGAACGCCGTCACCTTATTTGTTGTGGCGTCAACGCATTAACCATTGACGCCGTTGCCATTCAAGAATTCTACCTGGAAACATCCCATGTTCTAGGGAAGCCTCATGAGCTGGAGCTCGTTTTCTACGTGAAAAGTCGCATCAAGGTACGTACTACGTGAGTTTTATGCCGTCACAGTGGCTGCGCACATGTCTACACCAAACCGTCACATTCCCAGTGTAAATATCGATGACAAGCATGTTCAATAAGTAACGCGTACGTGCTCGACATCGTGCCGTCACGAACAAGAAGTGCGTACGCGCTTATCTTACCGCACAGTATCTGAAAACGACGATATGGCTGTGTGCGTTTTCAGAGTAGGCCCGAAAAAGTACGCTTTTCTCGTTTGCAAATTGGATTATGATCGAAGGTAGTTAGTGCACATTATAAGATCGAGATTAGATAGCTAGCGACGGCGCGGAGCTGCGGACCCTGTTACGTTTGTATGCAAAGAGCCTGCGAGGTGAAGGACGTGCGCCTCAGCGCGCCGCCTATGAAATTTGCTTATTCTGTTTCGAAACAAAGCAAGAGTCTTGGGGTGGCGTTGAAAGCACTATCGCACAACCTACGTGGGTTAGAAAAAAAAGTGCCGTGAATAGCCGAAACCCAAGCTATAATCGGTGTACGTTACGGTGAAAACTTAGTGTAATGCGCTCCTGGTTTTCCGTTGACTATGAAACAGGCTGAACCTTGCCATTTTTTCCTGCATTGCGAGTTGAATTTCTGTTCTTCAAATATTCAATATATTTTGCCAAACTATCAAACACTCACAATCCATGCACAGCGGCGATATACTGTCTGCATGATGCAAGTGATCAAGCAGTGTTCTTAACTGAATTTTAGCTCGCTATGATTATGGCGCTCCTAAATAATGAAACGTTACCCAAAGCAACCAAGTTTTTCGTAGTAAAAAAACCGCTGCAGTAGCAATACCTAAAATCAGTTTGCAGCTTTTATGGTTTTATAACTGGCCCAATTAAACCATTTTAGGTAAACTTTGGGTGGTTATGATGCACATGTGGATATGGTGGACCAAGTTTCACAGCTGCCATCCGCCATCTGGAAGCAGCTTTCCTTTCTGAGCCTAGATGACTAACGCAGTAGTGCAATCTTTATTTGGAAGAAGTGTTACCATGTTCTCAAAGGTGGCTCACGTGCATAAACTACTTTCTTCTGCAAGGCCACTGCTCTTGCAAGGCCGGAAACTCTGAGCGTTGAAAACATATTATTGCAATGTTGCTACATGTGAACAGGCAAGAAGCAGTTTTCTCATTTTATTCAATTGTATAAAACACCAGTCAAGCATACAGATAGCAAAACAACGCGATCTAAACTTCCGACAATGATTTCTACAGTGATGAAACTGGTAGCTGGGCACTTTGGTTCACACTTGAGGGTAAAACTAGTATGTGCTTTCAAACTCGGCAGGGACGTGGAAAAAATAAACATGAACAGGCGCCAACTTTCAGCTTTTATTTACCATCATCCTACAATATATATTCATGATGCAGACATTTGCAAGTGCACGTAGTCAAATGGTCATAATCAAACAGGTCACAAAAAGGCATGTAAAATTTGCACTCACTATCAAATGATGATACTGATTTGTCGCTATCACAAGTATTGCCTCTTACAGCAACTGGCCTTCTCACATTCTCAGGCATAGCATACACACTATTCGAATCCGTGGTGTCGAAAACTCAACAACAAACATTAGAGGTGGTTCTACTTTTCCCTTTGCCACTTACGGCTTATGGCTTTTAATGCTGCAGCAGCCAGCATTCAAATGCACTGATGCTTCTGGTGCCTCTAGTATGATTCAATGGGGCTACTGTATCCACAGAAGTTGTTAGTAAACTCTGATGGTAGTACCAGAAGCTGCACCACCAAAAATATTTTTGCGAAAAGCTTTCGCAGCATTTTTTTTTTCAATTTGCCTCTCTTCAATCAAGCAGCTCAAGACTTACTGCACATAAATATTTTGTATAAGTATCAAAAGTTACGAAAGAGTGAAAAAGTAATTTTATAGTTCACTGTGGTCTCTTCATGCTGTTTGGTTTATGCCAGAATCACTGCTAAAGACTCATTGATACAGAGTAAAATAAAATCTCAAAACTGGGAACATTGACGTGCACAACAAAATTTTCAAGATAAATGTGTAACAGGCACGTCTCAGAAAGTGAGCCAACATCACAGGTTAATAACCAGTAAACCTTTACGTGCGACTTTGCAAAACATGCTCGACACGTGCTTCCCAAATAATTTAGTTCGCAGCACCGCAATGTAGCAGAAGCTATCTTAAGTGTTATTTGTGGTTCCTTTGATTTTATTATAGTACTGGCATCCATAACTTGAACCTGCTGACGTGTACTGATGTTACACAAGCCTGGGGCAAGTTAGAGACAAATGCACTATAAACTCAATGCCTGTAAACTCAAAGAACTGTGCCATGTACAGTCCGAAGCGCTGCCGATTCTGGGCGCCGAACAAGAGGAAATACGCCAGCGACTGATTACGACAGCACACCAGAGTGCACTTGCTCTGCATCAGCGTGCCAGAATGCACCATATTGAAAGCAATCAAGTTCGCGAGTGTGCCACTATTCAGGAGCAAACTTTCATCAAGCACATCATGAAGAATGACATGAAACAATTCAGTGAACTAATGTTCCATGACATGGCATTCAGTGATGCAACAGCAATGAGAATTTATAAGTTTTCCAAAAATGACCTTGCGAAAAATGAGCTTCAATTCCACAACACACGCATTGAACTCACTGAAAAGGAGGCATTTCTAATGTGCACTGAGACAAGGCTTCAGGACAACACAAAGTGGCGAAAAGCTCGAAACGTGAGGATAACAGGGAGCATATGTCACGCTTATGTTACCTACATTCCAAGAAATCCAACATCTTCGGAAAGCAAGGTGTCCAAAATGCTCTCTGAAAGCTTCTGCGCAATTAACGCTACTCGTTATGGTAAACACTGCGAACAATTAGTCATTGAGAAATAGAGTAGATAACCAGAAACGGCTTTTCAAAGATCGGTTTCGTTGTTCACCCCAAGGTTCCATGGCTTGGATACAGCCCAGACGGTGTTGTTTTCAAGAATTCCAACCCTGCAATTTTGTTGGAAATTAAGTCAAGAGCCCTGTTCATGGAAAAACTTCTACTGCTGCCCAACTAGCTACGCAAAAGAAGCTTGCTTACATGAAGAAGAACGGCAAAAGCTTCACTGTGAACCCTAGGCATGCATACGTCTCGCAGGTGCAGCTTGGCATGTTTTTTTTTGAACTTGGCTGTTACACACTTCGTAGTGTATTCAGAAATGGAGTCAATGATATTAACTGTGAATAGAAATGATGAACACATCGACAAACATGTCCGCAAGCTGCAGTTTGTGTATTTCAAGCATGTTTTGCCGAACCATGCTGAGCTTGCTTAAGGATGAGCAGGCAATGTATTTTTGTTCAGTAACATTTGGCCTCGTTTACGTCCTGTGCCATGTCAAGTTATTAAAGACTGAGGGTAGGGTAAATTTAAGAAAATCAGATTTAGATTTTTTGGTTGTTTGTGACGATAGAGCTTCCCTTAACAATATTCAATTCTCCAGAAATTTTTGTGTGTTGTGATTAAGCTGAACGACCTGGCTTTTGAAGACCAACTGACGAGCAGCCAAGTCCCTTTTTTTCGAAGCGTGCACAACATGGGGTTCCTGGCTCAAGTGAATATAAGGGTACTTGCATGAGCAAGTTAGTATCTATTCATTGTTACGCTACTGCGCACCACTTAGATGACGAAGACTTTTGTAGGACCACTGCGATACCATACTATCACAATGTTTCCCGTAGCCCGAAAAAAATTGGGAGCCGTGTCTGAGTGCGAGGGGTTGTTCTGGCACCCCGTAAGTTCTCATCACTTTGCAGGGTAACAAAGAAAAATGTGGCGGAAACAAATGCTTGCACAACTAACCACACGAACAAGTTTGTGGATTGTGTCCAAAAAGTGCTCATGTGATACCGCTCTCGTGCGGAAAGAATTACGTAGGCCAGAGGGGAAGGTGCCTTAATAAATGACTCCGGGAGCAGAACAACACAGTGCACAAATCTGTACAAGTACACCTAGGCTTGCATTGTCAAGATTGCGGATGCCAGCCGAAGTTCTAATAAACCAAGGTGGTCGCTATACACCGTTATTAGATGCGCGAAATCATTGAGGTGTCAGAGCTTATTCGACTGCGGAATGGCTGCGTCAGTATGACATCTGTGGGACTAACGCAGAAGGATGTATTGCATCTGTATTCGTAATATAGGGTTGTGCGATAGGTATGTGGTTTCTCGGCATGTGTGGTTATCACCAGTGTACTGTTTACATTTTTGTAATTCAATCTCTGTCAACATTTTTTTCTAACCATAATACACGATTGTACAAAAGCATCATGTCTCCGTCTAGTTAAAAGTTTGCGCTTGTGTCCATGTGGTTAAGTCTTTTTCGTCTAAGCGGTGTGCAATAACACAAAAGTCAAGTGAATAGTTTTTAAAATTGAAACCAGTAGTTTTTATTAGCGTAACCGACTTCCTGAAAAGTATTATGGCTACCTAAAGGTACTAGAAGCTGCTTTTCTTAACATTTACCATGTGTTGCATCCACCTAGGCCTATTGCCTCGTGTGTCCAGGACGTGCATGTAGGCGCTGTTCTGTGCATCCATTTTCAGTTTGCACTATTGTTGATTTTCTTGCGGTGGCAAAAAATATTATCCCTTTATTTATGTGGAGCTTCCACAAACCGTGATTTTGAGTAATTGTATCTGCACAGAATGCAAAGGAACCATGGAACACATAAAGAACACAGTGTGTCATGTTTATTTAGGTGAAAAGCCTCCAAAACTGCCATCTTTAAAACTGTTCTGACTATTTAAAAGGCCTGCATGGCCGCACTAAACACTATCAAGGCCGTTTGTGCGTAACGCTGCTTTATTATTTGGTGCAATCGACCGCCATTATTAGTATTCGGCCAATAGAGACGGAAGTTACAGCAAAGCAAACCAGGAACAAAGAAAGGGAGATGATTCATGTCATGATTTCATGGCAGGTGATCAATTCTAACAAAACAAGAAATAAAATTTTTTTCCACTTCAGCTCTCTATATGTCGAAGCTACTTTTTGTTATTTTTGACCAACTATCAGAGCAACCTAAAAAAGTTTGGCAGATCCGATATACCACGAGAATCTTATGTTATAAGAAACACGCGGAAAGGAAGTGACTGTGCTGTAATTGATTCATTCAGTAAAACATTACAAAATGATGCTAAAGATATGCACAAGTGTTGTACGCACGCACAATCACATGTGTTTTATTTAGCCAGATGTTAAGAGTTTCGTAACAATTCCAACAGCAATGTGGGTATTACCAACATCAGAAGTGGTTAACTGATATGTATCCCTTATGCTTGCGAGGACAGTAGTCCTGACTAGTGCAACCTGAACTTACTTTGGAGGACGGCGCCTAACTCCAAATGATGTTAACTTGACATGACACCTGCGTCGTTGGAGTACATGGGTAATATTTAGGTTTATATAATTACGTAGTAAACACCACAATTGACACTGCACTGCCATTATGGTTACACAGGGCGGCCTTTTTCCAAAACTGTTTCGAGACCTGGTGTGGTGCTATGGTAGAATGTGCGAATGCCCCATAGAATCACCAACAGAGAGAGAGAGAGAGGAAAGGCAGGGAGGTTAACCAGATATTGGCATCTGATTTGCTACCCAGCGCGTGGGGCGGATAAATAGGGGCAAGAAAGAGAGGGTAGACAGAAAATAAAAGAAAAAAAAACACGTGCACTCATGTGAAAACGAAAACATACGCAGGATGGGCGTCCTAGCTACAACCGTTCAGTAAGGCCGGTGAGTCGCAAAAAGTGTAGTAGCGCTTTTAGGGCCTTCTTCTTTGAAGTTGCATCTTGTCGACATTGTAGAATTCCTTGCTCCAACAGAGGTTATCATCTAATTTGCTGAGTTCCTTGCGAAGGCATAGTCGTTTTTTACTATACTCTAGGCAGTCGCAAAGAATATGTTGGATCGTTTATTTTTTGCCACAGTGGCCACAGGCTGCGCTGTCGGCCATCCCAATACGGAAAGCGTAGGTGTTGGTAAACGCAACGCCCAACCACAGCCTACATAACAGGGGCAAAACCTCGACGGGACTTGAAGACTTAGCGTAGGGTCAAGCTAGTACAGTAGGGCATGCTTGAAGTGTGGCTGATTCCAATGTGATGTGGTTTGCTGGCGAGCAAGCCTGCGGAGCTTTCGCGCAGTATCTGTCCTGGAAAGTGGTAGTCGTAGTTTATGATCTTTTGTGTTGGCTGAGCGGGCAGCTTGATCGGCCCGTTCATTGCCGATGATTCCACAGTGACTGGGTAACCACTGAAATGTAATTTGGTGCCCTTTCTCAGTCAGGTGGTGTATAACCTCTGCTATCTCTAGTACCAGCTGTTCGTGTGCTCCACGGCGTAAGGCTGATAGTAGAGACAGCAGTGCCGCCTTTGAGTCGCAGAAAATAGTCCACTTGCGTGTAGGTTGATCAACGACAAATTGCAACACGGCACAAAGTGCTGCCAATTCTGCTGTTGTTGATGTTGTTGCGTGAGATATCTTGAATTTAATTGTCGTGGCCAACCTTGGTATCACTACTGCTCCTGTGGTGCTGTCCAGCTGAACCAATTCGTCCGTGTATATATGTGGCGAGTCTTGGTATTTCTCATACATGAGAAGTAGTGTGAGCTGTTTAAGAGCCGATGACGACAAATTGCTCTTTTTCTGGACGCCAGGTATGTTAATATTAATCTTTGGTTAAGCGAGACACCATGGCGGATTCACAGGTCTAGCGGCAGGAGAAAACGAAGTTGGGATCGACTCGCCATGTGCGGTCACTGTTTTGCAGTAAGATGTGCATGGTCGGACCACTGGTAGAGAGGCTAGGTGATGTCGAGGAGTTCGAGCAAGGTGTTGCATATGTGTCCTCAGCACTTCAACATTAATGTGTGTCTTGATGAGGTAGTCCCTTGTGATGGCGATAGTTGCCGCTGTTAATGCACTTTGCGGCAAGCCTAAACAAATCCGGAGTGCTTGAGCCTGGACACTTTGAAGCATTCGTATGCTTGTTTTGCTTGCGTTTGTTAACACAGGTAGGCTGTACCGAAGAAATCCAAGGAAAAGAATCCTGTATAGTCGCAACGTAGCAGCTGTGGACATTCCACAGTTCTTTCCAGCGAAGAACTTGAACAAATGACAGATGCCTGTCTAACGCCTTTTCAAGTATGATACATGTGGGCTCCAAGAGAGGTCTCTGTCAATTATAACACCTAGGAACTTGTATGATCGGAGGTGACGTATCCATTCGCTGTTTATCAGAACGCCATAGTTCTGCATTGGTTTGCGCGTAAATACCACAAGTGCACATTTCTTAGAGGAAAATTCCAGACCTCGTTGACAGAGGTAAATAGCAACTTGAGTGGCAGCTTTCTGAATTCGCGCTCACAGCTGTAGACGTGTTACTGCAGACGTCCAAACGCATATGTCGTCTGCGTACATTGACAATCTGACAGTACTTGGCAGATACTCATCGAGAGCTATTAGTGACAGGTTGAATAGTACAGGGCTAAGTATGCCACCCTGGAGAACACCACAGTGGCTGTAATGTAGCGAAGTGTCACCATCCTCGGTTCTCACGAAAAAGAATCGCTCAGAGAGATAACTGCGTATCCACTGAAACATCTGACCACCCACTCCTACCTCCTTGAGAGCGGTGAGGACAGCTTCATGTGTCACGTTATCGTACGCCCCTTTCACATCAAGATATAAAGAAGTGCAGAGACGCTTACGGCCTTTTTCGTGTTGCACGTAGCTGACCAGGTCTATGACGCTATCAATTGATGACCGGCCACGGCGAAAACCCGTCATAGCGTCTGGGTAGATGTTGTGATGCCCCAGGAACCATTCTAGTCGTCCTAGTACCATCCTCTCCATTACTTTGCCCAAGCAACTAGCCTGTGCAATCGGGTGGTACGATGTGACCAGGCTTCTGTAATGGAACCAAACGGCTGGTCTTCCAGTTAACTGGGAGAGTGCGTTTTCACCACGAATCAGTCTATATCTTGAGGAGGGCACTCCTCGCACACTCACCAAGGTGACACAGTGCTCTGTATGATAATCCATCAGGCCCGGGTGCTGATGTCCGTCTACACAAAGCCAGTGCTGCTTTAAGCTCGTTGATAGAAAAAAAATGGTTCATGTGGCGATGTCCTGCCACCACATGAGAGCGTGGAGATGTTGGGATCTGCGAGCTGACCAGATAAATTGGCACAGAACTCTTCAGCCACGTCGACCTCCGATCTAAGTTGAGAGAGAGCTAGAGCCTTGAATGGAGACCGCTGAACGGGAGCTGCCTGAAGCCCAGTTATTGCCCTCTACAAGTGTGATAAAGGCTTGCGGGGATCTAATGACGTACAACAGGCTGCCCAACGTTGTAACTCTAGCTTGTCTATGTGGCGTTGTATCTTCTTCTGAAGACGTCTAGCGATTCGTAAATCGTCGATTCCTTTCGTGCGTCGGTACCTTCGTGCCGCACGCCGTCAGAGAGCCCGAAGTCGTTCAAATTCCACATCAAATTTGGTTACTCTCGAAGAGCATGTGAGGGTGCGCACCGTGTCTTTCACTGTGGACTTGATCACCTCTTCTAAGTCAAGTGAGGTGTTCTCTTGACAGCGTTCTTCCATGAGAGATTTAAACTTGGTCCAGTCCACTCTTTAGATAGTTTCGCGTGCGTTGCAAGGTGATAATGCTCTGATCTTGACATATGTAGGAATGTGGTCACTCCCATGAGTTTCTATGTCTGCAATCCATCCGGCACACCAGACGAGACTTCGAGAAACAAAAGCCAAGTCAAGCCAGCTGCTGTATCCAGGGCCACGTAAAAATCTTGGGCTGCCATCATTTAACAAGCAGAGCTCGCTGTCTGAAGCAATTTTCATCAGACTTCTACCCTTTGCACTGATCTTCGGGCTCCGCCATAGCATTTGGTGGGCGTTAAAGTCTCCGATGATGGCCCAAGGGCCAGGAGTGGATGATAGGATGTGTCCTAGTCTTGTGTGGTCAAATCTTCTTGATGGTGACAGGTATGCACCGACAACAGTGACGGTAAGACCCTTTTTCTTCACTGTTAAGCATATATATTGGTTATCCTTGTCAGGTGGTACAGACCTAAAAATGCAAGTCAAATCACGGCGAATAAACACCAGGACCTTGCTGTTTCCACTATAAGAAGCCGACATAAATGATCCGTATCCGGAGAGTATGATAGCGCTCGATGAATTTGGCTCGCAGATGACGATGATGGGAAATCTATTGATGAAAACAAACCGAGGGAAATCTTCAATGTGTGATTTCAGTCCCCGTGCATTGCACTGAAAAATGTTTGCTTTTTGGACCTCTTCCCTGAAATACAGTGGCTGGTGGGCTATTATCTACTCAAGAGCTGCCAGTACTGGACTCAAAGCGTCCAGTACTTGAAGTGCACTTCTGGCTGACATTGTGCGCATGTTGTTTAAGACCGTACGAATGGCAATACTTATGGCTCGTAGAAGAGCAATCACTTGCATATCCAAGTTCCGCTGCTCCTCTGTTGTCGCAGCTTGCTCTGATGAAGGCGGCTTCTGATGCGGTTCTGCCACAATGCGTTGACACACTTCTTGTAGTTGACTGTGTTCTTCGCGAAGACCTTCGACGGTGACGTCGTTGTTTTCGTCGGAATTTTCCCGCGGCCTCTTTGTTGTAGAGCTGTCTCGCATCAGTTGTCTAAGAATAGTAAACTCCTTCTTTATGCGTGGACAGTCTTTTGAAGATGCACTGTGGGCACCTTGACAATTAGGGCACTTTAGTATGTTTGCTTGCATTTGTCCTCGGAGTGTGGTTCTGAGCATTGGGGGCACACCGGAGTTTTTGCACGCACCCTGTACATGGCTGATCTTTTGGCAGTTATCACATCGCACAGGATTCGGAATATTTGGCCAGACCTAGTGACGAAACTGGCCAACCTTCACATGGGAGGAAAAACAGCCCCTTTAAACGTAATTTTCACACAATGTGTGTTACCAAGGCGGCCGACATTAACAATGACATTATTTGCATTTGCCGGTTTTATCAGCACTGAGAGATCCAGGTTTGGAATTTCAGTGGCGTTGGCATAAATGACTTCTGTTGAAGTGGTGCTATCAGCTGGTGTTATTGACTTGACATTGGTGTTACCCAGTTGCGTTAGTTTCTGAAGCGCGTTCAGCACACGTCGGTTCAGCACATCGATAGCCAATTTGTTCCTTCTTGCGTTTAGTCGTACTTCTTTGATCTCATTTGGCGTAATATTCTCGAGATACACAGAGAGCGCTTGCCTGTTAAGCCCGCGTAGACTGTCGGTAGCCTTCAGTGGCACAAACAGGATGGAGTGAGGCCATCGCTGAGGGGCAGTTTTTACGGTGGTCGTGCTTGATGCCGAAGGTACATCGACGATTCGTCGTTTAGCCTTGCGGTACAGGATGGTTTGGAAGCCATCGTCCGAAGACTCTTCACTTGATGCGGAGTGGAGCTCAGTGTCCTCACTCTCACTAGCGGCGTTTCCTCGCTTCCTCGAAGTAGTTCCCGCGATCGAAGCGGACTCGGACGGTGCCCCGTGAGGTTGAACATTTATCACCATGATGTATGAGGCGACAGACCCCACAAATGCAGTGAAAATCCAGAAAAGCACAAAGACGAGCAAGGTCTGTTCCGTAAACGAATCACTTCGTCTTCCTCCCAATGTTTGTTCTCGACCTTCCAAGGGAGATAAAAACTGTCAATCACCTTTCTCGCAGTACCTGTCTACCGCGACCCATGATAACAGGTATGGGTCATACGTGTCTTGAAGAAGGGTTTAGACGATGTACTTGACATGATTCATGATCAGCCACATACATTCACAAACCCTCTTATCCTTCCATACAATTTTGGTCTACCCCACGTCAAGGAGGCGATCATGAGGCATAGCATCCAGGCTGAAGTGGCGAGACAGATGGCATGCAGTTTGCTAAGAAATACTTCCAATTTAAGACAGAAGATCAATTCTTCCTCAAATAAACCAAACATCAATACGAAGCTACCGAACTATGATGAGGTAATGACGAAATGTACATGCCTCACTAAACAAATGTGAAAACTATCAACAGTCAATAGATTATAATCATTTAGTTGCACTGCAAGAACATGCTAGTGCACGAACTGAAACAAACGTGAACACTTTACATGCAGTAAAGAAAAAATGCATGCCACCGAAGACTTAGAATACTCGGGAGATATGGGCCTACCCTCTGCCCTGAAGATATGTGTAATGTCACTCGTAATGTGCTCTATACACAGCCATGGCGTGAGCATTCGGAAGCATCAATGGGTTTGTGAATAATAATGTGGTAGCATTAAAAAGCTCGTTTAACAGAAATTCCGGCGTCGAGATCGTTGGTTGTGAGTGAACAATCATCTCCATGATTGACAAATCGGGATATATGCGAATAAAATAAGTAATGAATTTCCGAGTCTGAGTGAGGATTGATCTCAGGCTATTTGTGTGGCTAGCAGGTGTTCTACCACACAGCTATGCATATGCTTACGAATGCATCGAAAACAACTTCCTCAGCTCGGAAATGCAGTTGAAATAACTCTCTTCACAAATACACGTGTCCTGGCTGGGTGGGGGAGTACAACTGTGCACATCGACATAGAAGAAAAAGAAGATGGCTTTCGTTTTCAAGTCAGCTTAGGTGATTGCCCAAAGGACCCTGTGTGTCAGTCCATTAACTCAATAGTCTTTACATGGCACAATTTTGGCGACGTTACAAAGATTTACTTTGTTTTGGCTTATAATGCTATAAAAACAATTACATAGCTCGCTTCGCTTTGTAATTGTTTTTAAATGCTTTATAGCATCACATGTATACAAAGTTGCCTAACGACTGATGATGCGTGCCATAGTTTTATGCCATGGTCTTATGCTGTTTATATCAATTTGTGCATACGGTTGAACCCTTTTATAAGAGGCATACACCAGGGAGAAATTGTTGTTATGTACATGAGATGTATCTTATGATCAGGGTACCAGGTAAGCATTTTCTTATGAACCCCTATATAAATCTATGCACACTAGTGTATCTTATATCCAATTCTTTCTTATATTAGTGTCTCATATAAATTGGTTCGACTGTATCAGTGTTTTGGAACTTCACTCCCAGCTTATCTTGTCAGCTGCTTGACTCATTGTTTCTGTGATGAAGTGGCATGTTGAGATTTTCAACTGCGGAGCAAAATATGAGAAAAATTAAGGTACATGCTACCACAACCCTATTTTGAAATAAGAGTATGAATGCTTGCAATAGTTAAAATGTGGCACAATTTTTTCCTGAAGCGTCTCTAAAAATCAGTAGAAGTTTTCACTTTATATTCGGTGATAATGCATAAGTTGATATGCATTCCTTGAGCCGTTTTGTAATATCATTCTGTGCAAAGCTTGCATACTAGCTCGTGCTGCTCACTTCATTCTCCGCTGTCGTCCCGCCAGCTATTATTCGTGCCAATATTGAAGGTTAGATCAGTGTACGGCTTATGATGGTAAAAACGTTGCCAGAGGATGTAACAACGCTTTGGGAGATACCTGCTCCAAGCTATTGACATAAAGTTGTTCTCACTGGTTAGCATAAATCCTTATTTTAGTTTCCAAGCTTTCACCCTGGATGCATATTATACCTACAATAGTACTACATATTACAGCATATGATTGAGCCTCTACATCACAAAGGGCTTCATCGGGGTTCTCTTCACAAGGTGACACATGCACAGGTTTAGCAGGCTCCCAACATGTTCCTTGAGAAGCTGATCCTGCACAAAAGTAAAATGAAAGAATCGGTAAACATTCTGCATTACAAAAGAGTATACAGGCACAGTGACAGCTCAGAGTGTACTTACGATATGTTGAACATGCAAGCCTGAGGCAGTTTATATTAAAAAGTGATTGAAAACTGCTTTATCTTGGCCATAGCACGACATGGGTATACTTTAATTAGTTGTAGATTGGTTTACATTTTCTAGCCCCAGATGAGTGCAAGCAGCTCTCCTGAGCTGCACATTTTTATTCTTGTTTACAGTGATGTAGGCTAGCCATGTGAGTAGTGCTTTAAATTATCCCGGTTATGTCCTGAATTTCAAGATATTATCTATCCTCAAAGGTTGGCAAAGTCACAAGTGAACTCGCTCAAATTCGAAGAGGTGAGTCTGTGTATGAGTGAGTCGAGGTAAGCAATTTAGTCAATTTGAGTCTCATTGAAAAAAATGTTTTGTAAGCCTGAGGCTGAATGAGCCCTTAGGGAGAAATGTATTTGCCGAGTGTGAGTGAGCTCCACAAAGTTTGCCAACATACGTCTTGCATTGATACATCTTGTGACTGCCTGAAATCACTGCGAAAAAGCCAACTTTTGGAGAGTAAAGGAGTGTAACTGGAAGCTCTCACTTCCTGTCCTGTAATTTCTTCACTGATTGAGCTGGAGCACGAGAAAATGCCGTTTGGACAATGTCACAAGCCATAATCTATGCCTTGTCAGGTTTTTTTGCTGCAGACTTTTTACAACATGCACTAAAAACTGCACAGCCGCTCTTTCATGTCAAATAGTCAGAGCAATAAGTTTTGGCGGCCAATCAGTCTGGCTCGTTTACGCTTCATCGACTATGCCTTTCTGCAGCCAGCTGTGGCATTTTCTAAAGACTTAGGCGCTTCCAAGTTTCTTTCAAATGTGATTGCAAGGCACAGACTCAACACAAAAGACAAACAGAGACACAAAGGCACTGTGAATCTTACATAAGGACCAACAAAGACACAAAAACGCTCTCTGTGTGTGTCTTCTTTGTGCCTTTGTTTCTCGAAGTTCTGAGTGCACGTTTCAATCAATTGCTATATTGGAGTCATGCACTTATGACACTTTGCATGAGTTTCCTAGTGTGCATTCTTAGCAGTTCCATGACGCACAATTGAGTGGTAGCCTTAATGTTCGGTAGCATTGTTTTGCAGTGTCTGCGACATCATGGTGGTTGCAGAATAAATTAGAATCCTAAGAAATCTAGGACAGATGAAACCTTTGCATATAGATAATGTAGAGGTCGCTGACAGCCAGTAGTGCTTAAATAGCTTGTAGCTCTTCCAGAATAGAACTGAATTCGTTTGGCATTACACAACTGACTATTTTCTTACAACTGACTATATCGGGCATCACTATCTCCTCTTCTACGAGCCGTTCTTGTCAGTTTAATCAGTGTGGTGGTTTGTTGCGCATGCTCTCTGGCGTATTGCATCTGGCTAAAGATACTTCCAGAATCAAGCCATTGTTTGGTGGCCTCACCCTCTCTGTTGGCAATGGTTTAACAGTATCCAAGATTCTACGCTCGGAATGGCTTGGTAGGCTCGCCTGTACCGTCAAGCCCTGCAAACACAACTTCTCGGGAATGATCGCACAGCAGCTAAACAAAAAAAGTGTTGTGAACTCTTTAGCCTCGTGGACCCTGTCCTTTCCCTTTTTTGCTGCGTTCGCGCGCTGAAAAAAATTTGCAAGTATGGCTTTCTACGGGCTTACTATCTTTTCTAATTCAGCAGAACAAATGCCGACCAATATACTATATACCTAAGTGCGACCCACTTATGGTCGATTCCACAGCCTTCTAACGTTTATTTGTTGTATTTCCTGTGTGGCGTGTCATGATAAATGTTGATAATAACAAACATACTATGCTCATGTCTAGCAGAGGCATGGGCATCTCGCGCTGCTGCTTCCTGAATCCCTGCCACGTCTTCTTTTTCATGTATTTGTATGGGCAAGCTCCGTGAAGGCACAGCAGTCTTCTCCGGTCGTCTTCGATTAGGTGTCCACAATTTGGGATCTACATAAAATGAGGATTGAAATAAAGTCCTGATATTTCATGTGCCACAACAACAATCTAATTTAGTGCATTACAAAAAAGCACATTTCGAATACGTTACTGTTAAACGAGCATTCAATGCATGCATGGTAGCCAAGCATTTTACGTCATTCTGCATTCGTAACGATGCACCGGCGATCGGTGGAATTAAAAATTAAAATGTTATGTTGGTTAAACCAGATTTCTAATGCACACTAATGATACTTAAAAACCAGTCGCAAAGTTATTCGCGCTAAAAAGCAAAGCCTGTGTCACAAGAAAATTTTTCTCGCGATCAGGGCCGATTTGCATCGGGCTCGGTCCAGATCAATCGTCCCTACAATGTCACTTGCGATTAAGTGTGATTGGGATGAATATAATCGCGGTTTTGTTGATGTCTGCACCAAACATGATCCGGACAGAATTTTGCCGTGTAACAGCGGTCCGTGTTTATTACGAAATCCGATCCGGATTGGCCCTGATCGCAATGAAAGAGCCCGTGAGGAAAGACACTTCAAAGTGCAGTCTCGCATACGGTCTGTTAAAAAGACCGATAGAATGCCAAAATTAACGCTCCCTTCATTTTATGCGGGTGACAGACGCCCAGGCACTAGCTCACTAACGCTCCAAAAGCAACAATCAAATGTGGCGGTGTTTACGTTCATCGTTCCACATCGACAGCGCTGTTCATTTCAACAATATTGTTAGAACGTAATCCTAATTCTTTCGTGAACAATGTCAACAATCAGAACTTGGCTTACCGATGCTGCTCTAGAAGAAGTCTTCGGTGACAAATTGTGTGCTGCAAACCTTCATTGGCGGCGTTATAGGCTTGCCTATACGGAGTTTCACCAGCCACTCCTTCTTGAGTCGCACGGGTAGCAGAAACGAATGAAGGCTTATCTCATCCTTCACCGCTTTGTGCGTGCACTGAGGCACGCAACACATCCTGTTGTTTTATATTTTTTTGCCATCGCGTGCATGAAAGTCGCGTGCATGAAAACGAGAACCCCACCTGGCTGCACTCCTCAACGAATCCTCTCTGAGATTTTGCTTTCGCCGGCCGCTACGCGGCGCGACCGTCTGTGTACATCGCGAATATCTCTTGGTTTGCGTTCACAACCAATCCTTGCAGGTTGCCGTCACGCACCGGTCCTGTACCTCCGGTATTGTGCATATCACAACCTGTACCTGAGGAGAAGTGGCGCGCATGCCATCGACCCCTTTCACCTGCGTGGTCGCTATCCCGCCGTATCTTCATTTAGGACATCGTTTAAACCGCCTGAAATCATCACCAGTCGTCGTCCATTATCTGTAGGTTTGAGTTTTGCACTCGCTTGCCTCATGACTGCTTCCAGGTTGCGTCCTGGGAACGTCCCTACTGCAACACTCTTGTCACCTCTTACCCTCTCTTTGATTACTTCTTCGCATCGATTTAAATTCGAGTCCCTGGCGATTATCACATGCTTTGACTTTTCAGCTGAACCGTCCTGCACTTGGAGGTTACATGTAACTGTGACGCCGGCTGATTTGTCCCCTGTCAGCCTCACCACTACTTCGCTGAAGCAAGGTCTGGCGACCATTGAACCGGCTGAACCAGTTTTTTTCAAACATGCTTGCTCTTTCTTCTACGCCGTTCTGGTTGCCAGTGCCGTACTGTTATCTCCATCGGCCGCTCCTTTGTTTACATTTGCTAGTGCCCGCTCGGCAGATTTCTGTCTTTCTCCCACTGCCCTCGTTTTCTCTTGATCTGTCACCAACTCAGTCTTCAGCTCGGCGATTCTCATCATCAGTTCACTCTGGGCAACCATCATTTTCTCCATTTTTTCTCTCGACCTCATATTGTCAATACTTGGCGTCAGCCTCCTCTTCATTGGTTTCTGCACGTGGGTCTACTTTCAAACCCACCCCACATCCTGAAAATTTTACAGCCTTTTTAGTCTAGTCGTTATTAGCCCACGTGGAAACGTGTACCAACGCCACCTGGCAGTTTCCTCCCAATGTGTTACGCGCTAGCCGGTACGTTCATCACATTTCCCTATTCTAGCCACTGTAACAAGGCTGTGCGGTGACTGCTTGAGAGTGGTTCACCTGTGAATGAAAGCTCAGTTGAGTTAGGATTCTGGAAAGTTTGAGAAAATTAGATGCGAACGAAACACTAAAATAAAGAAGTCACAAAAACCCAGTATATACAGCCCATTTCAAGGCTTGTCTTGCAGAAAGGTCTCCAATAATCACAACACAGCGGGGTACTCAACGTTGGACTATTCACTTTAATACATGCGAGGTACACTACAAGCCTAAATGAGAGGCACAAGTTTCTTTTTCTCACTAAGTTGACCCGGTTCAGTACTTGCGTCAAAGCACAGGAGGCCTGTAACCTTGATCTAGTGAATGATTTAATGCCCCGATACTTATAATTCGATTGATAAAAGTTATGGGTGAGCCAACCACGTCGAAATTTCAAAGTCGTGTGCACTTTACCACAATTTAATATACCCCATGCAATGGTGTTTGCACGTGCAAGTGCTGTTAAGACAGCTGCTTCAACTAGCTTGGTAAAACATCGCACTGGTATCCGATTCATAGGTAAGCTCGGCTTTACCCTGCTTTTGGTGTGCCTGATGAAGTTTGGTGTTTTATGGCGCAAGGGCCAATTCACGGCCAAAGAGCGCCAGTTCATTTTACTAAAAATATGGACAATGATTGTGATAAGCGGCTGTATAAGGGCCATAAAATTCCTCGCAGTAAGGCGGGTAAAAACATACAAGTAATAAAATCATGACCATGCCGTGAAAGGTGTGTGTGATGTGAACAGATGACAAAAGTTGATGATAATAAAAGACGATGGTGGATATGTAGGCATTAGCACAAGTGCCTCACTCGTTCAAACCCTTGCGTCCAAGGGCCGTGAGGCATGTGCTTTCTTGTGTAGCCACCGCAGCAAAAACCTCTCTGGAGAGGTCATGCTACGGTATGCCCGGGTATATGACATGAAAGCTGTGAATTTCTTTTAAAAACGCTAACAATGAATTATGGCTAAAAAGTGGTTCCCTACCGACAAACATTGCAGGGTGTAAAGGTATATGTTGTCGGTAGAGTATTGGAAAATGTTGTTTTCTTAGAGTTTCTAAGTGTTTACACTGAATTAAAATGTGAAGGACGGTTAAGGATTCACCACATCTGTCACATAATGGTGGATCCCCACCAGACAACAGATATGTGTGTGTCGTGTATGTGTGTCCTATCATGAGTCTCGTTAGTGTTACCTCTGTATGACGCGATTTCGATACGGGCAGCCAATGACCAAGGTGTGGCTTAATAATGTGTAGTTTGTTTTGTGTGTGTGTATCCCACTTGCTCTGCCAGTAGTCCCGGAGGTTTTGTTTGAGAGACGGCTTAAGATCAAGGGCCGGGATTGATATGGATGTAATGGCGGTGCTCTCATGGACGGATGCAGCGAGCTGATCCGCCCTCACGTTGCCTTGGATCTCACGGTGCCCTGGAACCCAGCACACTACAACATGTTGTTTGAGTGCGTAGAGGGTGCACAAAATGGAGTAAAGTGAGACAAGGACCGGGTTTTTTTGTTTTTTAAGACTGTGCAGAGCCGTTACCACACTGAGAGAGTCTGTATAAATTACTGCTTTTCGTATTTGTAATTGTTTGATGTGTTTAGCTGCCACAAGTATCGCGTAAGCTTCCGCTGTGAAGATACTTGTGCCTGGATGTAGAGGGCCAGCATCCGAAAAGGATGGGCCGACAGCAGCGTACGACACAGAGGAGTTAGACTTGGAGGCATCTGTGAAGAACTCAGGACGTGTGTATTTGTGTTGAAGTTCCAAAAAGTATGTTCGGATGTGGGCAAGAGGTGCATGTTTTGTAACTTCTAGGAAAGACATATCGCAGTCTATAGTCTGCCACTGCCACGGTGGCGGGTATGCTACAGGAGCCATTAAATTGTTTTCAAGTGATACTGCAGTTTCTTCAGCTAGACACTTCAGGCGAACTGAGAAGGGCTGCCTCACCGAAGGCCTGTTTTGAAACAGAGTTGAGCTCGACAAATCGTTAATTGTAGAGTATGAGGGGTGCTCCTTGTCTGCTTTCACCTTAAGGAAATAAACAAAGGACATGTAAGTTCTCTGCAGATGAAGCGACCACTCATTTGACTCAACGTAAAGGCTTTCTACGGGGCTGGTGCGAAAAGCACCCGTAGAAAGGCGGATGCCCAAATGGTGCACGGGGTCCAGCATCTTCAAGGCACTTTGAGTAGCAGACTGATAGACAACGGCTGCATAATCTAAGCGGGTGCGAATGAGGCTTCGATACAGATTCACGAGACATTGTCTGTCACTACCCCACGTAGTACGTGACAACACTTTTAAAACATTCATGGCTTTTAAACATTTTGTTTTTAGATACTTGATGTGCGGTACGAAGGTCAACTTGTTGTCCAAGATTAATCCTAAGAATTTATGCTCCGCATTGACAGACAGACGTTGACCGTTCAGTCGAACGTCAGGTTCAGAGTGCATGCCTCTCTTTCGAGAGAACAAGACGCACGTGCTTTTTTGTGGGTTAAGTCGAAATCCGTTTTCATCTGCCCATTTGGAGACCTTGTTTAAACCTAACTGAACCTGTCGCTCACACATCACCAGATTGCAAGATCTAAAGCCAAGCTGGACGTCGTCGACATATGTACAATAAAACATATTGCGAGGGATGGACAAGTGCAAGGAATTCATCTTGATGAGAAAAAGTGTGCAGCTAAGTACACCACCTTGTGGCACGCCTGTTTCCTGGACGAATGTTTGTGAAAGAACCGTGCCCACTCGGACCCGGAATGTCCGGTTTGACAGGTAACTTTCGATTATGTGAAACATTCTTCCGCGCACGCCAAGGTAGGACAGGTCTCTTAGAATTCCGAAACGCCATGTTGTATCATAAGCCTTTTCGATATCGAGGAATACAGAGATAAAATATTGTTTATGGACGAAGGCGTCCCTGATCTGTGCCTCGATACGAACAAGGTGGTCTGTGGTGGATCTACTTTCTCGAAACCCGCACTGAAATGGATCGAGCAAATTGTTTGTTTCAAGAAAATGTACAAGTCTGCAGTTTATCATTTTTTCAAAAATTTTGCACAAGCAGCTTGTGAGTGCAATAGGCCTATAACTGGAAGGTAAGGAAGGGTCCTTGCCCTCTTTCGAAATGGGAATTATAATAGCCTCTTTCCAGGAGTTAGGGATAGTGCCAGAAAACCAGATAGCATTGTACAAACAAAGTAAGGTTTTTCGTGTTTCGATCGGTAGGTTTTTTAACATTTCATAAACGACACGGTCAGAACCTGGGGCAGAAGTACTGCAGGAGTTTAGGGATGTTCGGAGCTCAGCTAGACTGAACGCTTGATTATATGCCTCGTATCCAGTGCATTTGTGTTCGAGTTTCTGCTTTTCTATTCTTGTTCTGTATTTTTGGAAAGTGTCAGTATAGTGGGATGAGCTGGACACCTGTTCGAAGTGTGCACCGAGGAAGTTTGCCTGATCTTCCAAGGTGTCACCCTGAGTGTTTACGAGTGGAAGTTTGTGTACATGTTTTCCTGCTATCCTACCGACCATGTTCCAGACTTTAGCTTCCTGTGTGTATGAATTGATCCCTGACAAAAACTTCTGCCAACTTTCTCTTCTTGCCTGCCGACGCGTTCGCCTGCCTTGAGACTTTATTTTCTTGAAGGTGTCAAGATTTTCGGCTGTCGGTGAGTTCCGAAGCAGCCTCCAAGCTCTGTTTTGCTGTTTGCGCGCGTTTCGGCATTCAGAGTTCCACCATGGCACACGCCGTTTTCCAGGGTGTCCATTTGTTTGTGGGATGCATTTTGTTGCAGCATCAATCAAAATGCTGTGAAGTAGTTGACAGCAACATCAATGTTCAAAGTACTTATGTCATTCCAACCTAGACGAGCGATGGTATAAAAGTGTTCCCAGTCGGCTCTGTTTATGAGCCACTTAGGAACACGTGATGGACACTCAGTTACTGTATTTGTGCTCAAAACTATGGGGAAGTGGCCACTTCCGTACAGATTACTGACGACTTTCCACTGGAGTAGGGGCACAAGAGATAGGGATACTATGCTTAGGTCTATGGAGGAGTAGGTGTTATTGGCGAGATTATAATAGGTTGATTCTTTTCGATTTAGAAGACACGCGCTTGAGGAGAGAAGGAACTCTTCAATCAGTCGACCTCGCGCGTCATACCGAGAGTCACCCCATAGCCTGCTATGCGCATTAAAGTCTCCAAGGAGAACATAGGGCTCCGGAAGTTCATCAATTAAAGAGTGTAAATCACGTTTTTGCAGCTGATAGCTAGGAGGAATGTAGATAGTGCATATTGTGATCAGTTTATCAAAAATAACTGCTCGAACAGCCACTGCCTCAAGGGATGTTTGGAGTTGCAAGTGTGTGCATGCAATTCCTTGATTGACAATGATGGCAACACCTCCGGATGATGTCATAGCATCAACACGGTCCTTTCGGAAAATAACGTATTTACGGAGAAAATTTGTGTGTTTTGAATTAAGGTGTGTTTCTTGTACACACAGCACTTTTGGTGAGTATTCGTGTAAGAGTTCTTGGATGTCGTCAAGGTTTCTGAAAAGGCCCCTGACGTTCCATTGTATAATTTGAGTGTTCATGGTGAATGTAAAATAGTGCTGTGTGTACGAAAAGCGAGTGGCTGTTTAGACAGAGTTTGACTTCACTTAACAGGGCCGTCACCAGGCCCTGTTATCGGCTTTTTGTTTTCTTGGCGCGCTCCAGGGAGCCACGCCGCTCTTTCGGCACCAAGGGTGCCGATGTATCCATTGCCTCCTCGGAGGCACTAGATGCCCGCACGTGCGGGCTGCTAGTTCGAATTTCGGGCCTCACCTGGTGAGGTGAGGCCTTGAGACTGGAGGACTCTGGAGTCTCCGGTCTCTGTTTGGGAGTAGGCGGTGTAGCCTGGGCTACAGCCGCCTTGGGGGCAGGTGCCACAACCACCGGCTCGGTATGCGCGGGCCGAGGGAGTGGCGAGGGCTGGTGCGGCGGTGCCCCCTGACGCGCCGCATCAGCGTATGTAGCTCCATAGAATGGAGCGACTCTTCGCCGTGCTTCCTTAAATGTAATGTTCTCCTTCACCTTCAACGTAATTATTTCTTTTTCTTTTTTCCAGTATGTGCAGGAGCGTGAATATGCGGCATGGTTTCCTTCGCAGTTTACACAGTGTGCTGGTTGTTTGCAGTTCTCAGACACGTGGCCTAGAACTCCACATTGTGCACAAGTCTGGCGATCACGACACGTTTTGGAGCCATTGCCATATTTCTGGCATTGGAAGCAACGACGCGGGTTTGGTATATACGGCCTGATAGATGTTTTCGTGTACCCTGTTTGAATGGAATCTGGTAGTTTACTGGATGCAAACGTGAGTACTAAGTGTTTCGTTGGTATTTCCTTATTGTCTCTTCTAATGATGATTCTCTGTACATTAGTGACATTTTGGCTCTTCCACCCTTCCAAAAGTTCAGTCTCGGTGAGCTGAAGTAAGTCTGCATCAGATACCACTCCGCGAGTGGTGTTCATGGATCGGTGTGGTGTTACGGTGATCGGTACATCACCAAACGTTGAGAGGCTGTTTAGCTTTACAAATTGTGCTTTGTCCCGAATTTCTAGAAGAAGGTCTCCACTCGCCATTTTGGTTACTTTGTATCCAGCCCCGAGAGTTTCCGTAAGACACCTGGCAACTACGAAAGGAGATACGGTCCTGGCTTGCTTTCCGGTTTTTTTCACAGTGAATGACGTGGAAGTGGGGAAAAGTTTCTATTGGCTGGTTAAAGAGATTTATGTCGTCGGTGCGTACCCGCTTTAGGCCGGTACGATCGGATAGTAAAGGGAATGCGCCATGCATGCCGGTATTATTTTTGTTCAGCAGCGTTGGCGGCCACCCACCACGGAGCCCAACAAGGGGACGCTGCAAGTCTACAGGTGCTGAAAGCTTGCAGACGTCAGCCGTACAACACTGCCATAACCCAATGCGCCTAGACCAAGGTAGGCTATTTGCACAGGGTTAACCCTTGCCGCCAGGAAAATTGGAAGTAAACGGAAGAGAGTAGAAGACAGGACAGATAAATAGTGAGAGATAAAGACGAAGATGTAGGGAGAGAGAGATAGGAAAAGGCGACTGCCGATTTCCCCTGGGTGGGTCAGCCCAGGGGTGCCGTCTACGTGAAGCCGGGGCCAAAGGGATGTGTTGCCTCTGCCGGGGGGCCTTAAAGGTCCAATCACCCGGCGTCGGCTCAACCCCCAGGATCCCCTTTTCCCCGGACACGGCAAAGCCACGCACGGCTAGGCGTGGGAGGGAGTCGAAACTCCCCCGTTAGCTCGGGTCCGTGGTGTCGCTACACACCAAACGCCTACTTGCGCAGGCGCCCCTGCGGGGCTTTTGGTGTGCCTTTGGTGCATCTTCCCATAAGAGCAGTTTCAGTGGTGCGACGCTGGGTACAGTGGTAAGGTTCATTATCCATGCCAGCATCTGCAAAAGTGCGTGCATAGAGGGATACATTCCACAGAAACAGGCAGTAAATACAAAGAACGCCTAAACGACGCAACACCTCTGGCGTGCACGCCCATAGATTGGGCAATGTAGCTTTGCATGCACGTGACATGTATGTGATCTGCATCGTGTCATTTTCCGGCTCAGAGTTGATTCGATACCAAATGGGGCCGTGAAGGAATTTTGTTTGCAAATTCTACAAGGAGCATGTGGAAAAGGTTTCAAGCCCACCTCCTTGCACCACGCTTCTGTGGCTCATAAAGAACCCTTCCATTGCCTTCCACGGTCTAAGAGTCGGCATGTGAACAAGTCAAGCACCCTATAAGTAAATTACAAGCAAAATTCTACGTGGACAGTATTTTTTTGACCAGCACTACACATTCTTTAGGAACACTGAGATAGCGGGCGGCTGTAAAACCCACCTGCCACGTAATAGACGCCACTCACCTCTCTCCCTCTCCGTTTTCCTCCTTTATTTTTCTCGTCTCAATCTCCTGCAAAAACTGGGAGGAGCTCCCTCTTAATGTTGCACAAGCAGGATATTTACCTCTGCTCTTCCTCTATCCCACTCGTGCCATGTCAGTGTGGTGGCACAAAGAAGCCGGCGCGTCCTATATTTGACAGCTGCTGACGGTTGCTTTGCGCAATCAGAGGTCTAGGTCGCGCACTACAAAGTTGTGAAAGGTCACATTTGCCCGGAAACATGAATTATGGTCTAAAGTGTACTGGACAGAAAAATTCGAGGCTAATAGTGTTCACATAGGCACCGATTTTGAACATATACATTTATAGGCCTTCATACGAATTCCGGCCCAAGTGTCAAAAATAGGCATTTATAGGAACTTTAAAACGCTATACAACTTCTCCTTAACGTTTTATTCATGCTCATCCATAAAAGTGGCATGATAGGAACGCAAGGAACAAAATAAGCATTTGTTTAAAATCTGGTCACTATATTCATCACCTATATTATTTTTACACCGTGTTCTGTACACAATGCTGCTCGGCAGAACATGTGCATTGCGTGCTCAGAAAGTGCCACAAAAGTGCCTGTGCTCTAACCGACATGTCCTAGGAGCTTGCTAATGTTTTATAGGTGTCCACATGCAACATTTGCGATTCCCTTCAAATAAATTGGACATTTGTTATTTATTTCTGTCAAAACGTCATTTTTGTAAACCAAGCATGAAATTTTCTGCAATCCATCAAACCATAATAGATATTATTTGTTTTGCAGCAACAACCTATAAATGTTTGGAGAACACAACAAAGCAAGCAGCTTTGAAAGTTTTTGCTCCAAGCTTTTTTTTTTAATTTGTCTTCCATGTAGCCACTGCATGGCCACGTTCAGAACTGTGGACATTGGCGTATTTACGACAGTAAATATTGACAGAGTCATAAAAGAGCTTTCGTTGTTGTGTCTGTGTCTTGTGCTTTTTACTGCCGATCTACATCTCAGTTGAATTTGTTGAGTGGTGGTACTTTTTTCACTGTGTGTAAAAAATGTTCTCCTAATTATGTAATCAAATCACAAAGCTGGTGAAAAAATAACCATTTTTAATAGCGACAACAAACTAAGCAAGCGTGCAAACTTTTAATCAGACTTGTTTGAAAATTTGTAATGCTAGCCTTCAGGCCTAGGCGCCCCTTTAAAGGAGTGCTGACTCGCAATTCAATTATTTTCAAAAATTGTTCTGAATATGAACATGTGCTTGGAGAACACAAAAGGGCACGAGAGATCAAACACGCGTGCCAGAGCGATATTTTGTTTTGTCTCATTTTTTATATGTTATGCGGCGAGGTGCACAGAATTGCAAATTGCATTTCCAAAAAGTGAACCCAGTGCGCCAAAAAAAAATTGTTTGAAGGTGGCCACGCGTGCGTCTAGGTACTGCTTGCCATGACGTTTTTCGATTTCGCAGATGATGAAATTCTCAATGTAAACGTTGTGTCACAATTTTTTTCTTCTTGTTTTATTATGTGCCACAGAAAATCACCTTAGTTTCATTCGCATTTACGGCAAAACGAAGGCATTAAACTTATCAGCGCTTCCTAAGGCCATATCATTATGGAACGACCTTCCCGACTGCATCGCCTCCATCACCGATGCAGATTTTTTTCGCGAACATGTGTGTAATCATTTTTCATCGCTCTAATCGCTCTAACTTCACTGATGTTTGTAGCTGCAGCTGTACCACTCACCTAGTTTCACACTTTTCTTTGGTTCTCTTTAATTTTTGCTGTACCCACCATTGTCTTGCAATTTATATTGGTGAACGCCTTCGTACGGCTGGCAGTATATGTGTTTATGTTGTGTATGTGCGTGTGTATGTTGCGTGTGTATGTTGTTTTTATTGCCATTGTTCTCCCAGTTCTTGTTATTCTCCCAGTTTTTGTTGCTCAGTTGCACCGCCGTTGCTGCTCACTTGAATTCTATACCTACGCCCTCCGAATTTATTTATTGTGTTTAGTCCATGTACCTTGAATTTCTTGTTATTCAAGCTTTCTCCATATTGGGAAACATTCGCGTATTACATTTGTTTGAATGTCAGTGACAAGACACGCTTTGTCACAATGTTCTGTTATTTTCTGTGTATTACATGTTATTGATGACCGCCCTGTTGCTCTTTGAAGTTTGTACCCCCCTTACTCAATGCTCTCATTGAGCTTGTAAGGTATCATAAATAAATAAATTAATTAATTAATTTTGTTTCCCGTAATCATCTCTTCGCGTCACTCTCAGAGAACTTCTACCTGTATTACCTCGACCCCAGCCCCCAGGATTTCGCTTGTTTGAAAACGTTCAGATGGCTTAAAAGTGTGGCAGTTTGGGCTAGTTGGTATAACAAGACGATAGTTATAGCGCGATAACAGAACGACGACAAAGAGCGCTCGTGTCCTTCTTGTCTCTTTGTCATCGTTCTTGTGTCGCGCTATAACTATTGTCATCGTTAATATGGCGTTTTATGTCGTGAAACCACCACATCGTGAAAGACGCTGTAGCGGAGGGCTCTAGAAATTTTGACCATTTTTTGTGCATTAACGTGAATTTAAATTTAATGTCCCCCACAGTATAAGACAACAACTACCGGCGTGTTGTGTCTAGCGCAATTAAGGCGGCTCATCCAGAGCGCGGAACCAGCTCCCGACCTGTCAACTAACGAAGCTGATCGGTTCCGCGGAGGCGAACGCGGAAGGCCCGAGCACGGGAAAGAAAGCAGATTCCTTCGTTTACACGGTTTACGAGCGGAGCCGTCAAGGTCGCCTCCATTTGGGACTAGAAGGGGAATGCTTACTTGGAAGAGCGTCTGGCAAGAAGCAGGCCAGGCGCCGCCATCTGAGTTTAAGCCATTGTTGGCCTACACGCGTACCATTCAGAATGACGCCGGGACGCGACCACTGAGCTGATCGAGACATAGTCGCGGCACGAAGACGAGCTTATCCTCCCTCGCTATACGTCATTACCGAGTGTTGTTAGGATGGCGGGGCGCCTCACTGTAGCAAGCACGCCTGGTCAACACACAGGACCTGACGGTGTACCCTCCGTGCTTACGGAGGCTTCTACGAAGCGACGCCTATTAAGAAAGCTGACGGAGCTCGAGCGTGAGAACGGCTACCGACGGAGATCGGCCGACACAAGGCCTGGCATGGGAGAGAGTGTGTAACGCGACGAACCTATCCCCTCTCGTTTTGTACTTCATAACAAGATATTTACCAATGTAGTGCCTGTTGTAAAAGTGATTCTGTGATTGGTTGTGGTGATGTGAGTCCCAACATGTGGTTGGTTTGTGTGAAGACCCTTTGTTCATCCGAGGGTTGAAAAGAGGATGTTTTAATCGGAAAGAGTGAGTGGAACTTCGGGCGTGGTCTCGGGCAGACGCCTGAGGCTGCCTTAAGGCGTCTCTTCACCGGAATACGGCTGTTTCTTCGCGCGTCCGCCGTGCACTCCAGTCATGGAGGGGACCCATTCTGAGCCTCAAACATCTCCCCTCCTTAGCTAGTGTAGAAGCTAGTAGACGAGGAGGAAAGTAACGCTCGCCTCTACCACTGTGCCGCCTTCGAAATGCGACTTTCACGGCCGGGATATACAACTGCACTGGGGCCCCACGGTGGCGCCTGAAAGATTTTGTCCTTCAACATAGAGGGGCCACACGTTATCAGAGTACATATTATAGACGGTGCACGTCTGAAAACGTGATACCGCAAGACGTTTGAGCCACAGCAGTGCTGTAGAAGAAGCGACGTAGGGAGCGCGGCGCTCTTCAGTACGAACGTCTCGACTTGGTATAGCTGTTCACTATACGCGATGTATGGAGCTCATAGTTCAGATCGAGTATTCTGTACCGATGATTTACGTATTCACAAAAAAAGATTGCTAGGAAAAAAGCTATCGTTGCGTAAACGTTCAGGGTGTTAATTGCGTCTCAACGGAAGCTAGTGCCAGAGACTCAGGCTATTCGTGACAACAACGAGGTTTTCCAGCACAGATTTACGCGCCTCGAGAAAATCTCTTTATGCAGCAATAAGCACAATTAAAATAAACCTTTCTGGGCTGTAACTCTAAACAAAGTCATTGAAATGCCACAAAAAGCGTCTGATTGTGCTGAATCCGAGAATACAAAGCACAAAATACGTTCTGTCATAGCCAAAATAAAAGACGCACGTATATCTTTTAGTTTGTATCAACTGTTGCCTGCTATTTTTCTTCCTTTTTTATGAAATAGCGTAAGTATTCAGATGTCAAAAGGTGTCAACAGACTCATTATACCACTGAAGGTGGCCACTGTGGCCCACTGTTTTCCGTGAACAGAAAAATGAAAATTGCATACATATTGAAACCATCTATTGAGCGACATAAGCGAACTTTGATAAAAAAGTTTTGTTATAATATGGTTCTTTTTTTTCTTTTTTGAAAATGAGCTTTATTGAAAAAAAACGTGCTTCTTCATTTGTTTCTTCTATCAGTTGCGCCTAGAAAAACAATCTTTTACAGAAGTTTTGAAAAGATATTGCTTTATATGGGCAATTTTTAAAAACAATTGGTGGAAGAAGAAGTGTGCCAAGACGCATCAAGGAGACCAAACTTTTTCAGTTTGACTAAGTTTGTCATTTTTCCAGAAATTTTGCTTGTGCAGACCGCTTAAAGCATGTATGTAGTTCACAGTGATGCGAATGAAAACATGAAGAAGAAAAAAAACTTCGACATAACGTATACAGTGGCCATTTATTTCGCCTGCAAAATCGGAAAATATTGCAACAAGTTTTAGTGTCGAAGGGACGACTTCCCTGTGATGTGTCTTGGCGGTTGGGTGTGATGGTGAGACAAATATTTACGAGCTACTAGCGGAAGGTCTCCCATCTGGTTCTGGCGCATGTAAACAACGATGAGTGCGTTACCTTGAGCAACCCCTGTAATTTAGGCAGCATAGAGAAGGCAGAGTACACGAACTCCGTAAAACTCGGTTGTATCGTCGGGATAATGTCTATTGCGGTAGGGCTCGTTTGAGATGATAATCTCAATATCAAAAAACATATTCGACACGTGTTGGCTGACTCCGGTGGGTGAGGAGGGATGACACTGCGTACCAAGAAAACCAATAATGCTCCTTTTGCGATGTCTAAAAATCACGTCAGTACATTTATAATTAGGAAGAGGTCAGCCTGAATGCTATTGTTCCAAAATGTTCTAACGTAATTCTCAGCGTGTTGCAAGCCGACAAACATGCTTCTTGGAATGTCATCCAGCTTCTGTTGTCACATGACTGCTCTCGTCAACTAAACTGTCTTGCGTGCAGGTACAAGTTGCGATGTGCAAGCCGAAACAGTTCCGGTTAGCCAGCTGCCAGCAAAATGGTTTACATAGTGTTGCACTTCGGGAGAGCAGTATTTTTTATTACAGCCACACTATGCTTTGTCCATCCTTCCTTTATTGTGCCGTGATAATGTTGGCTAGGCTGGCTCTTGATGTTGCTGCAGACCAAATGGCCCCTTGGAGGCACTCTGCAGACAAAAGTTCATGCAAAAAAATTGATGAGAATTGTGGTTAATTATTCGAGTAAGCAAAATGTTTCATTTACAATGTTAACAAATGGAGTGAAACATCATCTGTCCGATTTCTTAGAAAGAACTGTAAATATTTACAAAATTTGAATACTTATTAGCAATAAATAGAAGTAATTTAAATTAGAAAATTTTTCTTTGACCAGATTTGGTATTTTATTAAATTTCATTACAGTTGTTCTTCTGACCTAACTGCTTATAGAGGTTCTTTTGTACAGCACCAGCCAGTTCGTTTATAGTCCATATATTGCATAAGAAATGAGCTTGTGTCAATGCAGCAGATTGATTTATTGAATATAGTGCGACATAATTCATGCAGCATATATACAGCGTGCGCTGCTAACTCTGTCCAAGATTTTTAAGAATTCGCTGATCTACTTTACAATTATGCAACCAAATGTATGGTGCCTATTACTATGACATAAAGTAAGTACATCGTACTTTTCTTGTGTTTCACCAACTTATACATGTTGAATTAACCATCACTTGAAGCAACGATGATAATTTATTAATATCTCTTCTTTTATTTACCAAAACCACGATAAGATACGTAGCCACACCGCAATCAAGGAGGTCTTCAAAAATTTTGACCATCTGCTCCTATTTACCATGCACTGACATCGCACAGTGCAAGGGCTTTAACAATTTTGCTTTCATCGAAATGCGACTGCCAAGACTGCTATTGAACCAACGACCTTTGGGTCAGCAGCCGAGCATTGTAACTTTCACACACCACTGTGCCAGACTTATAAAGAAACGAAACTGGGCAAACCATCCTAATGAAAACAGTAGATTGGTTTGCACAACTTCTGATTAAACAGTTTTTAATTTATAATCTTTTAAGTATTAGTGTTTTCATGCTTATAATAAATGTGTGTAAAACATAAAAAATGACATACCCAATAGCCCACCAATGTGTGCCGCGACTGCATGCTCGTTAATTTTCCACGTACGAACAATATGCGGTTCATGACAGCGATAAGCAGATCGCTGGCGCTACGATAGCGAAATGTGCATTATTATAGAGCAACTACTTTCGTTTCGTTGTTGGCCTTTCGTGGCAGCACGCCCGGCCAAATCCTATGGTAATTCGCAAGCGGAATGGTAGGGAGCACAGCTGTGTAAGTGGGCATGTCATGTGGTATTAAACTTGAAGAATTTCTTAGTGAACTGCAGGCACTTTGTGCAACTCTGTCCATGTATCTACCTATTTAGCTACTTATGTGTGTTTTATGTCGACTGGTTTGCCGACATTTTCGAGGCAAAGGACTTTTGATTCGTGAGAATCGCAGAAACAGCAAATTGTTCTGAAGAAGACAAAGCAATGCCTAAACAATGGAATGATGCAATAAAAGCTTGAAGTGCAGTGCAGTACACAGTTTATTATGTGAATGCTGTGGAGAAAGCCACAAGGCTTCAGAGTGAATCTCTCGTGTGGCATTTTTACCGGAAAGGAATTATAACTGCATCATCGGCGCATGGAGGGTACACATGGGTGAATAATACGTGCAAAAGAAAGATGGCGCCTCATGATGTGCGGTATCTGCTAAGCACTATCATGGGTAAGCAAGTGCGTGCTACCTATGTCATGAAGCAAGGTCTTTTTATGCGAACCCAGCGCAAGGAAGGCCTTCGTTGAAAAAAAAGCACATGAACATCGGCGTGGGGCAGTGTGGTCTTTGCTGCAGCAATCCTTTCCTTGGGGCAAGCCCAGACAGAATTGGTACATGCAGTTGTTGCGCACCACGCCTTTTGAAAATCAAAAGCCCCACGAGAGTTCATGAATTTTGCAAGATTGACCTGCGTGGCGAATGCCTCAAATTCAGCAGTCTGTATTTAACCCTAGTTCAAGCAAAATGGGGGTTACCGGTCTGAAGAGTTGTGTCCTCATCGTGTGCAGTGAAGAAAAGTGTGTGCAAGTTCCTGTACTTTTTGATGAGGCTTTCTTCACTGAGCTGGTAAGCTGCTGCAAGGTTTTTGCTGACCAGTGCCATGGTGCCTTATATCGCTGGAAATTGGCAGCCTTTTAATCAGTGTATAATAATTTACTGTTCCTCTTTGTCATCCCTTTCTTCGATTTATATTCTCCTGGTCTATGATGTACTATGAGAAATCTCACTTTAATGACGTGTGCAGAAAATTATCTTCGGTACTAATATATACCATGTATCTTGCCGAGAATGGACACAAAGCTGATATATAGCGGCTATTTATCTGTAATAATATTATTAATAATTGTCGGGGCTTAATGTCTCAAAACCACGATAATATGGAACGCGCCAAAATGGAGCTTTCTGGAAATTTCGGCCTCCTGGAGTTCTTCAACTTGCACCCAAATCTAAGTACTCATGCCACAGGCATTCTCGCCTCCACAGAAAATGCTTTGTGTTACAACACAAGAAACGTCGAATGCAATGTGCCCAAACGTTACAAACAAAACCAATCCTGATCTCGCAGTTTATCTACAAATGAGTCGAAGAAGAAATAATGCTGCCCTCCTGCATGTTAAGACCCAACAAAGGATTTTCACTCACTGCTTCAACCTTCGACGATGCCACAAAAAATATCAACTGCCACTTATTTGGATTTGGACCACGATACAAGGTTATAGCGAGAACTATTTATGATGATACTTGGGGCCTTACAATGTACGTAGACATATTGGTGCACTGGATTAAGGTGGCATGCTTGGTAGCATAAAACGGTTACTGCGTGCGACCTGAAGTTTTCCATCTGCTGCAACCCATGCCACATAGCATTGTTTATTTTCTTGTGACCTACACATATTAGCACTGCTCAGCACAAAGCATGCGTCATGCCACTATCTCTGTACTGCAGTTGTTTTTGCCTGCACTGTGGATAATCCATTTTTCATCACATCATCATCATCATCATCAGCCTGACTACGTCAACAGCAGGACAAAGGACTCTCCCTTGTTCCGCCAGTTAACCCGGTCCTGTGCTTTTCTGCTGCCAATTTATACCCGCAAACTTCTTAATCTCTTCTGTCCACCTAACATTTTGTCTCCCTCTAACCCGCTTCCCTTCTCTGGAAATCCAGTTAGTTACCCTTAATGACCAGCGGTTATCCTGTCTACGTGCTACATACCCGACCCATGTCCATTTCCTCTTCTTTATTTCAACTATGATATCCTTAACCCCCGTTTGTCCCCTAATCCACTCTGCTCTCTTCTTTTCTCTTAAGGTTACACCTACTATTTTTCTTTCCATTGCTCGCTGCGTCGTCCTCAATTTAAGCTGAACCTTCTTTGTAAGTCTCCAGGTTTCTGCTCCATAGCTAAGTACCGGCAAGATACAGCTGTTATATACCTTCCTCTTGAGGGATAGTGGCAATCTACCTGTCATAATTTGAGAGTGCTTTCCGAAGGTGCTCCACCCCATTTTTATTCTTCTAGTTACTTCAATCTCGTGGTTCGGCTCTGCGGTTATTACCTGCCCTAAGTAGACATAGTCTTTCAAAACTTCAAGTGCACTATTACCTATCTCGAAGTGCTGCTCCTTTCCGAGGTTGTTGTACAATACTTTCGTTTTCTGCCGATTAATTTTAAGATCCACCACTCTGCTCTCCTTGTCCAACTCCGTAATCATGAGTTGCAATCCGTCCCCTGAGTTATTCACCAATGCAATCTCATCATCGAAGCACAGGTTACTCAGGTATTCTTCATTAACTCTTATCCCTAACTGTTCCTATTCTAGGCTTCTGAAAACCTCCTGTAAGCACGCAGTAAATAGCATTGGGGAGATTGTGTCGCCCTGCCTTACACCCTTCTTGAATGGTATTTTGTTGCTTTCGTTCTGAAGCACTATGGTAGCAGTTGATCCCCGGTAGATTTCTTCCAGATTGTTTATATATACTTCATCTACGCCCTGATTCCGCAGTGTCTGCATGAAGGGGGAAATTTCTACTGAATCAAATGACTTTTCGTAATCTATGAAGGCTATGTATAGTGTAACAGAATAGAAAGTTGGGCGAGTTGGGCAATAAAAGTTGGTTCTCTTCTTTGTCTCCGTCTTTTTGTGCGCCGCTTCTCTTTATTATGACTATGTATAGTGGTTGGTTATATATTGAGCATTTCTCTATTACCTGATTGATAGAATGAATGTGGTCGATTGTTGAGTAGCCTGTTCGAAATCCTGCTTGTTCCTTTGGTTGATTGAATTCTAATGTTTTCTTTACTCTGTTAGCAATTACCTTGGTAAATTGCTTGTAAACTGCAGAGAGCAAGCAGATCGGCCTGTAATTTTTCAAGTCCTCGTCATCTCCTTTCTTATGTATTAGGATGATGTTAGTGTTCTTCCAAGACTCTGGTACTCTTTCCGCCAGGAGACACCTCGTAAACAGAGTGTTTAGTTTTTCTAACACAATCTGTCCTCCGTCTTTCAGTAGATCTGATGTTACCTGATCCTCATCATCAGCTGTGCCTCTTTGCATGCTCTCCAAAGCTTTTCCGACTTCTTCTTTCATTACTGGTGGGGTGTTATCTGGGTTACTGCTAGTTCCTATAGTAGAAAAGTCATGGTTGTTTCGGCTACTGTACAGATCTCTGTAAAACACCGCTTTTTAACTATTCTATCCATATTGGTAGTTATTTTGCCTTCTTTGTCCCTCAGTGCATACATCCGATTTTTGCCTATCCCAAGTTTCCTCTTCACTGCTTTGACGCTTCCTCTGTTTTTCAGAGCGTTTTCAATTCTCTCCATGTTATACCTTCTTACATCGCACACCTTACGTCTATAAATCAACTTCGAAAGCTCTGCTAGTTCTATTTTGTCATTTGTACTTGACACTTTCATGATTTCACGTTTCTTAATTAGGTTCTTCGTTTCCTGGGAAAACTCGCCAGTGTCCTGTCTAAGTACCCTGCCTCCAACTTCCACTGCACCCACCGTAATGATACTCGTCAGATTATCATTCATTTTATCTACGCTAAGGTTGGTTTCCTCACTAAGAGCCGAGTACCTGTTCTGGAGCGACACTCTGAAATCCTGTACTTTCCCTCTCAGTGCTAGCTCATTGATTGGCTTCTTGCATATCAGTTTCTGTCGTTCCTTCTTCGAGTCTAGGCGAATTCGAGACCGTACCATTCTATGGTCACTGCATCGTACCTTGCCAACCATTGCCACATCCTGCAAGATTCCTGGGTGTCCACTCATTATAAAGTCTATTTCGTTCTTAATTTTGCCATTAGGGCTCCTCCATGTCCACTTGCGGTTTTCTCGTTTTTCATCACAACTACACCAAAATAAACAACTCATTTTGTACTGCTTTGATTGTTTGCTTCTTCACCGACACAACCACATGACAGTAATTTTGTTTGAAAGAAAAACTGTTTAAAATGTAGAAAAAGCTTTATTCCGAATTGTGTGTGTGTGAGAGAGAGAAGAAACTTTATTGAAGTGGCCCTGCTGGGGTCAAAAGGGGTGGAGGAACGGCAGACGGGCCCCTCCATAACATCCTTCCTTAGGCGGCGGCCATACTTTGCATGCTAGCGGCGTCTTCGGCCAGCCGGACAGCCCAGAGCTGGTCCTTCGGGCACGTGCTGAGCAGCAAAGCCTCCCACCGCTCGACCGTGGTGATTGTGAAGGTAGGGTTCATGCTTTGTTTGATTAAGTGAGTAGATGTGGGGCAGGCCCATAAAATATGGTCGAGCTTGGCATTAGGTGCACCATACGCTTTTCATTGTGGCGTGTGAACAGCGGGGTAAAAATACGGCTATACACTGACAGACAGGGTAAAGTGCGTGCCTATAATAGACGCCAAGTAGTAGGCTGCTGCTTACTTAGGTACTTGTCTGGTGGTGGGTATTCAAGTCTGGCCTTGCGGTAATACACCAGAATTGCTCAAACAGTAATCATTCTGTCCCTCGCATTGTCACGAAACAAGGAGAGGTCTCGCTCAGCCGAGTCAGATTGCGAGAGGTGGCGCTCTGTTAGATGACGCACCCAGTGGACGAGAGACCGGGTAGCACCATGAGCGTTTTCGTTCCCCGCTAGCCCTAGTGGCCCGGAGTCCAGAAGATCTCAACGCGGCGGCGGCGTAACAGAGGTGTACATGTGAGAATGTGTAGCGCCGGTTGGGAGATCAAAGCTTTGGTAGAGTTGCGGATCACAGTCTTGGAGTCACTGATGATGCAGGATGCTTGGACTGAACTATAGGCGAGAACGATGGCTGCTTCTTCACCTTCATCGGGTTCGTTTGCGCGCATGGTGCCAGTTGCGGTAATTGTGCACTGCGGCCTGGTGGCGACAGCGAGGGCCAAGGCCAGATGCGTAGGATATTCCGCTGCGTCGACATACGCCACGTGCGTGGCTTTCGCGTAGCGCTTACCAAGTTGCTTGGCGTGGTCTACTCGTCTTTCCGAGTTATATTCAGGGTGCACATTGCGTGGTATGGGGAGAATCACGAAGGTGTCGCGAATGTCCAAAGGAATTGGGAGTTTCTGGCCAAACTGGGAGACGTAAGGTATGCCGAGTGCGTACATGAGATGATGTCTTGTAGGAGTTTGGTCTAATTGTTCGTAGAGGGATATACGTCGGGCTTCAATGAATTCATCTAGAGTATTGTGAATTTCTAGGCTATTGAGCTTCGCATTGGGCGTATACAGGGGGAGATGTAGCACGCACTTGTAGCAGCGCCTGATCATTGTTTAGTTTTTCTTCTCGGTGAGCATAAGTTTCATAAATAGAGCAATGCAAAGGATTCTGCCTATGAAAAAGGCGGACACCAGTTGTATGAGATTGGTCTCTTTTATGCCGTGCTCTTTATTGGCGATGCGGGACTTCGAACGAGTCTTCGCTTTGAGTGCCTAAGAATGCTTTTATCTTTCGTTGAAGTTTCAACATGCTAAGACACGCTAACAGCAATGTTTCGATTGAGCAATGAAACAGTATATAGGGTAGTATTCGCTTTATTATGAAGATAGCTATAATTCATAATTTCCAACAGCTGGACAGAAACAAAGTAAACACAGTTATCTCGTAGTCACATAGTTTAAGAAGCTCATGAGCACAGGGGGAGACTGTTGGATCATGTGCGAGAACACTGATAATTTATTATACGCTTAAATTCTTGACAGGTTACTATAGCACTATGCAAACGATTCCTGCAATCAACAGTGCAAGGACATACTGATACATTAATGCAAGACATTACTGAGGCAACGAACAGTCACTGAACAACATTGATGACAGTATCTCTTCGAAGTGCCGGCCACTGTGCTATCAAACTACTGCTTTTAAACTGCTCCTATGCAAAGTGAGTGCACGTTTTTACTTACTCGCCAAGAAAATAGAAGTGTATTGACATTACAAACACTTGATTTTTCTTGATACTTAGGATAATTGAGAATTTAGTTAATTTGCGTATTTTTTCAGTCTTGTGAGAGACGAATCAACAAACTTTTGCTGTACAGGGAGCAGGTATGCACGCAATGCAGCCCCCGAAACAAGTTTTGCATTACGTTTGACAATGTTTGAATTAGCTTACCACCTCAAAAAGCAGTTTTTATGGTGTTCAGCTGGGTGTGGTTTTCAGCGAAGGTGAATCAATGATGCTAGACAACAGCGTAATATGTCCCACACTTTGTTGAGGTGTTCAGCCATACTGTTCGGAAAGATCTGCGATAATAATGCCACGTTCCATTTCCCAAGTTTTTGTTATCTTCCCAAAACACCACACGATTCTCAGCGCAAACCGCGCCTGCAGTTTTCTAGAAGGTTCCGGACTGTAGTAGATCATTTCGATAAGATCACGCCCACTGTGCGAACGGTACAGATTGTTCTGGAAGCTATGCCACCGCCAGCGATAACGCTAGAACATTCGACGGCAAGAGTATAAATGCCGACGCGCTTCGCCGCTTGTCAGTTGTTAATCGAAGGCCGACGCTGCGTTCGCCGCTATCAGTCCGAGACTGCTATCTGTGCAAGACTGCTGCTGTAATTAGACTTTCCCTATTCGGGGCACAGGTTTGCCCAAATAAACAGTTAAATCCCAACACGAAGTTTCCTGTCTTCGGCCACGTCACGACCCCGTGACATCTGGTGGAGGTGCTGCTTCGTTCATGTACCGGACGCCCCCGTCAAGTCGTGAACCCAGCCCCCGTCGCGGAGAAGACACCGACGCCAACCAAGAGCAGCGAACGAGCCGCCGACAGCAAGGTCTCCCACCGGAGTACGGCCTTCTACAAGACAAGACGCGGAAGACCAAGACCATGACCTCGACTGCAGCGACAATGACAACCGGAGCGTCCCAGCCCGCGATCGTCATTCATCAACCCAGGGAACCACCAACGTTCCATGGCTCATCGTTTGAAGACCCGGAATCCTGGCTAGAAACATACGACCGTGTGGCCGCCCTCAACCACTGGGACAACGAAGAAAAGCTCCGTCGTGTGTACTTCTACCTGGAAGACACCGCAAGGACCTGGCTAGAGAATCGGGAGTCCACGCTCCGAACGTGGGATGTCTTCTGCGGCGCATTTCTGCAAACGTTCGCGAGCGTCGCTCGCAAAGAGAGGGCCGCTGCTCTACTCGAGACCCGGGTTCAGCTACCAAATGAAAAGGTTGGAATTTCCACAGTGGAGATGACCCGCCTGTTCCGTCACGCTGACCCAGACATGCCTGAGGAAAAGAAAGTTCGTTTCCTCATGCGAGGGGTCAAACAGGAGCTCTTCGCGGGACTAATGAGGAATCCACCGAACACCGTCCAAGAATTTGTATCCGAGGCGACCACCATCGAAAAAACGCTGGACATGCGCACCAGACAGTATAATCGTCGCCTGACTCCAGAATGCGCTGCTGCTCAAGCCAGTGACTCCGACGACCTGCGTGAAACGATCCGAGCGATCGTGCGGGAAGAGCTGCGCAAACTGTTGCCTTCGGCGCAGCCTCAAGTGGATTCGATCGCCGACATTGTGCGAGAAGAAGTCCGGCAATCGCTTCGAATTCCCGAAACACCACCGCCCGAGCCAGAAACTATGAGCTACGCTGCTGCAGTGTGCCACAACGCTCCACCCCGTCCACGCCGAAACGCCGCCCCGTCGCACTTCCGTCGCCAGACGCCACCGACGCCACCACCCCCACCGACGTCCTGCCGTTCCCCAGCGGGCCAGCGCAGTGCACCGAGGAAGACTGACGTCTGGCGCACCCCTGACCATCGCCCGCTCTGCTACCACTGCGGCGAAGCCGGACACACATACCGCCATTGCCAGTACCGACAGATGGGACTGCGTGGCTTCGCCGTCAATGCACCGCGTCCACAGCCAGGAGAACGACCACGTGACATCGCCGACTACCTGACAGGAACTCGGTGGACACCACGAAGCCCTTCGCGTTCGCCGTCGCCCAGCCGCCGCACGTCACCGCACCACCGGCAGTACTCTGGCCCAACGCGGGGCCGGTCTCCTCGCCCGTATCCAGGAACCTAAGGACAGCAACCGGTGGAGGTGCGGTTGCTGTGCGACGAACTACCGAAGATCCTCCGATGACGACGACGCCGCGACGGAGCTTTCCGAACACAACGCCAAACAGGCAAAGCCCTGACGGCGAAAGCTCACTTACCGAAGGTGGCCTGACGACGCAACATGGAAGCAGCGGAACAAGCCGACGCAGCCGTGACCCGACGCCACGCCCTAACTGTAATGCGAGGCGGCGAACTAGCGACCTCGACGTTCTTATCGACGGCCACAGTGTGACCGCTCTCGTCGATACTGGAGCCGACTATTCTGTCATCAGTGAGTCGTTCGCCGCGAAGTTAAAGAAAGTTAGGACAGCTTGGAAAGGCCCTGAAATCCGCACAGCTGGAGGTCATCTCGTAACGCCTGCAGGAATCTGCACAGCGAGACTCACCATTAACGGCCGTATTTATCCTACAGACTTCGTAGTCTTACAGCGTTGCTCGAGAGATGTCATCCTTGGCATGGACTTCTTATGCCTCCATGGTGCTGTCATCAACCTAAAAACAAAGTCGATAACGTTATCCACAGAAGAAGCACTACTACCGCCCACGCCGTCCGGACACCATGCCTTGAATGTGCTGGAAGAACAAGTCACCATTCCGCCTTGCTCAAGCGTCATTATTTAAGTCGGCGCTCCTAAATCACCTGACTTGGAAGGCGTCGTTGAAGGCAGTCAGCATCTGTTGGTCACCCGAAATATTTGCGTCGCAAGAGGAATTGCAGAGCTGCGGGGAGACAAAGAAACGGTTATGCTCACGAATTTCAGCAATGAGTACAAACATGTGAACAAAGGAACAACGGTCGCATACATCGAAGAAATTGTCGAAGCCACCAGTGCTTTTGCCCTCGCCGATTCTGCGGAACCTGCTCAGAGGAACCAAGCCCCTCCCATAGCTTTCGACGTCAATCCCAGACTTCCGAGCGATAAGCAAGTACAGCTCAAGGCCCGGCTCCTGCAATACGAAGATTGCTTTTCGTCGTCATCGAAAATTCGGCAGACCCCAATCACGAAACATCGCATCATAACCGAAGAAAATGCCAGACCACTCCGTCAGAGTCCGTACAGGGTTTCGACGCGAGAACGTGAGGCCATGAAGAGACAAGTTGATGAAATGCTGCGGGACGACATTATCCAGCCGTCCAAGAGTCCATGGGCATCCCCCGTGGTGTTAGTGAAGAAAGAGAATGGGACCCTACGTTTCTGCGTCGATTATCGCCGCCTGAACAAAATCACAAGAAAAGACGTGTAGCCTCTCCCACGAATAGACGGCGCACTTCATCGGCTCCATAACGCCAAGTACTTCTCGTCAATAGACCTCAAGACTGGCTATTGGCAAATTGAAGTCGACGAAAGAGACCGAGAGAAGACGGCGTTTATAACACCGGACGGCCTCTTCGAGTATAAGGTGATGCCCTTCGGCCTTTGCTCAGCGCCTGCAACTTTTCAACGCGTTATGGATACAGTACTGGCAGGATTGAAGTGGCAGACTTGCCTTGTGTACTTGGACGACGTCGTCGTGTTTTCCTCGAGTTTCGACGAGCATCTTCGGCGCCTTGAAGCTGTACTTCAAGTCATCAAGACTTCCAGACTCACACTGAAGCCAGAAAAATGCAGATTTGCGTATGAGGAGCTTTTGTTTCTGGGGCACGTTATCAGCAAGTCTGGAGTTCGTCCCGATCCACGGAAAACAGCCGCCATCGCCGACTTCCCGCCGCCCACTGACAAGAAAGCCGTGCGCCGACTTATGGGCCTGTGTGCCTATTATAGGCGGTTCGTGAAAAACTTCGCCCGCATCGCCGATCTTCTCACTTACCTTACCAAGGCCGACGTGGAGTTTAAGTGGGAAACGCCGCAGGAACACGCTTTTCAGGAGCTTAAACATCGCCTCCAGACGCCTCCGTTACTTGACCATTTCGACGAATTCGCCGAGACAGAAGTACATACTGACGCAAGCAGCGTAGGTCTTGGCGCCGTTCTTGTGCAGAGGGCTGACGAACTTGAAAGGGTTAATAGTTACGCCAGCCTATCACTATCCAAAGCAGAAGCAAATTATTCCACAACAGAAAAGGAGTGCCTCGCCATCATCTGGGCTACGTCAAAATTTCGCCCCTACCTCTACGGCAGGCCCTTCAAAGTTGTGAGCGATCACCACGCATTGTGTTGGCTAGACACCTTGAAGGACCCTTCAGGCCGCCTCGCACGATGGAGCCTGAGACTTCAAGAATATGACATTACTGTCATTTACAAGTCCGGAAAAAAACACTCCGACGCCGACTGTCTCTCTCGTGCGCCTGTAGACCAACCGCTACCCGACGACCCGGATGACGACTACGTCTTAGGAACAATAACTACCGACGACTTCGCTGAACGACAAAGGGCCGACCTGGAACTTAAGGCCCCAATTGAATACCTCGAAGGCCGGACCGCCGAAGTTCCGAAGGTATTCAAGCGCGCACTTGTGTCGTTCTTTCTACGAAACGGTCTCCTACAAAAGAAAAACTTTTCACCGCTTCGAGCTAAGTACCTCCTTGTGGTGCCTTCAGCTCTGCGACCAGAACTTCTGCAGGCCCTGCACGACGATCCGACGGCAGGGCACCTCGGTGTTTCTCGCACGCTCGCGAGGATACAAGAAAGGTACTACTGGCCACGTCTTACCACCGACGTCACTCGTTATGTGAGAACATGTCGGGACTGTCAGCGACGCAAGACACCGCCGACAAGAACAGCGGGACTTCTGCAGCCAATTGATCCACCTTGCCGACCTTTCCGGCAGATTGGTATGGACCTACTGGGGCCGTTCCCGACGTCGGCTTTCGCAAACAAGTGGATTGTGGTAGCTACCGACTACCTCACCCGCTACGCCGAAACAAAATCCCTGCCAAAAGGCAGTGCATCCGAGGTAGCTAAGATCTTCGTTGAAAATATCGTCCTACGTCACGGCGCCCCGGAGGTCCTTATCACCGACAGAGGAACGGCATTCACTGCCGACTTAACTCAAGCGATCTTGGCATACAGCCAAACAAACCACCGCCGGACGACAGCGTACCACCCACAGACCAACGGCCTCACCGAGCGGCTCAACAAGACGATCGCCGACATGCTGTCAATGTACGTCGATGTCGAACACAAAACGTGGGACGCCATTCTTCCGTATGTGACCTTCGCATACAACACGGCGGTGCAGGAGACGACGCAGATATCTCCATACAAATTGGTCTACGGAAGGAGCCCGGCAACGACGCTCGATGCCATGTTACCCAACGTCACCGACGAAGAAAACCTCGATGTGAGCGAGTACCTTCAACGCGCCGAAGAAGCCCGACAACTTGCGCGTCTCCGTATCAAGAATCAACAGACCACCGACAGCCACCGTTACAACCTTCGACGACGCTTCGTGGAATACCAGCCCGGTGAACGTGTTTGGGTGTGGACGCCGATACGCCGACGTGGACTAAGTGAAAAGCTTCTGCGACGGTACTTCGGACCGTACAGGGTGGTTCGACGCCTCGGCCCACTTGATTACGAGGTTGTGCCCGACGGCATCACGAACTCTCAACGACGCCGATCGTGACCTGAAGTCGTCCATGTCGCGCGCCTCGAGCCGTTTCATGCGCGTTAACAAACTGAAGCAGTGTTTTTTTGTATTATTGTTGTATCATAATTTATTCATTTTACTTTCTTGCATTATTATTGTACTTTCATCTTTAGTTAAAGCATCGGGACGATGCCTTTTTTCAGAGGAGGGCAATGCCACGTTCCGCTTCCCAAGTTTTTGTTATCGTCCCAAAACATCACACGATTCTCAGCGCAAACCGCGCCTGCAGTTTTCTAGAAGGTTCCGGACTGTAGTAGACCATTTCGATAAGATCACGCCCACTGTGCGAACGGTACAGATTGTTCTGGAAGCTACGCCACCGCCAGCGATAACGCTAGAACATTCGACGGCAAGAGTATAAATGCCGACGCGCTTCGCCGCTTGTCAGTTGTTGATCGAAGGCCGACGCTGCGTTCACCGCTATCAGTCCGAGACTGCTATCTGTGCAAGACTGCTGCTGTAATTATACTTTCCCTTTACCGGGCACAGGTTCGCCCAAATAAACAGTTAAATCCCAACACGAAGTTTCTTGTCTTCGGCCACGTCACGACCCCGTGACAATATTCTGAACGTTTTCCCCCTCCTGATGACTCTCTCGACGTGTATTCGCATGCTCGCAATTCGTCTTGTCTCCCCTTCGTCTTTTTCTGAGAGCTGCAGCCGTCCAGCCATAAAAGGAGGAACGTTGAGAACTAACGAACGTGTCTTACATACATATGCGATGATTAATCCCCTACCAGCCATGATGCTGCGCCTAGAAGGGAATTTATTCAAAATTCCACATTGATTGGTCAAGGCCTTGCCCGACAAACGGCCTAGTGCGAGGTCAGAGACAAACGTCACGAATCCGTTGGGGCTGCAAACAACCATGCCCTTGACAATATTGTGCTTCTTGTACAAGTAACATGTCTCACTTTGAACGAGAAAAAATAACCGGCTTTCAATGAAGATTTCTGTGAAGTCAAGAATACCGTCCACGGTGCTGAATTCCTTGGAAAGAAAGGCTTGTGGGCGACACTTGTCAAAGGGATCTAGTGGCATCCATGTGGGCACCTGTATCATGCGATAAAAAATCTACATCATTCCACAGAATTACGCTTCTTTGTATAACACCAAGCAAATATAAAGCATCATAAGTGTTGATTTAAATCCAATTTGAAATATGCCTTAAAATTCAATTCGAGAAAAGCCACGACATGAAATTAGGCCAAATCGCTGCTCTTGTGAATAGAACTCTGAAAAGTTGGTCTACGTTTTCATTTTGAAGCACTGCAACAAAGAGAAACAGAGAACTGACGACAAGTTATTGTACAAGTGCCAAAAAATTGTACAATAAACACACAGGATCACTTATGGTTGAAGTATTCACTGTGCATACTTGAATATGGAATAGTGATTATTGTTCATGGCATCTTTGCAGTAAGCCTTGTTTCCTAAATAATTCATATATTGGCAAATACCCAATTTGTAGATCATTTCGTATAATTTTTTATTAACGCTTTATTAAAAGAGGACTGGTGTCATTCCTCTTTACACATTTGTGATCTGCCTCAGTGGTACAGTGCTTATGGTGCTCGGCTGCTCACTCAAAGGTCGCTGCTTCAATCCCAGCCGCGGCGGTCGCACTTCGGTGGAGGTGAAATAGTTGAGGCTCGGGTACTGTGCAATGTAGGTGCACAATGAAGCACATCAGATGGTCAAATTTCCGAAACCAACCTTTACGGCGTCTCTCATAGATATATCACAGTTTTTGTATGTAAAACCCAAGATATTATTTTTATTATTATTTTTAATATCATTAGTTTTTATTATTATTATTAGCTTTATTAATAGTATTATTAATATTATTATTTTATAATAATATATTATTATTAGTAATAATAATATTATTATTTTAAATTATTATTATTATTATTATTATTATTATTATTATTATTATTATTATTATTGTTGTTGTTGTTGTTGTTGTTTTGTTGTTGTTGTTGTTGTTGTTGTTGTTGTTGTTGTTTTGTTGTTTTTGTTGTTGTACATTTATGACATCGCTGCATCATTATACTTGCGAGATTACATCCTTATTTTCAGTTGATGTGTTGCATACACTTGTTTGCTGTGTCACGTTTTTATGTAATTTATTTACCTATTTGAATTGAGGACTTAATTGCAGGGCAAAAATAGCATCTTACGCGACCCAACGTGACAGCAAAAGCTGAAATGTAACGCATATCGCACACTTGCCAACCAGCCGCTGTGAGCTGCACACCTACCATTTTTAAATCACATTTTCAGTATTTCTGTCCACTGCCCTGATATAAGACCCAAATTATTTTCTGCTGAAAAGAATACAGCTAAATCGAGGTGTTCTTCCTACCTTCGCGTGATCAGACATACGAAATTATGGGATTAGTAACTAGCTTATCCATAGAGTTAGATTCTGTAGGCATGACACCTTTCCCTTCCAACTTGAACTCTCATGTTCTTTCTCTGAGAAAAACAGTCCAATGTCTGGATACCTTGACAACCAAGTTCAAGACAGTTTCACTCAATCTGTGTAGACGCAAGTCGAAGCTTCATTCAAATATCACTGCACGTGGTATTCATGGTGGCCGCGCAAAACTCGTCGCAGCCGCCGCCTAACCGTGGAGTCAACCAGCAGCCGTACGCTCAGGTGTTTCCTTCACCAGTGTATTGCTGTGTATGTGCATTGTGTAGCAGAAATAGCACACATACAATGTTTACTTCGCAATACTGTAATGCAGGCTGCAATATATCGCATTCTCACAACACGTCTTGAAAGTGCCTACCAGTATCAATAATTTTAGACATTCCGTTAGGATGCACCGCATCATGGACTAGATATTTTTCGCACATCACCGTGAAAATAGGTGTCTGCTGTTACAAACAACGTAATAATCATGATTATCCCATGGTAAACTTAAAAGAGCTTTTGCATACCTGGTGTAGCTTGTTGTGTAGGAAGTCAAGCCAGGCTAACCATAGCGGGAGACCGTGCTCTGGGCCATATCAAACCTGTAAATGAAGGGAGGATTCCACAATATATGTCTTGTATCATACTAAACAATGCAAGAAGCAGCTAGAAGATGAAGGGTTGAATTAATGGGCACTCGTAGCAGAAATAAAGGGTACCTAAACCCTCTTTTTTTGTTGTACATTTCTTGTGTATGCAGGCATCGAATTTGGAATGTCACAATCAGCAGTATCAAACACAGCAGTAACGTGTGCCACAGGTGCGCAACAATATAAAAATGAACAATGCAGTGTTCCTCTCCGGGTCATTCATCATTCCCAGCATTGTTTCCGAAGTCACCAGGAGAATCTAGCCACGTCTGCAGCAGAGGGAGCCTGTTTTTCTGCCTGCAAGTATGTGTTCCCCCTACTTATCCTCCTTTCTCAGAAAGTAGGAACCCTCAGTCAAGAGAAGATAATAATAATAATAATAATAATACGTTTATTTCATCATCATTGCGTACATGAAGACAGGGGCCCGCAGTAAAAGCTGCAAAATGCGAGGATCGTTTCAATGAAAACTCTAACCAAAAAAAAAAACAGCTTGACTGAGCTGCTGACCCCTAACTTAGTGAACAGCAAGGATTCACCATATGTGCATTATATAACACAACCAAATGTGCATAATATAACAGAAAAAGAAAAGTGAAAGACACAATACAAGGAAGTACACTTTTAAGGCACAGAAATTGTGAGCAAACAGATAACAGGAATTATGAAAGAAAAAATTATAACAACTCTTTATTTGTCAATGTTTCAAGGGGTGCGTTTTTAGCTGCGAAGCTATTGAGCAGTCGCGGAAGCTAGTTTTTCAGGGTTTGCGTGCCGTAAGTTGTTCTGTATGTTTGAACGTGCCATATATCTGTATTTCTTGTTCTGCATATATGTTTTCGCGGCTCTAGCAGAGCAATCTTACGAAGTAGAAATGTACTATACTTGATTTCACGCTTGAAGGAATGACAAAGACGATACTCATATAATTTAGTTACTCGCTCAATTTTGTGTTTGGTAAAAAGTTCGGTTGTTGTGTGCCAGCGAGGAAGGTTTTCCATTACGCGTAAGAAGCGCTTTTGTAGGAGTGTAATTTGTTTAGGTTTTCATGTGTCGTGGTACCCGAGAATAAGTGACAGTAGTTTGGATGAGAATAAAATAAAGACTGATAGATTAGGATCATCACGTTCAGCGGCAGCATCTCACGTTTTCTGTAAACAATGCCTATTATCTGCGACAGCTTGCTACCAAGATAGGTTACATGGTAGTCCCAGAACAGTTTTTGATTTATCATAACTCCTAATGTTTTAATCGATGGCACTATTTCTAGGGGAATACGCTGAAAACATATATCTCTTGTTAATGCGACTTTTTTGTTTTTTTCCTTTAAAGATGAGGACTTTAGTTTTTGAGCTGTTTATCTGTAATGCGTTCTTTCGTGTTTAGTCATCAAGTTTGTCTAGTGCGTCATTTGCTTGTTCTGTCAACTCGCCTATATTATCTTCAGCTAGAAATATGCTCGTGTCGTCAGCGTAGCATACAATTTTTGCGAAGGGTATAGTATGCACAAGACCATTTATAAACATGTTAAAAAGAAACGGGCCCAAAATGCTGCCTTGTCGGACGCCACACTGAACAGGCCGTGTATTGGATAAGAATCCGTTTACAACAACTGCCTGCCTACGGAATTCAAGATAAGATTTAACGAGTGCAGATGCATGTCCACGAAATCCGCAACGCTCTAACTTGCGCAGCAAACGTTCATGATTTATTAGGTCCAAAGCCTTCGTAAAGTCGACATAGATCCCAATAATTATTTTATTTTTGTCAAGTTCCTTTAGAATGTGTTTTTTTTTGTTCTAGTAACGCGAGCTCTGTCGAACAGTCTTTTCTGAAACCAAATTGAGAGTCGCTAATTAGGGAATGCTTAGATTCAAAGCTCACGAAGCGCTTATGAATAACGTTTTCAAACAGTTTTGAAAAAATTGGTAGTATAGATATTGGCCTGTAATTTCCCAATTGATCTATGTCACCCTTTTTATAAATTACTGATACACGCGCAAGCTGCATACCACGAGAAAACACTGCCTTAATAATACACTTGTTGAGAATATGCGTAATGTACAGCGAAATAATGTCAAATATAAACTTAATTGGTTTAACTTGGAATCCATCAATATCAAAAGATGTCGTGTTGTTTAGCGTGTTGAATGCGCCCATCACCTCAGCTTCATCAACCGGGCTAAGAAATAGAGTATTTTCAATCGAGGTAATGTTTAGGAGGTCATTGAACACTTTCGCTTCACTCAAAACGCTTACAAAATGGCAATTAAATTCATTGGCCAGTTCCTGACCGGATATAGCTTTCCCGTTGAGTACAAGTGTGGAAAGTTGTTTTTCACAACTTTGTTCTCTAGAATATTGTTTAGCTTTTTCCACGTAAATCAGTGCGACCTTGGCATGCAACAAACTGATTTGTGTAATAATCTGCTCTATCTTTTTTAAGTTCCTTGTTGAGGCGATTACGGAGATTCTTGAAGATACGCAAGTCATTCGCATCTTTAGTTTTGATAAACTTGTGATGCGAAGTGTTTTTCAACCTAATCTTAGTAAGCAGTTCTTGTGTGATCCATGGCTTCTGAGTTCGGTGGTTGTTCCTCACAACTTTGAATGGAAAACTTGCGTTGTAAATTGGCTTAGGAACCTTTATTACCTTTTCGTACGCTATTTCAGGATCATTTTCTTCCAGAATAATATCCCAGTTTACTTGCGCTACATTTTGCCTAAATATAGAAAGGGCATTTTCAGTGATAGGTTGAAAAGAGCGGGTATTGCAAACATGTTTTTTGAACTCTATTGTAAAACATAAATAAATCGATAAGTGGTCACTAATGTCAGCGCTAATTACTCCAGATTTTACCCATGCTCTGTCTATGTTCGTAATAAACAGATCTAGCAACGTGGAAGAATTTGGCGTGATGCGGGTGGTAAATCAATGACATTTGAAAACCCATTTGCCTGTAATAACAAGTCGAAACTCCTTTTTGAAACATCATTATTCAACATGTTAATGCTCATGTCCCCGCCACATACTAGGTCAAATCGCTTTTCGCGGCAGTATGAAAGCAGAGATTCAAAGAAACTAATAAATGCTGTGACTGAGCCCTGTCGAGGACGATAACACACTGCAAAAAGGGTGCTTCCTGAACATACAAATAACACTTCATAGTCGCTCGTGCATACTGTGAATAACGGTAGCAAGTCTCGTTCCCAAATATTTTTAAACAGCATACAAACACCTCCCCCGCGACCATTATCGCGGTTTAAAAAATTTTTGTACATAGGAAGACGGATAAGATCACAATCATCTTTCGACCAAGTTTCAGTTACCATAATTACATCCAAAGATCTATCTAACTGTTGCAAAAATAAATTTAGGTGCATTTCTTTATTTCCGAGTGACTGTGCGTTGAAATGAACAGATTTGAAAGATTTTGCGAAGGCGGGACCAAGCATTTTTGAAAACTGGTTAGGATTAACGTAGGACGTATGGCAAACAGGTGCCATCTGGTGATTCTTTTACACACAAAAACCTAGAAGTACTAGTCAGACATATAGGTGAGCTTAGCAACATCGCGGAAGTCCGAGATAGGCTTCGTTAGATGCCGCTCCGCCTTTTTTACGAGGATTTTGTTGTTTCTATGCCAGACGTACTTATAGTCGTTTACATTTGCCCAGTCTTTTACTTCAATCAACAGTGCTTTACTGCGTTTCGTGAGGTTTTCCAGCACGCGAACTTCTTTGTTCATTTCGGAAATTTTAAGCCGGTTGTCCCACCACGCTTCACGGACGTTTAGTTTAGCCAAACGACAAATTATTGCGGGAATCTTATCTTGCTTGGGTGACAAACGGTGAATTGCTGCCACATCGTCGCGTGATAGTTCAGGAAGCTCGTTTTGAATAGCTAACGCATTTATCTTGCCAACAAAATCTTCTTGTTGAGTCTGTGGTATGCCATGAAATTTGAGATTGTACCTTCGGTTACGCCATTCAAGGTCGTCAAGCTGGCGGTTTAGCGATTCAAGTTTTTTGTCTTGCATTTCGAGATTTTCATTCCTGGTACGTATTTCTTTGATGCTACGCTCATTTTCCTTGGTGCGCTTCATTACATCCGTCATCTGGTCGGACATGAACTGCACAGACTCTTCTATCTTATCAACGGTTTCTTTCAGGGGCATCAAAACATCTAGCTTTTGATTGATCGACTGCAGCATCAAAAACACATCCCGGACGCAAGGTTCGTCATCGGTGTTTTCCGTTTGCCCACGATTTTTTGATGGTCTGCACTTCAGACATTTCCAACTTTTGCGATACGCATCCCCTTTGGACTTCAATGTTGCGTCAGACACACCCGCACATTTTCCCGTATGATACGGGAGCTTACATAGAGTGCACACTATGCCATCGCTAGCACGCTCTAGTAACTCTTTACACTCAGGGCATTCAATGTTGTCAGGCATAACACTTTTTAGCGGCAGCAGCGGCAAATATGAGCACAGGCAAGAGCCAAGTGAGACACTTTACAAACCTGTAAGAGTACAGGGCGATAGGTTAGGGCGACGTTCCAGTAGCCACCGCTGCCGCCAAAGTGATGCTCGGGCAGAGAAGAGGTCCCTTTATAGGCTGCGATGACCGCGCTTAGTGCAGATTGCGGCAGGAACCGTGAGGTTCCGTGTCGATGAAGTCAGCAATTTGTTGTCCCTTCGGTTGTCGGCCACGTTGTTATCGACGCATGTGCGGCGATTTGCTGTAACAGTACAGGGCGATAGGTTAGGGCGACGTTCCAGTAGCCACCGCTGCCGCCAAAGTGATGCTCGGGCAAAGAAGAAGTCCCTTTATAGGCTGCAATGACCGCGCTAAGTGCAGATTGCGGCAGGTCCCGTGAGGTCCCGTGTCGATGAAGTCAGCAATTTGTTGTCCCTTCGGTTGTCGGCCACGTTGTTATCGGCGCATGTGCGGCAATTTGCTGTAACAATACAGAGCGATAGGTTGGGGCGACGTTCCAGTAGCCACCGCTGCCACCAAGAAGAGATGAGCAAACGTACGGGTTGTAACGAAGGAAAGAGTGAAATGAGCGAGGGCGGCATTTAGATATCAAACACGTTTAACTCCACTATTTACTTCAAAACATTTTCACGAGAGAATGTTCGTTGTAGTCTCATGCGCAGCTACAACAACACAACTAAATTTCAACCTCTATCTAGATTAGGAATTCTGTAACTAGCATCGTGAGAGCCTGTTGTCGTTCAGGGCAGCAGCTATAGAAAAAAGTTGCTTTGTCAGAAAATTGAACTTCAGCAATATTCCTTGTTAAGCCCAACCCTTGCATTATAGCATGATACTATACTTTCATTATAGCATGATACTATAGAAAAAGTAGCAGAAACTCACGTAAACATACTGGTGTAGTGAATAAATATTCTACTTATTTGTCACAACGAACTCCATCAGCTGCTGTGTTTAAATTATGTGCAGGCTGAGTGATGCCTGGTCATAAAAAAATGGACTTTGATACCTTCACTTGAATTTGCCGACGCTTCTTTACAACTTTTGCTTCAGGGGAAATTCTGTCGGTACCCGAACCATATACATCTTCTTCCCCCCTTCAAAGTGTTCGCCGCAAACTCTGTGACCTGTTGTGGGCACGAACTTTGAGAACCTGCAAAAAATTTCCTTAAAATGCAAAAGAGACCTACAGACTAGTGACTTTATATTGTTGCTCTAACGATGCAGCATCAGCGGTGGTGACAAAATTGTTATTGGAGTTCCTGAGCAAAGTAGGTGTATGGTCATATTTTTGTGATTTTGTGGTAAGGTGGTGCAGTGGCATAAACCATGGGGGGTTCTGACACATCTTGTGTTCGGGCGTACGTTACAAGTGCCTCCTAAGGCACTCTCAAAGAGGAGAAACAGAGTATAAAAGTGAAAGCTGCTTTCTTTTTGAAAAAGCACTGAAGAGTACGAGCTCTCTAAAATGTTACGGGGTACTCCTGAAGTGTTGCAAATGTTTATTATGACTGACTTTAAAATAAAAAGTTAGTAAACAGTTGACGGTAAGTAAATGTTGACAGTTTGCCGGAAGCTGCTCATCATAAATTAAGAATCTGATTGCTGGGCTATGATTTTTTTATTGATATGATATATAAGGAGATGTTGGCGCACCATTATGGCGCCGGCTACTCCTTAACTGAGCTATGATTACCTTACTTATAAGTCACCCCAAACATTATGACACTTTACAATGCAAGAAAAATTGCAAGAGTGATCGTAGGAGGCTGCTATTAACAGGCATACATGGTGGGGAATGAAGCTGAAGCGTTTGTTCACAGATTCCCCCGCCCAAAAAAAAAAAAAATTTCTGGTTTAGCACCACTAGCATAATAGGTGGAAGTTGACGGAGTGGATTTCTCACCAGCCACTCTACGATTTGCCTTACGTGAGCGTCATCAACATACACTGAACCGAGCAGGTGATCCTTGTGATAGTGTGCGTAAGAGATCTTAAATCGATCAAGTGTAGGCTAAAATTCATTTTAAAATTCTGCCACAAATTATTACGACACATTTGCTATAGGGGCATGCTGACAGGTTTTGTCTAATATGCGCGATCAATACAGCACCTGAAACATTCTCTGCCGTAGCACTGATGCTAATGAAACGTGCATACCAATATTAACCCCACATTCCTGATAAACACGCCTCACACGCATTTCGAACGGCGCACGTGCTCTCCTGCTTTGTAAACGTACAACAACTGATACGATGATTCTTTATATGAATATACACGCGATGAAACAGCTTTTTCAGCATAGGAAGTTTTGAAGATGCCGCCCGACATGGCCAGACTGCATCGCGGCTGTGACACGAAGAAATCTGCGCTTACCGTGGAAAGTACATTTTTATACGTGCCTCACTACACTTCTTTACTTGTGTCAACTCGATCGCCTAATCTGAATTGACTAAGCTAAATGCCCAAGCGCAGCGAAGAACACCAGAAAAGCCCAACTTATATACTTGCCAGGATGTCCAGCTCTGTTGATACGCTGCAGCCAAAGCTGCTGAACTTGATTTCTTTCGGGAGCTCCGCCGCGGTGGTCTAGTGGCTAAGGTACTCGGCTGCTGACCCGCAGGTCGCGGGTTCAAATCCCGGCTGCGGCGGCTGCATTTCCGATGGAGGCGGAAATGTTGTAGGCCCGTGTACTCAGATTTGGGTGCACGTTAAAGAACCCCAGGTGGTCTAAATTTACGGAGCCCTCCACTACGGCGTCTCTCATAATCATCAGTGGTTTTGGGACGTTAAACCCCACATATCAATCAATCGATTTCTTTCGGGAACACGCCAAATCCGAGGCCGTTTTGTTTACAACTGTTGTTCAAGCATCCAGAAACACAACGTGTGAATCCACAAATCGCAAAAAATAAACGCAGCGACGAAACCCACCACAGCAAAGAATACACGGGCGCGTCGACGATTGACTACAACTACCGGCATGCATCACGGCAGCGTTGGCGTGGTGAAACTAGCTGGTGACATCGGTCTATTGGCGATCACGTGTAAACGTGCCGTTTCGTTTTCGAAGACTTGTCTTGGCTCGACTTGGCTAAAGTAAAAAAACAACACCTGTGCACGGCTGAAACTACTTGCATAAGGAGCACCGTGAAAGTGCTGTAACTCTTGTAATGTAAGTTAGCACAATCGAAAGCAGTGGTCGCGGGAAGGCAGGCTTGACAAATACATTACGTGTTTTTACTTCGAGCTTCACTTTTCTTCACTGCTGGCGTTCTACACTGACGTATAATCGCTATCGCGATCACATCGACTGTTTTCAGCATGTCTCCTTAATACTGCATAATCATTGCAAATCGAAGTATTCTGATTGTGAATGTTCTACGGTGGTTTCTGCGTTACGATTTTGTAATTACAAGCCCTCACAGGTAAGCTTTACGTTACACTCACGGGAACGGGTACCATGAAAATTGGTTGTAGGTCCCTTGAATAAACGTCACGGCAATATAAACACGTTAATTTAAGAAAGAATGCATTGCATCTTCATAAAAATAACAACAACGTTTTCACTCATTCCGCGCCATATTATTCTACTACATGCATTGTGGACTTTTTTTCAGCCCTAAAACAAGTAGCTGGTTCTGGAGAAAAAGCGTCTGGTGTGCGGAACGCACACGTAAAGTGCATGGGTTTTTATATAAATAGCGCCTACGCACTCTACTAAATACGCAATATTCCACCACTTCTGAAATTGAGATTGTAACAACAGTATTGGAACATCGGAATAGGTCGCTGTTTTGACAACCACCAGATAATTTGCCGTGGCTGCTGCCACCACCCGTTTTCCCGCCCCTCCCGTGCCCGCCCCGTGAAGCCTATAGTAGAGTCTCAAATTTCAGTATAATGTACTAGAATATTAGAATATAGTTTCACCCATTGCCGATGGGGGGACGCGGAAAAATCGAAATAGCGGTTCTATTCAAATCCATAGTGGTTCCATTGAAGTCTGCCCTTGGGGACGCCAAAAAATCCGCTAGAGGCATTAGAGTAACCTCAAAATTTAAAGCGAAAATAGCCACAATTTTAGAAAAAAGGTGTTCTTTCGTATATAATTGAACAGTATCTATACCATTTGAATTCCGCGCTTTGCGTAGTACTGAATTTAGCGACCGAGGTGCCATGCGAGTTCTACTATAGACTCGCTTATCGGTTCCGCTTGCGAAGCGGAAAACGTGGGGAGAGTTTCGCACATATGCGCAGTTTTTTTCCTTCGATGATTAGCTTAGTCCCCGGCGTTCCGTTTTCTTTCTAGCATGTGTTTATTCGCTACGGTAAGTTACTGTACTTGCTGTAGGTAAAGTCCCTGTACTGCTGTATGGTGCCGCAGGAACTGTCATATCGGCAAAGCATTGATTTCTGCAAGTTCCACGGCGACGCCAGGGAGAATATTTTTGCCAATGCACGCATATCACTTATTTTTTTGTCAGCGATTTCACTGTCAGACCTTGTTATTGCTATAGGTGTTGTGTATTTGGGCACTACGTTATTTCGAACTGATCCTGCACGTGTTCAGATGCTTGCGCTTCTCTCAACTATCCCTCGGCCGTGATTTCCTTCCGAAAAACCCAACCTCCTTGAGTCCTGCAGCTTGACCGCAATTTGTCGATCGTATCACAATAAAAATGGTGGCGGTTAAGGCATGCTCGAAGAAAGCAGGAGCGGTAATAATTCAAAGCTGTTGCTGAAGAACCTCGTGCTGTTTTTACGTTTGTCTTCTAATGATAGTTCCTACTAACGAGACACGCTTTTTGGTTCGTTTTGCCTCTGAAAACGAAGGCGTGCTGTTTGCGAACTCGCGATGATGCTTCTAGAAGAATGGATTTTTTTTTCGCATATAAACATGGCTGTTGGCTTGCTGTCAAGAAATATTCCTGTACTCAATCGTGAATTATTTTTAATGATGCGAGCTGCCAATGAATGCCTTTCGCTTCCATGCAGCCTTTGTACGCACATGTCTTGTGTTTCGAAGGACGCTTTGGTGTGTTACTGAGCGTATCGACGCACTTAGATAAATCGGGCGAAAGATAACGAGACACCCATAGCCCTGCACAAGTCCCGGTCTCTTTTGTCCACTTCTGTTTAAAAAGGATATAGCCATAGAAGAGAGAATCAGCCAAGGCAACCACGTAGGCGCATACGCACTCAACAGTGTAGGCACCAAGGCAACCGCGTAGGCGCTCGACATCGTTTAACACGGTGTTGGTGGCTTTGAGAACTCAACAAACGGTCGGTTTTACAGAGAAAATTAAAGCTGTGAATTGCTAGAAAAAACAAAACTCCAATCGGTAGTGATGTCACGAATGGTCTCCGTCGGTTGTACTAAAGTAGAAATGTGGATAGCTGGAACTGTTGCATTGTTAAAAGGCTTTCAGCACGAACAAGAAGGAGCACAAAGAAGAGGACGAAACAAGCGCTGATACAACTGAAGTTTATTGAAGGAAGTGTCAACCCCCTGGATAACCAAGAACGCATGCGCGGAAATTACCTCTAATGAAGGAACTCATACAACTTACGTAGTCCACAATCTAAAAGGCAAACAGGCAGCTCAGGTATGCCATCTTCTCCCGCAACTTGATTGAAGTACGCTTTCACGAATATTGTGCCATTCTATCTCAATGTTTATTCTTAATAACAGCTCTTGTTTGGGCACACTTCTTTGAGCTTCGTCTCATTCGCGCTGAGAAGTATACAAGAGTTCACTGGCTGTGTTATCAGTTACGTCATTCGAAGCGTAGCACCCAATCACGCGCGCCAGTCGCTGCACTTTAGGGACGTCCTTCATTCCCTCGCAGCCTTGGCGCTGAGTGCACGTGCGTCAGTTTCTTCTGAAACCTCCACATGGGTATGTCATGGACAACTCTACAAAACCACAGAAAGTTGAAACGTGAAACCTCGCATTCGGCGGGTCATTCGTGAAGTCCGGGCATAAAGACATGCCCGGCAGGCCTGCTGTCGGCAACAACTGCGTACCGATATGTTCAAGAGGCCTTTCAAGGCGCACTGAATTGCGAACAGGAACGCAAGCGCTGGTGGCTGGCAAATATTACAGACCACGCCGTCGAGGTATACGTCGCGATGTCAAACACTTTCAACTTCATTACGGCGGCAATGTGATGGTTGCACAGCGTGTTCGCCTGGGTGAACGCCAACTTTCGGAGGGAGATTCTCCGGAAGCAGATTGGCGTCAGATGCGACGTATGTGACCGCCTGTGGTTCGAGAACTACTGTGAATAACGCATTTAACAGTTCGTTACACTCTTCCATGACCACTATCATGCGAAGCAAATTTTGTGGTCTGTAAAAAAACACTGTGGTTAACCCAAGGCAAACCTGTGTCTAACCTCATTAGGAATCACCAATATGTAACCAATTTTTGTGAAAGGATTACATTTCATGTCAAGTGTAACTCATTGATAAGCACAGAGGCCGCACGTTTCAGCTTTCGCTGGTGAACCACTTGTACCGAGTGCTTGGGCGGTGATTTTTGTTTTCCTATTCGTCCCATTGATACACAGTATTGAAACGCTCCGCAGACGCTGGCACTAGAAGCACCGTAGAGTTGCGACCTTTGTGACGCTGCCAATCTCTCGCGCGAATCGTCGACTCCAGTGAAATTTTACTGATTCATAAGCATACGACATGAAAAAGGCAGACGCATGGGTTACTGCAGTGCACCCTAAAAATGAGAATTTATTAATCAGGATAGGCAGGTTCACGATACATTATTACTTACGGTAGTTAATTGCTCCGTCACCATTCCTCTGGTTCATAGTTAGATATGTGGGGTTTAACGTCCCGAAACCACCACATGATTATGAGAGACGCCGTAGTGGAGGGCTCCGGAAATTTCGTCCACCTGGGGTTGTTTAACATGCACTCAAGTCTGAGCACACGGGCCTACAACATTTCCATTTCCATCGTAAATGCAGCCGCCGCGCCGGGATTCTAGCCCGCGACCTGCGGGTCAGCGCCAAGTACCTTAGCCACTAGACCACCGTGGCGGGGCATCAGTACAAATTTTCACATCACCCTTTTGCAAATCAATTCTTTTATGCTGCGCCCGGTCATGAACGAGGAAATACGCCTTTTTCCATATTTAAATACAGCACGCCCCAAAATTTTTCCAGAATTAACGGTCATCAATATTTTCCAAATCTTGCTTTATATTTCGGGTAAAAGGAACAGAAAATACCCCGAATATCACATTTTGGAACTGCATCAGCTTGAAACTCAAAAAACAGCTGCATAACAAAATGACGCCATATCCACAAAGTGAATGATTATGAAGGAGCTTGCTTTGGAAGTTAAACGTGAGAAACCATGAATTCTCCGTAAATATACTCGACAATCATGCAAAAATGTGCCCTATGAGGGGAAGCGAAAGTTTCGGACGCCAAACCTTAAGATATAAAATTATAATTATTATCATTAATATTACTGTTGTTCCTGTTGCTGCTGTTATTTGTTGCGAGGTCTTGGGCCTTAGAAATTGGTTGCACTTTAGCGCACCTTCTAGCAGGTCAACTCTTAAAAAGATTCCGTTCGCGTAAGCGTCCATGCTGGCCGTTACTGTCGCCATACGCGTCATTGCGAAGTGCCGGCTAATAAACACCTTAAAAAATTGGTGATCTGAGACAGCGCGTAACCTATCAGGCTTGTGCTTGAGGTTGATCTAGTCGTCACGTCACTTCAACGTTGTTCCGAGGCGCGCGTGAACAACGACTGTATTGATGCCGTAGCTGCTGGTTAATAAAGTTGTTTTTGCTATATATAGTCTCTTTGTCTGCGCCGCCGAGTCCTCACATTTGGCGCAGCCTACGACAAACCCTGCCGAAGAAGTGAAGCTGAACCAGTCGTCTATTTCCTGAGAGCTGGTGTTTGGTACCAAAAGCTGATTTGATTGATGATTGATTTGTAGGGTTTACCGTCCCAAAACCACCATATGATTATGAGAGGCGCCGTAGTGGAGGGCTGCGGAAATTTTGACCACCTGGGGTTCTTTAACGTGCACGCAAATCTGAGCACACGGGCCTACAACATTTCCGCCTCCATCGGAAATGCAGCCGCCGCAGCCGGGATTTGAACCCGCGACCTGCGGGTCAGCAGCCGAGAACCTTAGCCACTAGACCACCGCGGCGGGGCCCAAAAGCTGGCCTCACTGTCTTTGCCTGCGCAAAGCTTTCTTTGAGCTCGACCGCCCGTCAATCGTCTGCAAAGACCTCCACGGGTTCACAGCGCAATTGAAACGTCATAAACGTTCACGTCGTAACCTGCAGATGACTGACTACAGCAGTTTTTGACGTTGTCACAACGGCTGACGGTTCCAGTGCAAGTCACGATGTTCCCGATCTATCGGCTTCACTGCCAATCTTTAGTGGTAACGGTATCACTTCAGCTCACCAGTGGCATGAAAAACTTGAGCGCACCGAAGGACTGGCCTTATAGACGCCGACTACTCTCCTTACCGTAGCGCTTGGTAAGCTGAGTGACACTGCTGGAGATTGGAAGGGTGTGATAGGAAAAAACTTCGACAGGTGATATAATTTGAAGACTGCGGCCAATAATCAGTTTTGAGACAGACATGCTCTTGCAATGGGTGCGCATAGTCACCGAGACGCATTCAGTCACTGAGTGAGAGCCTCGCAAGACCAGATTTTGGGGACATTAGGATACTGTATATGCTACCATGCCATCATACACTAACCATACTGCCAGCTTGCTCGGTGCATCGCTCGCGCATCGGAGTCATCCAGATTGTTTCTTTGGGGGAAGGGAGGGTGTAAATCCCTGCTGCATCAGAGCTCGGGGAAAGGGAAGCACTCGCACCACACGCTCATAGCACGTGGGGTCTGTATGGGGGAAGGGAGAGGCAAGTGATTTTTAGAGACCCTTTGCACGTTTGTAAACAAAGGTAGGAAAATGTCGACATTATGGGTAAAATTATAGTAATGTCCGCACGTAAGTTCCGCCATAAGTTCTGAGGGCTGTGATGTGCGCCAACAAAACGACGTTGTGAGACGTCATAAGCGTTGTGAAAGCCATAAGCGCTGAAGGCTGCGATATGCGTCAACAAACAAAACTTAGTTGTACGTGAGACGTGACTTACATCCAACCACGACGCAGTTTGTCGGCTTATTGTTTTTTTTCGCTCCTTTACTGAGAACACCACATGCACCATTGAAAGCTTAGCAGAAACTGTGGTAGGCAGAGTGTCTTTTGCCTACCAAGACAGTGCCATCACATTTTTGTGATGCGAGTCCGGTGGAATTTGTCTGTAGAGAAGGCAGGCTCAAGTTTGCGCAGCACCGATGGCCGCCCTAGCAGAAAGAGGGCAAAGCATCGGTCGCTCGGACGAGCGGCGCTTGCTGGGTTTTCCCCTTGCGCGCACGGAAAGGGGGTTCCTTGGGGCGCTTATCACGCATTTTGCACACAATGGGCACCACTCCTTCGTCATCCTGAAAAGCAGGCATACACTACTGCTGCATTATTAGCTGCTACACAACTTTATGAAGATCTGACAACTGCTCGTCAAGTTTTACCGTTTTCAATGCAAGCAGTGCTAGAAGGAAAGGCATCAAAAGTTGATTATGGCAGTTAGATGATATTCCACTGACTTGTTACTTCGAAATATTTTAATCGTGCACAGTACTACACTTTAAACTATTAACTGAAAGACGCACGATCTTCGGACTCATACTAGAAAGAACGCGTTTGTAAACTGAAACTACAGCTAATACGCAACCACTGTACATTGCGCGATTGAGCTCTAGCTTCCAAGACAACCATTTGTAGTGCGAAAGTGGTGGAGCTTGCTAGCTTATTTTACCACTGTCAAAAAACCGTATTGTGAGCCACACAAATGTTTTAGTCAGCTGATGGCTGTAGACCTCTCGTCGCCGCTTAGTGTAAACCAATTTATGCGACGGGTGTACTGAGCGTTTAACGTACAGACCTTGCAAGCAAAACTCACCTGTTAGTTAGCAAACTGAGGTGTTGCGATGCTAGGATCAAAGTAATGAGTTCAATTCCCGCAAACGCAAGCTGCATTTCCACTGGAGCGAAACAAAGTAACAGTGCGGGCAGATTTTGGTGCAAGATTGAGAGACAGGGCGTGTTGGTGTTGCATATTTTAAGCGTACAGTAGTACGACGCTCAATGTAAACAGAAGTGACGCTCGGTGTGTGTGCGCCTCCGTTCGTTGTCGTCGCGCCTTACACTTAAAATAGATTGAAGTGCACGTTAAAATACATCAGATGGTTAAAATCAGTCTATAGCCTCACACCATGGCGTGCCCCCTAACTATATGAAGAGTTTCGCACGTAAATATTATAACTTTGCATGCGCTTGAGCCAAAGACGATATACAGCTGCCGCTATGAAAACGCGTTAAAAAAAGAACCAAGGCAGATATAAAGTTTCGATGATTTCGCGAAATTTGACGTGCTTATCAATGTCTAATGTCGGTGCAACTAAAAACATGCTCGATCCTATAGTGGAAATGGTGTGATATGACGAAGACCAGGTGAGCTGTCAAAACAACCAAAGCGACATTCGAATCAGTGAACATGCTGCGTGATCAGGACTCGCTCGCTGGATTCTGTGCCGACTGGTTTTGCCCTCGTGATCTCCGACGACAGTGCAGCTCTGGCCAACTGGGTTGGTCCTACGCCATCTCCTGTTGCCGACAAGAGCTCTCGCCAGTGGTGCCCCGTCCTCGGACTCCTGTAACCGTGTTTCATCTTTCCTATCTTCTCTTTACTTCCGTCGTCGCTTGCTGTCTCTGCGCATCTTTCTCTCTTTCTCTCTCTCTCGCTACATATATATATATATATATATATAACATAGAGAGAGAGAGATGCGCATATATATACATATATACATACACACACACACACACATATATATATATATATATATATATATATATAAGGGAATGAAGTGTACACCTAAGGGCTCGTTTTTGGTGTTTTAACGCAATATTAATGAAATCTAACAGGCAGTAATGCCAAGGAATGTACAGGGACCCTACTGAAACGTTCCGTATGAAATCTTACGGAAAATATATGGACTCCGTAACATTTCCTTATGCTACATACGGCAAACATAAGGAGTTTTATGGAAATATACGGAAGTTGTATGGCATTTACGGAAAGCTTCTTATGGAGTATACGGAAGGATAAGGAAATTGTATGGCGTATACGGAAAGCTTTTTATGGAGTATACGGAGAGATAAGGAAACTTATGGAGCATACGGAGAGTTCATTATGGAAGATATGGAAGGATAAGGAAAGTGTATGGAGTGTACAGAAGCTTTCATAAGGAAAATGCAGAATGTAAGGTCTTACAGAAATACACAGATTTTGTAAGGTGCTTACGAAAATGTGCAATAGTGTATCAAAGGCATGTGGATTGTTGCAAAAATGTGGAAACTGTACAGTTGTTGTCACATTTTCAGCAGGAAATCCGAGCTCTATAAAGTGAGAAATGAATTCACAGTGACATATATAGTACAAAAGAATAACGCAGGCTAGTCTGTGTTGTCAGTCACCGCTGTTCGCCCTTTTCCAGAATGAATACAACTTCTGCAGATGACCAGGTGCTAAAGTATGTCAAACAGAAAATGTGTCATTCACAAGGAATGACAATAACTGTCAATTTACTTGCATGCTGTCACACGAAAACAAATCAAGCAAAAAAGCATAACTTTAAGGGCTTGTTTTTTGGTAGAAACAATAATAATGAGAACTAAATTCAATGTGAAAGAACTTGTCAATATTAATGAAACTGTTCTCATTAACATTGGCAAAGAGAAATGTCATTTTAAAATATCCACCATGAGCTTAGCTCTCCTGAGCACCGACAAAAGAAATGAAAATCTATGAAAACTAATTGCATGTAGCCTAAAAATAATTTTTATTGATAGTATGTGCTCCTACACTATAAATACAGCTATACACAACTTGCCACAGCTTCACGACAGAAACGAGGTAGGGGCAGAGGGAGTGGACAGAAAAATAATTAAGTATGAGAGCACAACTGATATGTACGGACATATAATGGTGCTTATCACTGATGCTCGGATGGTCGTGTATAGAGCTGGGTTGTTTTGAGATTTTCAAAAGCATTGTTTCAGACCACCATGCAGATTACGCTTTAATTGTAGTGCTACATAAGACACAACTTATGGGCCAGCTTTAATGAATAAGAAGATTATAGGTTAAACAAATGCTTTAAAATATATCGTATCATGGCTGCATGGACGCATACAAGCTATGTAAAGCGCAATAAAGTGAGGACGCATGAGCTTCTCTTGATGCTTCAGTTCTACATAGATGCTTCAACTGTGCTGCAAAGAAATATAACCAATATCTGTGTGTGCAACATTGTCCATTTTAAACTATCTATATGTATATATATAATTCCTACTGCGAGTTAAGCTACGTAGCACTCCATAACTCTTCCTTTTATTAAAGGCAATTTTTCAAACAATCAACGTTATTCATTTTCTGTCTCATGACTTCGTGCCCGCAATTCATGGTTTGGCTCGATCACAATTGTGCAGCCCTTATTTTGGAGGAATCAAAAAACATCAACCAAAATATATTTTGGAACTGCTTCTCGGTGATATTGCCTTCCCTCAGCTGCCACAGCTTGAGATGACTCATATGGCAAGTCTCGCGCATACCTAGGGCCTACCCTTGAAGAAACTGGTCCGGCTGTGAAATGCACAGTTTTATCTCAAGTAAATTTTTTGGTTTGAGTTATCTCACTTCTCGAGTCCCTTCACAATCAAGCAGACCCAATGTTCCCCTTAGTCCTTACTTTTGGTAGATTATAAAATAAATTAAAAAATTAATAATGAAAATAAAAATACTAATAACTGTTGCGCAAAAAACACAGTCCCACATACGTACTTGAACGCAATATTGCTTTTATTTTGTTTTAGAACCTAAGGCATTAGAAAAGATAGCAGTACAATAAAAACGTTGAAAAAAAAAACAAAAAAAGTTAAACTTGGCGGGATTCGAACCTGCGCCACTTAGTTGTGCTCGCGTACGTGAACTGAGTACGTTAGCTAGCTGAGCTATTCGCGCTGGGGTAGCACGTGAGTTTAAATTATGTACGTAAATTTGCTTTTTACATAATATGTGTTGGCGTATTTATGTACGATATGCGATCGTATCTATTGTTGTGTGCATATGTTTTGGGATTGTATATACGTCACATGCTTTTCGCATGTCTTTCAACTATAGATTGCTGCCCCGCCGCGGATGAAAAGAATTATTTTTACACCCACACACAAGCTTGAGCAGTTGAAGGTTGTTTCCCGGGGCTCTCTTGCGATTGAGTCGGCCACTACAGGGAATTAGAATGATACGCCATTAATCCCTGCATCTAGCTGTATTCCACTTAGTAGCTCTATCGCTTGATGACAAATCGAGCGCGGGGCGCGAAGCTATTGCGCACGACCATGCCTCGCGTAGCGGCGATGTCAACTGATTGCGCCGGCCGGCTTGCTTCGATTTGCTTCAGAGCAAAGAAATGTCATACCTTGGAAGATTGCGTACTGCACTATGTCAAAATGTTACTGCTTTGTAGCCATCCTATGATTCATTGAGAGTTGATAACTCTGATATCACTACTGTAGAGCTTTGCGGCGGCGACACGCACCGAACGTGAAACCGCACTACGTTAGTCGTAGAAGCAGTAGGAGGCTGTCGTCTGCTAGAACAAAAACAAAACAGACCTTTGAAAATATTCATAAGTTGTAACTTGTTTTTTGAATAACCTTTTATCACTTTTAAAGTTATTTTGCCAGATAACGTACTTTTTTTTCAGTTTATAGCAGCGACAGATGTTTTTTTTTATTTTCCTCACACAGATATCCAAGTCGAATCCATTCACAGCTAAAGCCACATGTTGTTTGTCTTCTTTGTTAACGTAGGCATACCGTTTCAATGCATCTCTCATGTGTTCGCGCTGCTACACACGAGAGCACGAAATGTTAAATTTACGCAAGGAAGGGCCGTTCCTCGTTCGTAAGATGTGCTAAGATTGCGCCCTATTCCCGCGGTTGTTCGAGTGCGGATCAAGTGCGAGTCGTCCAAGGAATCGGTGGGTTGGGCGGGCGCTCGAAGGACTCCGAGGTGACGGCTGACGCCTGTGGTTGCTTCCCTCAAGACAGTGTGAAAGAAACTAAAGGTAAGGAGGACACTTTTTCATGTAGACCAAGTATGCCACTCAGTGCAAGTGTGTGTTGCTGCACTCGAACGAGGCGTCGTGAAACGGCAACCTTACGCACCTTTGCGAGTGCGGTTGCCAATTCGCTTTGACAACGCTAACGCCAGCAGAGCCATGGCGCATCGGCGCGGCCTTACTGGAGCTAATTCGAGACAACTGCGGCAACATGCATGTGTATGGTGATCGCTTTTTTCATATGTGCAATGTAGTGAGGAAGACGCACATGGCGCTTGCTACGTTGTTGATTGAACGAAGCCTGCAGTGCCATTTGATGCAAAGCAGCATTTTGTTTACGTTCGCGGGCGATACAATTTGTAACTTGGCTCGATTCATTTAGCCAACCGCCTAAGTGGGTTGATTAGCATATGTTCACGGTAGAGCGTTATTATGCCCCGAAACAGTAGCGTGTGCTTGTTGAAAGATATAATGTGTGGTGCCTAGTGTAGAGAGAGAGAGAGGTGTTCGTGCAATCTGCATATGTACCTGCAAGACGCTTTTGCTTGTAACTAATAATGTACCGGCCAGCACCTACATTGTACGCCTGACTTTGAAGAAAAATTGCATGCACAATGTGAGATTTTGTAATCTGCCAGAGTTGCTTTTTATAAAATAATACACTGCCAGCATGTTCAAAATATGTTTCGCTGCTGTGTGGCAAGGGTGCAGTTATCACGCTGTTGTGTAGTTGCTGATGCAAGCACTTATAGTTTTGATGCGTTAATATTTCTCATCTAACTCATCAGGTGTTTGGCTGTTTCAGCACAAACAAGGTATCTTCCAGCCGGGTGACCATGCAATTTTTTTCTGCACACAGCGCAAACACCGAGATGTACCCACTCGCAGGTGGTCGCGTCAAGTGCATATTTACCTTGACTAAAATGTCAAATCAAGTTTTTTCATCGACCGGTCCCTGCCCTGAGTGCTAACGTCTTGGCAAACAAGACACATTGTTATGGACACTGCACACACCACACACAATATTCTCAGTTGAACCGATATACTCAATACCTTTCAATGCACACTACATGCCGCAATCAACAGTGCACATTTTTGAAGACTATGCCGCTGTTCCTCGCACAGGCCATTGCGTGTGTTCACTTCTTCAAGATAAACAGACAGCGTAGCAAATATTTTACCACACAGTTTACAACACAGCTGGATGTTTGCTGACACATACTACAGCTAATGTCGACATTGTAACGTGAAGTGTAAGCTTTGAAAAATTAAAACTTGCCCCAAACACCACACGACTATACCGGGCTGAGCCACCAGCGGGAGTGTTTTTCCAGCCACACCTTTTACATGTGCCAGTGACATCAAGCTGTGACGTACCTTGGTAGGGGCCTATCGCTGCATACTTTATGTGAATGAGGGTCCTGTTAGTGAAAGCAGGCATTGTTGATTTCGTAACTTGTTCATTCCCAACTGGACCTTCATTTGCACAAGTTGTCTGACTGATATTCAGGCGAACTTTTGTGTAATTAATTATACAGTTGGCAGTCTGTGCTTGCCCCATACTGTTGTTACTGGTGTTTCTTGTTGTTACTTTGCACTGCTCATTACTACTCACCTACAGAAACTAGCCTATCTTGCCACTGTTTAGGACAAGATGCAGCTGGCAAGTGCGATAGTGTTCATAACTCTAAATTCTCAAGCAAAAATTATCGTTTCATATTCAGTTAGTTGCATTCATATCAGTACATTATAAGAAATCATTGATTAAACATTATTCCGTGTTCCTTCACTTAATGCTCACAACTTTTATATAAAATTGAATGGTGTTTATAAAAACATGGGTTTTAGCTGAACTTCATGCTCTTTTCTCGAACAGCTGACAAATAGCTATTGCATGCTTACTTGCCATGAATTGGACTGTGTTTGAAATACATTGCAATTCTTCACCGGACTGCCAGTACACTTCACATTGGGGGAACATTTATTAACCATGGATGGATTAATTAAGAACGGAAAGAAAGAAGCGGCAGGCCTGGATACTTGATAATGGCATCCGTTTTGCTACCCAGCGCATTATCATGCAAACTTCCTATAGAGTGGTTATGCGTCTTGCATGTGTGTCTGTAAACCAAGAACTTTGGGTAGAACTATATTTATCTTACAAATGGTTGCAGGACTGTGGAGGCTGTAGGTCTGCGTAGGAATGGTGGAATCCCTGGACATGTGTTAAACCTTGCTGCATCAGCTCCTTGGTGTTTTCACGGCATCTTTACAGATGTGTTGGGTGAGTAAAACAAGCAGGTTTCAACACAAGGAAAAGTATAATATGGCAGCACCTCTTGTGCGTGCCTTACATCCCAAGTGTGTCAAATATTTATCTTGCTCCTTGTGGCCTGTAATTTTTAAAGAGACACTTCTTTTTGCTTTATATTTGAGTCTTGATGCTTCGACAGCAATGTATTTGTGCTTGACAGCAAGTGTTCTTGAACAAATAACTGATCTCAATAATGACAAAACATTCTTCATACTTGGTGCTTAGCATAAGCTAGCACATATCTGTAGCAGATTCCATCATTCATTTTTTGCTGGGATGATAATGGGCAAGTAGCAAAGGCAAGTTCAGATTGGAGTGGTCGGTGACGTCTGTTTAGGCTCTGCCATATTGCTTTGCAGCCAGAGTTACTTGTGGCCACATATACAATGAAGCCACATTACGTGCATTCTATATGAGATTACCATATCGCATTTCACTGCATCTTAATATGTGCCAAACAAATGCAGATATCATTAGCTTGCCACTATAAAGGGATCCTAAACCAACACAGGGAAATTCAGTCGTGGTGTTGCAGCTGTGTATGACTCTGCAATGGATGCATAGCCGTGATAATTTTTCTATATGTTGTCGCAATAGTAATGTTACACACATTGGACGATACAAAAAAGGTCCTCGCTTATTTCGCTTTTTTCGCTATGCTTCTTTCTTGTCTCTTCTTGCCATGTGCTCCTCCTCACTGTGCAAGGAGCAAGAACAGTGGCCACACAAACACGTTTTTAAAAAAGTGTTGTAAGGTGAGCACTGAGAAGCTCAACACTTTCAAAAGGCTCAAAGAGGTAAAGGTATTGTTTCTAGCTACTTTTTGGGCACCCATAGGTAGTTGTGCTGCTGCAGTTAAAAAAAAGTTAAATGTTAAAAATTATTTGGAGGTGGTTTGGCACCCATAATTGCAGTTACATACAGAACTAGGTTTCAATGCGTAAGCAAAATCTGTTCACTCTAAATCAATCCTAATGATATCTGAAATTCAGGAAATATTCACAGAAAAGCTCAGGAAAAGGCTAAGTGGTTGCCCCTTGAACGTGAAGGAGATACCCTTCTTCTAAAAGGTCAATAGACAGTCTAGTAGTCTCGATATTACATGCAATATAAAATATTCTGGTGTGGTGCTTTTCATGCATGTTATAATGAGAGGGGTTTTTATTAGAACTGTTGTCACTTTGCCCTGCGTTGCTGAAATTGTTCACATAGCTATAATACATGAATGACTTTATGCCTTTTGATTTTATGCAAATGGTTGGCTTACCCAGTCGGTTTAACTTGATTTGGATAAAATCATAAATGCTCTAAAAATTTTTTTACTATACAGCAGGTTTATTTTTAAAATACGCGACCATTGATGTGAATGCAGTTGGTGGCGTGCTTGATTAATCCTTCACTATCACCACTCTAACTACACCTGCTACAGTGCATAGTGTGACAAAGGTAATGGTACTTAACATTACTGGCAGCATACACTTTTATGTCTCAAAATAGGTTAAAAAGCCTGGTAAAAATGTGTGTACGTTTTTTTTTCACTCCAACTAAATATTCTGGTCTACTCAAAGTAGCTTCCACTCTTTTAAGTTCCTCAAACCTTTAGGTGTTCAAAAGAAGTATCAATGCCATATACTTTCTTTGTCAGCCTACTCACCACTCTAATAATGAGAATTACCCGACAACATTACCCAGTAAAATAAAGGGATGTTATAAAAAGTAATGTCAATTCAATTGTCAAAAAACGTTGCGAAGTTACGTTTTTGTTCACTTTTCTTTTCACAATTTTGTTAAAGTTACTTTTGATAACATCCCCTATAGTTTGTTTGGCATCATTTTCTGCTAGTTCTCATTATAATGTGTTCAACAAAGACAACAAACCCTTAAATTTATAGTTCTTTCCTTTACTCATGAATCTGAAACAGTGAATCTCAGTAATCTTAGCGGTGTGTGACTTTTTTTTTGATCAGTTGTGCATGTGTTCAAGTACATGCATTTAGGTGGGAGGGCGAACTATTGCCTCCTCCTGTGACTAGCAGATTTTCTGAGAACGGACAGATGCATAATGCTGCCAAAGAAGTATAGGGATATTGGAAGTAATCGTTACGTAATTGCAATCGTAATCCCACACTCGCCATAATTGTAACAGGCAGCACTGACTGACTCTTCCATGTATAATTGCACATATATACTGTACAAAATGGAAGAGGGATAGCCGCCATGGTAGCTCACTTGCAGTTAAGAAATCATGTCAGATTCAGCCAGGATGGCTAGAGGGAGTCGGGCAGGCATGTTTGGACATTTGTCTAGCCAAGTAGTGCCAATTTTCGCACTGGTCCTGTTGGAGTTACTGCCACAATCACAGAAGCTACGTCACCTCTCTAAATGTACAGATGCGTCGGGGAAGATTAGCTGCATTAGGTTTTTCTATAACTGATAGCTGCCAACATTCTTCATTATACAGGAGTTTTGTTCCTCACTTATGGGTGTAAAGCCCTCTACAGAAAAAATGCAACACGGTCTACTTCCAGAAGACTCCGAGGCCCTACTTGTAGTTTTTTTCGGCTTTTATCATAAGCACCTCGTTTGGGGTACATGAACGTTTTATAAACATGTACAGCGAAAATTTTGGGTGGCTGGTCGTTTTGTCGCTATCTTGTTCCTCGCAGTATTCTTAAGCATGTTGTGCATTACGTTGTCAATCTGGTTCATGTGCATAGAAGACATAACGAAGTTTCAGGCTACAGTATAAAAAGCCTGGAAGCAAGCTATCAATAATTTTTTAACAGAGTTGCTTAATCTCATACATGATACATCACTAAACTTTCGTGCGTATTCATCAATGTAAGCTCGTCTTAGTGTTATCCAAAATGAAGATGTGAGTCGACAGATGGAAACATCTAGTGGGGTAATCAGGGTGAACAGTAGAAGTGCTTCAGACAGGCTGACCGATGTTGCGATAGGAGGACGTATTTTTTAAAAGTCACCTTGTCAACCTTGGCGTGTTAGTTTAAATGGGGTCAGTAATGACATCATCTTTCGGTATAGGCGTGTGTGCCTGTTGGAAATGTTTGTCTGAAAAAAAAACCTATAGCGCAGAAGAGTGCAGCCCTTGCTTATTTTCAAGTTAGGTTGCGCTGATACAAAGTGTTCTCCTGTCGGAGGTTGGGGGTAAGGTAAGCAAAAAAAAGATAAATGATAGAAAAGAAGAAAAAAGAAGAAAGAAAAGGGGAATGCAAAGTAAAAGTAGTGCTACACTGCTCCTACTTTGCATCCCCCCTTTTCTTCTTTTTTTTCCCTTGTTTTCTTTTTTCACCTTTTTTGTTACATTTGCATTGTCCCATCTAGTGCATGAATCAATGACACATGGCTTTGCTATAGCAAAGATGCCTATGTGGTGTTGGATTGAACAGTGCATTGCACTTCATTTAGTTAATTACAGACTGATCAGTCTTGCAATAAGTGCTTCCTGTCTATCACCACACACGTTCAATTGAAAAGTTTGTGCTTGGCTCTTAGTATGCTGGTATATAGCTTGTGTCTTGGACTACTCAAAATGAATGTTATTTTGCTGCTGTTTATAGTAATGAATTTATCCAACATGAAAATATCTTGCCTTGTGAACTTTGTCGGACCTGCCTTTCTTTTTCTTTCCTATGCAGGCATTGTATGTGAGGGAGGCAGTAACAGAGAGGTGATAGCTTGACCTTCGGAAGAATAAATGCTGCCAGTGAAGCAATTACGCATCAAACATCCCAGCCATTTTGCCAACCGTCCTAAATGTGTTTTGAAAAAAAATATTGTGCTCGTTTACTGTATTTTTCTGAAAACAGCAAAATGCTAAAATATATCGCAGAAAACAAAATATTAGGCCACGTTGGTGCCTTCTGGACTTCCCGGGATGTCGTCTGGGTGTTGTTTGTAAAAAGTAAAGTGTTTCAAAAATACTGCCTCTTCTACACCAAATTCGGTCTTGGTATTAAGTAAAGGTGATTGTGTGTAATGCATGAAGCTCAGTAATATTAGTGCAATTTTTTCGCCACATCAAAAGCGAGGAAGCAGTTCTCTTTATATGGCAAGTTATATGATTACACTTTGTCTTAAAGTAGAAATGAATTTTTGAAGGTTTCTTATGATGGCTGTTTTCTGCATTTGATGTACGACAGCTTCCGTTCCGAAGTTCCCCATGGCCCTCAATAGGAGACTTCAAAAGTCATTTTTCTCATTTAAACAAAAATTGTAATGATAACACTTGCCATGTAACAAGTACTGTTTATTTGCTTTCAACTTACATATAAAAGTAATTTTTAATTAGACAAACACATAGCTCAAATTGCATCTTAATGTGGACAGAAACGATTATATAGTGATATTTGTAATCTGGACCTAACATTAATTTTTTTCGTAAAATATAACTTCTGTGCAGTGAGTATTTGTGGCTCAAATATTCATACAAAATGCAGTATTGCCATACAAGAAATGCAAACGATAAACAGTTTGACTGAATTATTCAAAGCCGATGTAGCAGAAAAATTGCACTAATGTTACTTGACTTCAAATACTTTAAGAAGCATCTTTACTTAATATGTAGATCAAATTTGATATGGCAAAAAAACCGGTACTTTGAAATTTTTCTCACAAATAACACCCGCACGACATTCTGCGAAATTCTGAAGGTACCCACGTGACCACTACTCTTTTCTCTTCAAAACATTTCTGCAAATAACTATTTTCAGAAGAGTAAATTACCATCATTTTTTAAACTATACATCTGTGATGGTCGCCAGGCAGTATGGTTTGTATGTTTGGTGTAGAATAGCCCAGTGCAAAACACAACAAATGGCTGAGCATCCTTTAATGCTCGGGCAATTTCGAAAGCATTTGTTTGTTAGCAGCAATTCAGTTAAGCCCTTGTCTTTATGCTTAGGCCCAGAAACAAAACACAAGTAACTAAAGTAGTCCTAAGAGTCATGTAGTCTCACTGTTCCAAGGCTTGTGGAGCCTAATTTAGTGTGCTTCACCATTTTTTAAAAATTCAGATTCAACCAACAGGTTTTGGAGGCACAGTGCATTTTCAGCTAACTTGTTTCACACCAGTTACTTAGATAAAAAGCGGAAAGTAGAGGTAAAAATACCAATTTAAAGGCATTGTAGGTAATAACAAAAAGGACTGCTTTCTTTTTTTGTGTGGTGCTTTGCCTGAACGCTGTGCTTTCTGTGGTATAGTTCATTGTCTAGTGAACATAGGCATTAAAAACTAACATTAGCCATGTTGAGGTCGATTTTTTGGTTATAGTCATAGTAGCCATATAAATAATTATGACTTCAAACTTGATTGTTCTTTTGAAGATTTTTCCCTTGCATAATGATATTTGAGAGTCTTAGTCAATTTTGTTATAAGAAAACGTGATGTCATAATAGGGTCACTTTTTGTAGAGTCGTTCAGTTCTACCTTACCTTTTACATTCCTAATAGAGCCGTTATTTTCAATATCGGTATTTAAAATTGAATGAGCATGATTTATGTAGTAAGGTGTAAGCACTTACAGATAGCACATGCACCCAACTTTTCTGTTGGCAGTTTATTTCTGTTATTCTTGATTTATATGTGGGGTTTCACATCCGAAAACCACTATACGATTATGAGAGACGCCGTAGTGGAGGGCACTGGAAACTTCGATCACTTGGGGTTCTTTAACGTACACCCAAATTTGAGCACACGTGACTACAGCATTTCTACCCCCATCGAAAATGGAGCCGGGATTTGATACCGCGACCTGCGGGTCAGCAGCCGAATTTCTGTTACTCTTGCTCCCCTATATGTGTGCAGTTCGGTTATAGTTATCTGGCTTGCTCAGATTTTTAATGGCACCTTCCTGGTCCTGCTTGCTTTCATGGTGATTTTAACCTTCATAAGTTGCATAGGTTTAACTCTCAAAATTGTTCAAGATGCCAATCTTGTGCACAAACTGTATAGTATAAAGGCAGCAGATGTACATGCACACACTATTAAATGTACATTGAGAGCTTTCACTTGCAGTTCCTAAAGTTTTACTGTGCAGGAAGCATTTAAATCATAATTTTATAAGGACATATTAATCGACTATCTCTACCATTGAAAATCGTGACAACCTAGTTATTTTCACTATGACAAGCGTGCTGTTTTCTTTGATGTGGCAGAACTAATTTATACACTCATTCCTTCTATTATTCACATATGCATAACATGAAGGATTGTGTGCCTTAAATTTTCAGTTTCATTCTGTGTGTTATATTTCTTGTGCATGTAAACTATTGTGCTAACATGTGTCTCTGACATTATTTGTGCCAATTATTTTCATTTCCAGGTGCCTATGAAGGACACATAAGTTCTGTCGCAGTGACCTTCAAAATTTACAGTGGTGCCGGAGCCTCAAGCAGCATTTCGCCGATCTCCACAAGGCATTCATGAGATAAACACAGCGCCACACTTTCACAGTGCTATGATTATTATTTATGTTTAAACATTTCGTTTTAAAATTGCTGTTACATTGTGCCACCATCCTGTGGCTTAGGTGGAGCTCGTGAAATTGCGGTGCAGTCACCTCATTTGTGTACGGTCAACACTGCAATGTCACTATTCACAGCTGGAGCATACAGACAAATAAAAAACATATTGATTGTAGCAGGGCTGATGTGTATATTAATGCTTCTCTATTTATAATAATAACTTCATAAGTTCTTTAAGTCTTGCATAGAACACTGCATTAATGTGTTGCAATGTAACCACCATTTATGATCGCTACCATGTTAATTCAGTAGTTTTGTAATGTATTTTATTTAAAAGGTAATTTTGCTTCCGCATCACGACAATTAGTAAGATGCCGATGATTCAATCCCTCATCATGCACGTTTAAGAAATATTGTGATTTGTACACAGTATTGCATGTACTCAAGATGTGGACGTCTATTCAATTTACACATTATATTGCTTTGCACTAGATTCAGACGTAGCATGCACACATTTCAGTAATTTCCGCATGATACGTCTTTCCATAAGATGCGGAGGCCGCATCATATGTCTTATGCGGAGTCCGCATCATACGTCTTATGCGGAGTCCGCATCATACGTCTTCCATATTCCAATAATTCCGTATGTGAGGTCTCCGCATCTTACGGAACGTTTCAGTAGGGGAAAGTTATTAAAACCAATGGAATGTAAGTAAGAAGAAAGAAAAATGGATGAAAAAATAAAAATAACTCATGGCTGGTTAATTTTTCATCCACTTTTCTTTCTTCTTATTTACATTCCATTGATTCTAATATTTTCCCCTCTACATTCCTTGGCATTACGTTCTGTTAGATTTCATTATATATATATATATATATATATATATATATATATATATAACGTATGAAGCGATGTTTGGTAGAGGCCGAGGAGGAAGAAGTGCTTTGAAACAAATATGGCGTATGAGCCAGGCCACGTCTCCCATTCATCATAGCGTCACACGAGTCGACAGGATTAAGACCTGCCAGGCCCTTCATTAGTCGCTCATCATCTACGCAGTTCTCCGCAAGACACCCTGACCACACATTGGCTACCGTACAAGCGCCGAGTATTACGCATTGGCCAGCATCATGTCTGAACCATTTGCTGACCTTGACAGCCCCAAGTACACCGGATCAGCGGACGACGGACCCCTAAAAGGCTTATTCAACCTCTTCGAGCTCCACGCCACCGCTGCATCATGGTCGGAACGGGAAATGATCACCAACTTCACTGTCTACATCTCCGGTGAGGCATTTAAGTATTACTGACACACATATTCGAAAACGACAAATCATGGAAAAACATCAGAGAAGCGATGATGCCCGTCTTAACGACTACGACAAGGACTTCCCCATTATCGACCATCTGCATACAACCAAACTCGGCAGTCAAAGTCCACGCTCATTTCTCAAGGAACGTAGCTTTCCACGAGGTTTCTCTTCACGAAATCCGGTATTTTCAAAGTCGTTGCTCCAGCACACGACACGATACGTTGCTTACCCACCTCATGCACTTCATTTTTCGTCTCGCATACGTGGTTCACCACCCGGTTTTTCATCACGCGGCTCTTCAAGCGCTCCTGACGCTCACCGTTTGACTCATAAGGAAACCGTGTTAACGATGGACGAGTTGACACACCGAGAAAACACCCAGTCGAGACATGCTCCTTCCGCACGGGTTCATGCATCACCATCCGGTGCAAACACACTCGACAGTCGAAGCAACCCCGAAGGCTCAGACGCATCGAACGTCACACGCTGCCATGCGCAAGAGCCTCTCGTAGTGAACAGTGTAGAAAAAGCTTCTGAAGAACTTTCTATCAACTCTGAATCATCATCTTCATTGCCTGAACTGCATGACAACAGTTCACAGACTCTCAGCTGCCGACTGGAGACCCCATCAGGTTGTCATGAAAACCAGCACGATGTTCAAGAAGGACTTCCACCGCAATACGGTCCACAGCAACGTCAGTAACGCCAGCATAAGCAAGTCCGTGAATCGCAGACACTCCAACGGACACACCAACAAGGATGACGACGCGAAGCAAGCCTCTTAAAACAAATTCAAGAAGCGAGGCAACTTTGCATAAGGGATCAGCGCCAGAAACGCATTTGGCACAAAATATCAAGACTGCGCCTGAGATTACAGCTCCGAAACTTCAGGAAACACCGAACAAGACAAAAAGTCACCAGTTCTACCACGCAAAGATTCAGACACCATCCCATTAGTTTACGACAACGTAGCCAACGCCACAAAAAACTACGAAAGAGACTGAACGTTATAATTTGTACAACGCACGAACATAGACACAATTCCTTGAACTTCAGTTCTTGTACACGCAGGCTGCAAGCACTAATTCTGTTTGCGTCGCGACACAGAATACAGCGCGTACGACCGAGGATTCGGCGCTTAAGACATTCTACCTTCCAGTGTTCCAAGGACTTCAAACTTGTTCAGTCCTCGCAGCTGCTGAAATCATGTCATCGTCAGTGCAGTTTTTCAAGACGTGGTTACCTTCTCCAAAACGCCACAGCCAACCTCGCCCACCAGAACTCCCTTATTCACCGGACTGCTGCACTCTTTTCTGAAGTTTTGCGAGTTTACGGAACACCACTGGAACATGAAACCAATTGTGCATTTTGACATTTGTGACTTCTCAACCTTGCCTTGTTTACTTTTTCTTGTTCGTAATCCATGCCTTCTTTCGGGGGGAGGTGGAATCCTGTGACGTATGAAGCGATGGTTGGTAGAGGCAGAAGAGGAAAAAGGGCTTTAGAATAAACGTGGCGTATGAGCCAGGCCACGTCTCCCATTCAACATAGCGTCATATATATATATATATATATATATACCTTTGGTCGTTCCTTTTAGTCTCTCCTCTCTCTGATCCTTTGTTAGCTACAGTTGAGGTGTCGCACCAAATGCAGACAGTTATATATATATATATATATATATATATATATATATATATATATATACCTTTGGTCGTTCCTTTTAGTCTCTCCTCTCTCTGATCCTTTGTTAGCTACAGTTGAGGTGTCGCACCAAATGCAGACAGTTACGGGGCTCACTTCTCACTTTTATAACCACATCAGTAAAAAGATTAGACGTGGATATTATCCGAAATGAAACATGCGCAGCAAGAAACATAAGTGGTCAAATCGGACATGAAATACTTTTTGTGCGCATATTTATACTTTGAAAGGAGCTGAAAAAAATTAAGTGTTATTGACCTTACAATGCAACCTTGTTTAGCATCCGATGAAAAGCTCGGCAAATGTGAAACTCGTGAAACTGAACACTCCGCATTAAAATGGTGTCAAGCACTCATCAAACAGACGTGAGTTCAGTCTCTGTACATTGACCTCATCATAAATTTAGAGCCGCGTGGCAAAATACTTAACATTAAAGAAATTAAAACTCGAACGGCTCATACAAACGCTCGCGAAAGCGTGGTGGTTGTGTGCGGAGAGCTCTGAGGAGACACGACTGCCGCCGCAAATGTGCACTTTACCGGTGACATATGCATAGAATTCAAGCCACCACCTGACTTTTAATGTCAATGAAACGCGGCTGTTCACCATCAACATGCACATGGCCCTTGCTCAAATACGTCGGTTTGACTTGCTTGGTCTCACAATGGTTGTCAATGAATGACTCTCGGTTCTGATAATATTCAAACGTTGAGAACGTCTTTACAATCTTTTTAAACCTTCGTAGAAAGCCAGAGGTGCTGCACGTGTAGGGCGACCAGACAACAGCGCGTGAAGAGCACGTGAACGTGCTGAGACAACGCAGGCAAAGGCGGGAGCGGGGTACCAAGCGACCGGTTTTCGCTAGAAAGGCGCCCAAACGCGGGTGGCGCAGCGGCCCCTGGCCGTGGTTTGGAGGCCTATACCCGCGCCTCTCGGTCTGCCGAAGCCCATGCCACGGCCGCTGATCATGAGACCTTATTTTCTATCCGGTGGCCGTGCCCGTACATTTGCATTGGTCGTTGCTAGATTCTCACCATCGACAGAGTTTCGAATCAACGTGATAAAGAATCTGTATCGCAATCCACGTTAGCCATACTGAAGAATAAATAACGGCATTAGTGCGAAGCTTTCGGTTGTCAGCCAGACATAAATAGAGCGTCAATTATTCTGGGCTAGTTGGTGCTTGCTGTCACGTAGGAAAAACAGCACTAATCTTGACGCTTCTGTTAGTCCCAGGCCAGCAGTAGTTTTCCGAAAAATAAGACATAACTCAACTGTTCATCATACAACCATTCTTCGATGAAGTCTTATTTTTATGATGATGATGATGATGATGATGTTGACGATGATGATGGTAATGATCCTTGATACTTTGGCGCACACCCACAAAGGGGGATCGGCCAAGAACCTGGCGGCAGGATCTCAACTAAAAGGCTAATGGTTTTTTCAAACACAACGTAATTTTGGGCTGAAAAAAATATAGAAAGAAAAGCCGAAAATCAAAAAAGGAGTATATCTGAGCAGGGAGCAATGCAGGCTTATTTTAAATGAGCTACTGTGTGCATGTTTCGTTAAGATGAAATCATCTTCATCTTCCAAATATTTATCTACCCAATTACGCAGCCAAAATAAAAGTTTTACACGCGGGACTATATATGGTTTCGAAAGTTTTCGAGCATTATCGCGCTATAACCTTTATTGCATTGCATCTTCAAGTACTAATAACTCTAGCCTAATAGTGCGACTATGTTCGCCCGATTCTTCCTTGCTGAACTTTAAAAACGCTTGAAGTGGCGCCGTCAGAGAACCAGCATGCCCTTAATTTTGTATAGGAAGAGAGCTAGTAATTACTTTCATGGCTTCAACGAAAATAATTAGCGCCATATATGATAAAGTACACTGGGGGATGTTCTTTTCGATATGAACTGAGTGAAGTTCTCATCAAAGGAAAATAATTTCTTGATCGTGATGTAAACAAATTTGTCCACATATTTTGCGACTTGCTCACATGTTCGACGCAGACATTATCTCCAACACGCTGCTTACACAGCTACAACAAGCTACCTACTATCTTTCAATGCAGGTTAACAATGTATGTGCAGAAAACAACAGTCAGCCAGCTTTAAATAGCTGCCTAAAGCTGCAGAGTCGTGGTGTGTACAGGAGCGTCTCAATATCTTATTTTCTAGCTCTCTGGCTTTTCAGATATTTTGCAATTCTTTAAATAGGTACGATGCGTGCGTTTTTGTTATTTGTGCCTACAACACACAAGGAGAGCCTCGCTGCGTTGCTCTGAATGAAAATATACTGTTTAAAATCTAAAAACAAAATAGCAGCTTCAAATGGTTGCAGTAGCCAAGCAATCGCTCAGATCTGTAAGAGCTCTACAATTAAAGCAGTCAGCAATTAAGCTGCTGGTGTTTGCCATACATGTGTGTAAAAACGTTTGAAGCACTTGTTAGGGCTTTTTTATTTAACTTGATAAAAATGTTTAATTTTCTTATTTGGGCTGAATTTTTGTTATAGCTTTATCCACGTTTTAGTTGTGGTACGAGCCGGCTACTTCTATATTGTCGCGGTACAACGCGAACATAGCATAGCTGCGCCTTGAGACAGCGAAAGCAGCGTGTTCTAAACAGCTGAGCCTTTGTTTGTTTGTTTGTTTGTATCCTTTAATTCATGGCTCTTACCCACTCTGGGGGATTGGCCAAGAGAACAAATAGCCTCATATGAACGATAACTGCAATATTGCTTACAACGAAAAAAAAGGTGGGGAGTTGTATAGTTAAGACAGTATGTTGGAAAAAAAAGAAATAAACCAAAGATTTAGATAGTGAGAAAAAAATCAATAACAAAGTAGACACTAATAGCTACAACTTGATTTTGGGAGCCGACCAGACAGCTGGTTTTGCCAAAGCCGATTAATTTGGTATGTCACGGATTTATCCAGAATCGAAAATTACTTTTCGACCTGTTTTTTTTAGTATTTGTTAACGAGAGCTTTATGTTGTAAAACGTTTAGAGCTGAGCCGCAAGATTGTCTTCTTCGTTCTCGAGTCAAGCCAGAGACGCACTACCTGGTGTCAGCTCATTACCCCATCATCGTTTTTGTCCACATGTAGACACGGGTCATTTGTCTCCCTCTCAAAAAGCATCGAACCGATGCGAAGTCAATAATGGAGTTTTTTTTAAAGAAAAGTCTCACTCAATCACTCGCTGACGTAAGGCTTCATGCACACCACGTGAACGAGTTCACGATGGTGCTGGTGACGCTTGGTAACGACTTCGTAAGTGACGTCACTCAGTTGTCGCAGCACTTGGTAAGGCCCAAAGTATCTTTTTAAGAGCTTTTATGAAAGTCCTCGTTTCAGAACGGGTGTCCAAATCCATACTTTGTCGCCAGTTTTATAGACAACTGCTCTGCGGTGAGCATTGTAGCAGCCTGAATCGTACTCTTGCTGCTGGTGGATCCGTAAATATGCCAGTTGTCTAGCTTCTTCCGTGCATTCCGTAAACGTGTTGGCGTCTGGGTCAATGTCGTCACTTTCGTGCGGTAGCATCGCATCTAGCTTAGTTCGTACTTCTCGTCCATGAACGAGGCTGAACGGGCTGATGCTGATCGTTGCTTGCTTAGCGGTGTTGTAGGCAAACGTTATGTATGGCATGACGATAGCAAGATAGCAAGATGACGATGTGCAAGATTTCATCCTATTTTTGTGTTCAGCTTCTCGTACATCGAAAGCATGTGTTCAATGATTGTGTTCAGACGGTCCATCAGCCCGTTTGTTTGTGGGTGGTACGCGGTAGTCTTACGATGCGTTGTTCCGCTCGACATCAGGGCGTGATTCAGAAGAGCTGCCGCATATTTGGTTACTCTGTCTGTGATCACGACGGTTGGTGCACCATGCCTCAGTACAATATTCTCGATGAAAAATCTTGCCACCTCCGCTGCTGTACCTCTCTGGAATGCATTTGTCTCGGCATAACGGGTCAGATAATCCATCGCGACGATAACCCAGCGGTTCCAGTAGAAGTAGGTAGTGGGCCGAAAATGTCCATGCTTATCTGGTAGAATAGAACTGTTAATCCTGCACGGGTTGCAGGAGGCCAACTGGTTTAGTCGGTGGTGACTTGCGTCGCTGGCAGTCGAGACAGGTACGAACGTGGTGCTTCACGGCTGTGGTTAGTCTCGGCCAGTGATACGTTTGCTGTACTCTGGCCAACGTTCTCATGTAACCCAAATGGCCAGAGGTCACCTCGTTGTGGCATGCTTTGAGTACTTCGGTACAAACGGCTGCTGGGATGACGAGCAGATAAGCGGATCCTGTCGACGAAAAGTTTCCTTTGTAGAGTACTCCGCCCCGTAAACAAAACGATGACTACACTCTCGCGAAAACTCTTGGCGCCTTCTGAGATCTGCCTTCTAAGTACTTAATAAAGCCAAGCAACTCAGTGTCGCCTCGTTGTTGCTGCGCAATGGTGGTCGTGTCGAGGAAACTGAGAAATGCCATTTCCTCCTCCTCAGGTAGGGTTGCCGACTCAATGGGTGAACGGGACCGACAGTCAGCGTCCATATGTGACTTGCCCGACTTGTGCACGACTGTCATAACAAACTCTTGCAGTTTTAGGCTCCAACGCGCTAATCGGCTGGTGAGATCTTTTAGATTAGTTGACCAGCAGAGGAAGTGATGGTCACCAATAACTTTGAACTGCCAACCATAGAAGTACAGGCGAAATTTCAATACTGCTCATACTACGGCGAGCCATTCTTTCTCTGTTGTTGTATAGTTAGCCTCTGCACGTGTTAGCGTTCGGCTTGAGTAGGCGATCACTCTTTCTGTGTCCTCTTGCCGTGGCACAAGCCCAGCCTCAAGACCTACATTGCTAGCGTCTGTGAGAAGCATTGTCGGGGCTTCTTCGTCGAAGTGGGCAAGCACCGGGGGCGTTTGAAGACATTGACGAATGTCATTAAAGGCGGCCTTCTGTTTTTCTTTCCACTCAAAGCAACGTCGTCTTTTGTGAGACGAGTTAGTGGCGACGCGATGCGGACGAAGTCTGCGATAAACAGGCGAAAATAGGCACAAAGGCCCAGTAAGTGTCTGACGGCCTTCTCTTTCGAGGGAACTGAGAACTGTGCAATGGCGGCAATTTTTCCAGAATCGGGCTGGACGCCTGCGTTGCTGACGGCCAGACCAAGAAACTGAAGTTCGTGAAAACAGAAATGACACTTTTCCGGTTTCAATGTTAGGCCCGCGGATCTTATGGCACGTGAAACGAATTCCAGCCTTTTGAGATGCTTGTCAAAAGTGGTCAAAAACACTATAACGTCGTCCAGATAGACTATTAAGGTCTTCCACTTCAATCCCGAAAGCACCATGTCCAGAAGCCTTTCAAAAGTCACGGGCGCGGAGCCCAAACCGAAAGGCAAGACTTTAAATTCGTGTAAACCATCTGGCGTCACAGAAGCGGTTTTCTCTCGGTCTTTCGGGTCTACCTCGATCTGCCAGTATCTACTCCTCAAGTCCATGGAAGAAAAGGAGCGAGTATGTCAAAGTCTGTAAAGGGAGTCATCAATACGTGGGAGTGGGTACACATCTTTCTTGGTAACCCGATTCAGCTTCCTGTAGTCCACGCAAAAACGCAGGGTGTCGTCCTTTTTCTTTACTAGCACTACAGACGATACCCAGGGGCTCTGTGATGGTTGAATGACGTCATCTTTAAGCATTTTCGTGACTTGTTGTTGTATGGCTTCGCGTTCCTTTGAAGCTACACGATAAAGGTTTTGGTGAATAGGTCTCACCGAGTTCTCAGTGATTATTCGTTGCTTTGTCAAAGGTGTTCGACCAACCCGTAATGTCGTTGAAAAGCAGTCGCGCAATTCGGCTAGCAGCTGAAGAAGTCTCTGTCACTCGTCCTTTGACAGAGTGGTGCCAACGTCGAGAATGGGTTCTGGTACTTGATTAGGCGCTTCGTCCAGTACCGACAAACATAAACTGCCTCGCATTTCTGCAATATTGGCGCACGAAGCGATAGCTGTGTACTTCGGAAGGTGCCGGCGCTCAGCACTAAAGTTCGTCAGAAGTAAATTCATGCGTCCACCAGTGACACGTACAATACCAAGTGCAAGCGAAATGCTATGGCTAAATAGCAGCGAGCCAACTTGGTCAGCAATGCCTTTGCTATCAAACACGTCATGCCCTTCCACCGAAACAAGAGTGCATGACCGGGGCGGAACGACCACATCATCACTAATTAAACGTAAAGTGTTACGTATTGCGTCTGAACAGTCAACTAAACCAGGGCTGTTGCGGAACGTAATTGAACGGTCCGGGATGTTGATGACGGCACCATATTCTCTTAAGAAGTCCATTGCTATGATCAGGTCCTTGCAACACGAGGTGAGTATGACGAACGTCGCCACGGAAGAAGAGCCACCGATGTCGAGTCTGGCTGTACACCTTCCGACAGGCATCAACAGCTGGCCGCCTGCTGTCCTCAGGTGAGGTCCCGTCCACGTACACCCTTAAAAAACGGAGTGACGTTCTTTCCATTTAGAGAGGAGCGGCGATGTCCCCAATGTTCGTCTTTAAATAGAGAAACGTTGCTCCCTCATCCACGTAGAAACACGTTTATCCTTATGAAAATCAACATGGCTGCCCCCGGGTGAAGCGAGTAGGCTTAGAAAATGCAACGATTCTCGACTGATAAGGAGTACACGACATTGAAAGTTACAAAAAACGGTCCCGCTGAGCTTGATATTGAAGGAAATGATTATAAAAACAAGCAGACGAACCTGTGGCGATGAACACATCGCGAATGATAACGACGGAGCAAGCAGGTTTCGTTCGGTCAGCGAAGCCACGTTCACTCCGAAAGACACGGATACTGCAGAGGCTCACCTGAAGAGTGCATGCTAAGCTTGCTGTATTTATTTCTCGCAGATTCACATAGTGTAGCGACGTTATCCGTGCGTTTACGGGTCAGCAGGTCGCGAGATGTGCCTCCAAATCGTAGACTCGATCGCAGCGAAACCAGTCCGACTCAGTAGTGCAGCTTTGATAGATGTTCAACGGTATATAAGTAGCTAGAGGTGTGAGAGTGTCATAGCCGTGAAGTAGATGGTAGCTGGCGCCATCTAGAGGGACTAAACGAAACTAAAAAAAGTTTCCTGCGGCGACGTACGTTGTCATACCCACTATCACGGCTCCCTTGCGGATCGTTTGCGCCTCAGCCCATTCAGGGCTGAGGTGCAAACAATCCTGACACCGGAAGCCTATGTGCTAAAATTTCACTGACACTGGAAGCCTATGTGCTGATGTAATGCATATAGCTACACATGCACACATGGACACTTACTACACATATAGTACCCAACACGTACGCTAACACATACGCTAGAAGAGCGCAATCAACCATTCGCAACAATGGGCCACACATCAACGTGTTTACTCACACCCTACTATGAAAGCGCACCAGCTTATATAGCGACGAATTTCGACAGACCATAGTGGAACAAGGTACAAGTAGGTTTTTTACAGTTTTTTACGTTTTGTATTGATACCACAACATGCGCCCACGTAAATATATTGTATCTGATGCTTAGACAAATGTAAGTTTATCAATGGTTGCACAATAATGAACGAAATAATTACTAGAGCTTATCAAGTTTTACCCCCGAGCCATGCATAAAATGCCCACGGCATTCCGAACGCTGCGCCATCTCTCGACCACTGCCACAGTTACTTTTTTTTTATTGAAGCCTCCGAGAGTGCAAACACTTCCCGCGCGCTAGCCAATTCGGAGTGAGGTCACGTTTTTTTATTCTTCTTCTTGTTACTTCGAGAGGGCGCAGCATGCAGACCAAACTTTGTCTCCGTCGTGGTAGGTGTTCCGTGGTCACGTCGACCTCGTTTAGTTGTTTCATGTTAACTTTTGCTTATATTCTTTTTACGTGCTTAACACAAGTGTGACCGTTAGCCATGGATACAGTACAACACTACCCCATCAATTACAATGTATTTGATGCGGTAACGACCGTCCTAGCAGTGTATACGTACGTTACAACGCGGGTCTTGCGAAAGAAATAAGCGATGACCTCGCATCCGACAGTATTTTTTCGTGAACTATGACAGTGGCTGTTGGCGTCGCTGCAGCTCTAATACTTGAGTGGAGGAACTATCGCTGCAGTGCGCAAATTTACTATAACTTTATGAAATGTTGTGCCAACATACTTTTCTGCTTCGGATGCCTCTCGCGATTCGCCTCGCGTGTCAACTTGCAATCATAGTGCGTGCCACAATTTCGTTGTTAGTGTTGTGGCTGTGGTTGTTATTACTCTGGATTCGGAATACTCTTTTCACAAACGTGAGTGAACGTTAGTACTTACTTGCTGCGCACAGCTGTTACTAGAAGTGCATTTTGTGTTGAGTTTCTCACGACAAAGGAGGTTCATAGACGAGAAAGGCATACTGCACGCGTGCATAATTCCTTCCTACTTCTCAGTGCTGGCATGGGCGATTCAAAACGAATGCGATTGAGAATTTGGTTTAACGTACATAAGTCATTGGTTCACTTATCACAAAAGTTTACTTATGATGATGTTTAAAACGTTTCTGATGGTTGTAACCTAGTCTGGCGAATAAACGCTCGGTGAAATTTCGCAGCCTGTTTCCCTTTGTGCTTTCACTTGCCGTGGTAGCATAGTTTTATTGGGTGTCGTGTGATTATGTTGGAGGACGCAGGTTCCACTTCAGGCCACGGCAGCCGTATTCGGATTGGGGTAAGCTGGAAAGAACATCCATATGGCGGTAGTGGCACGTATAACTCTATCAATTGTATATGATCGTGCTTCACGCATGAACTGTAGAGTGGTATCAGATTTCCTAGAATGTTGAAAAATTAAGTGTGATGCTTTATTACGCGCCTCGTTGAATGCATGAGTGCTGTTGGTGCCGGGCGAAACTAAATATGCGAGGGCTTACCAAGTATGTCGACACCGAAAAAATTCATTATTTTTGTACACTCTCAGGTAATCAATAAAGCAAGACTGCTTGGGAAGCAGGGCTCCTTGTATTTGTCACAAATTGCTAGTATGAAACAACACGAGACACACATGGAAGTGTGCGGAGCATCGTGCGAGTGCCTGACGATAAAAAATAGAGGGTTTTAGTCTATACCGATAAAACAAAAGAAAACGTCACTCCTGCATTGCTTATGACAATCTTAGGTAAAAGCAATCGCTCGCGACTTGCCGCGGCCGGCTAGGCTTGGCGTGCGCATGCGCGCGCGCAAAAATCCCTTGATTGAGGAGAAACCTGAACATTGAAGGAGGAACGTTGCTCCTTTGGTCCTTGCCGCAAGAGGGTGCGACGGGTAAAGCGCCCAAAAGGGAGGAAGTCACTGTGCCGAAAGAGAAACGGAGCCCGTTTCTCCATTCTCGCTCCTTTTTTTAGAGTGTAGTTTTCACTTTTTTGAGGCGTACGGCAAGGTTTTCAATTATGATAGAAAAGTCGGCGCCGGTGTCAACTAAGGCTGTTACTTGCTGTCCGTGTACCGAAACGGTAAGATCTGTGGTCACAGTTTCGTTGGTGTTACAACTTTTCGGCTTTACGGCGTCCTGTGGTAAAAGTAACGGGGGCTTTTTTTCGTCGCCTTGATGGCCTGCAACCTCACCCCCGGAGGTCGCCGCGTTCAGTTTTTCCGGTGTGAGCTTGGTGATCTCCTTCCACTAACGTCGGCTGTAGTTCGGTGGCGTGACGGAGGCGAATACGCCGGAGACGGAGAGAGTGGTCGACGTCCAAACCTGGCTGGTAATCAGGCACACTGCCGTCATTGTTGGCACAGCAGTTGTCAAAATGGGACTGAGACAAGGGGGGTCCTTGAGAATCAGCGTGTCGGCATGGTGCATAGTCGTCGTTGGCGCGTCGATCGTCATACTATTGCCAAAGAGGTGGAAACGTATTGACGCGGTGCCAGCAATGACGGAAAATGTGGCCCACACCTCCGCAGGTAAAACAAAGCGGACGCCTACCTACAGCGCGCCAGGCGTCTATTTTACGAAGCTGTGGAGGCCGCAATGGCTTGTAATGTGGCAAATGCCGTGTCTTGTTGGGACACGGCTCTTGGTACGGCGGCACGACGGCAGGGTGCTGCGGTGTCTGTTCTTGCGGTAGCGACCAAGGAACGGCTGCCGATGGCTGGCGGTACGACGGCGCAATGGGCGGCGGGCGGCAAAGCGCGGCTGCGTAGCTCATAGGTCGCTGATCGTGAGTAGGATCAGCTGTTGAAAACACTGGGCGTATTTCTTCGCGGACGACTTCAGCGACAGACGCCATGGGTGGTTCCCTGACCAGATTCCGCAGCTTCAGCAGCTCTTCGCGAACAATCTCTCTTAATAAATCGCGCAAAAAGCTTTGATGGTCATATGTCATATCGGTGACTTGGATGCGGGCGCTGCTGGATAAGCGATCGTATTGTCGGCATCATAGGTGAAGTGCCCATTCAATTGCCGTAGCTTCTTTGATGAAGTCTGTCACGGTGCTTGGCGGGTTTCGCGAAAGTCCGGCGAACAATTGCTTTTTAATACCGTGCATGAGGTAGCGCAACTTTTTGTCATCGGTCATGTGCGGGTCAGCTTTACGGGAGAGACGGGCCATGTCCTCAGTGAACATTGCGACCGTTCCATTGTGTTTCGGAACCCGTAGCTCGAGTGAATGCTGCACACCTTCGCGCCGGTAGACATTGGCAAATGTGTCATTCATCCCTCTTTTAAAGTCACTCCATGTTGACAAACTGCCTTCTCTGTTCTTGAAACAAGTTTGAGCGCTGTCGTCGAGATAAAAATAGGTGCGGGAAAGCCATTGTTAAAGAGATCATTGGTTGGTGTTGGCGACACGTTCATAGTGATCAAGCCAGTCTTCGACGTCTTCATGTACTTCAACACCAAAGCAATCAGGCACCAGCGGTGAAAAAAATGGTTAACTGAGATGGGGTTGGCACACAACTGTCTCGTAGTAACTGTTGTGGACTTGTGGTGGCCATTGGTAGATGTGACCGGTGCCTTGTAGAGTGTTCCTGCGATGGGGTGAACTCTGGAGAGAGGCCTCGCAAGCGACAACTAAAGCCATGAACAGGAGTGTCGACAAGTGCGTTCGGGCTGGATGAACGGCTCCCCGTGGGAGTGTGGATTGATATATAGGGTTTAACGTCCCAAAACCACCATATGATTGTGAGATACGCCGTAGTGGAGGGCTCCGGAAATTTCGACCACCTGGGGTTCTTTAACGTGCACCCAAATCTGAGCACACGGGCCTACAACATTTCCGCCTCCATCGGAAATGCAGCCGCCGCAGCCGGGATGTGAACCCGCTACCTGCGGGTCAGTAGCCGAGTACCTTAGCCACTAGACCACCGCGGCGGGGCGTGGGAGTGTGGAGCATCAGGCGGGGTCACAGGCTAGCAGCTCCACCATTGTCGCGGTACAACGCGAACAAAGCAGAAGTGCGCCTTGAGACAGCGAAAGCAGCGTGTTCTCAAGAGCTGAGCCGCAAGATTGTCTTCGTTCTCGAGTCAAGCCAGACGTCCACTAGCTGGTGTCCGTTAAATCCCCCGATCATAAATTCTGTGCACATGTAGGCACGGGTCAATATATATATATATATATATATATATATATATATATATATATATATATATATATATATATATATGAAATCTAACAGACAGTAATGCCAAGGAATGTACAGGGGAAGTTATTAGAACCAATGGAATGTAAATAAGAAGAAAGAAGAAAGAAAAGTGGATGAAAAAATTACCAGCCGTGAGCAGGAATCAAACCTACGACCTTCGAATAATGCGTTATTCGAAGGTCGTAGGTTCGATTCCTGCTCACGGCTGGTAATTTTTTCATCCACTTTTTTCATCCACTTTTCTTTCTTCTTTCTTCTTCTTTACATTCCATTGGTTCTAATAACTTCCCCTGTACATTCCTTGGCATTACTGTCTGTTCGATCTCATTAATATTGTGTTAAAACACGGAAAAACGAGCCCTTAGGTATACACTTCTTTCCCTATATATATATATATATATATATATATATATATATATATATATATATATATATATATATATATATATATATATATATATATATATATATATATATATATATATATATATATGTGCCAGCCTTCGTCGGAGTGAATCACTCCGACGAAGGCGGGCCCACGAAACGTTAGTGAAACTTGTGTTTTCGCATGTTTGTCGAGCTCTTTTTCCACCGTATATATATATATATATATATATATATATATATATATATATATATATATATATATATATATATATATATATATATATATATATATATATATAGGCTCCACAATAGGAGAAATCTGTAACTTTACCTCCCTGTGGGATGGTGGCAAGCTTCCAAAAGTTCAAATCTGTCAGCATGCAGGCGCATGAATAAGTGACACCTTTGCCCTGCATGTTCCGTACCCCGAACGCAGCGTGCCAGACAGCAAGCACGGTCTTTGAGTTTTCTCAATTTCGTAGATGGCATTCCTCCTAATGCACGGAAACACAAAGTACTCGTAAAAGCACGTGGACGCCGACAAAGCTGACAAACTCCCGTCGTGGTGGCCAACACTACCCTTTACCCACGTTCTCTGGCAGCGGTTCTGACTGTAACGCCATGTCTTGGCCTATCGCAGACATTGCGCAAGGTAGTGCCTCCCTGCAAAAAGACACAGCTCGCTTTTCACCCCTCCTCGTTATAGCGGCCCTAACGGCGTAGAGTGTACTGGCTGGTGCTTGGATGAGTGGCGTTGTCGAATAATTCAGCATGTTTAAGATTGAACTGAGAATAAAAGAAAACTCAGTCTGGGTAGTACGTGGCACGCATAACCAAACGCACAGCGCTTGCGGTTGCTTCGGGGTACACATCGCATGCGTTACGTGACAGGTTTTATATCTACAAGTGTCGCAATATACGCGGAACGCCCTGTGTTCAACCTGGCTAAATCACAATCGGACATGGTCAGATTTACGACCAAACATAGGCGGTGAAGTACAGCCCTGGCCTTTACGAAACATCTGAGCACAACTCACGTGGTTACATGCGTTGTTCTCGCTTCGTTTTATTATATTTTAGTGTGATGGGTTTTGTTTTGTTAAAACGATTGGCCTCTTAACCCAACTCAGCATGGTGATCAATGTAGTATGTGGCTGTATTAGCACCGAGGGAGAAACACCTCACTTCGCTGCGGGGTAACCGGTGCCTCAGCTTTGTTCAACACGAACAATCATTGAACTTTACTTGAAAATTACGTGGCGCAATTCATGTCATTAATGTACAATTTACGTAAAACAGCGGTATGTTTCGTGCCTATTGTGCGGTATCAAGCCGAGTCGTGAAAAAGAAAAAAACTCCGCCAGTGTCGCTTAGTGCCTCATCAGCACAACAAGCTTCATCTTCATTTTAACGCCGCCTCAATCAATCAAACACCACTACTCTAAAAAGAAGAAAAAAAAAGAAAGAAGGGTACTGGCGTGTCAATTCTCCAGCACCTATTTTTGTGTAACAGAACACCAGCTCTAATTTCATACACTCCGGTGAGCAATGAACGAGCGATAATAAGAGTTATTTATTGAAGGTACTGCCAAAGATAGACAACAGCGCCACAAACAAATGCAGTCATCGACCAGAAATCACAACTACGTGCTCACGCACGATAACATGTATGCGGGTGTAGTCGCTGTGACAGAACGAGCAAATCGCGAGTGAAAAAATGAAGTTAAACGTTACAGTTCAGGAAAAAAAATCATTGTATCTTTAAAGGGTACCAGCACTTGCTCAGCCCGATTGAATGGGTAGAAATATTTTCACGTACTGTCGCCTCCGTGGCGGGTGCGATGGCGACAGCAAGGACAGATGATCAGCCCCTTCTTCTGCCAAGACTAGTGTGTGACCTGCTAGGGTCAAATAGGACTGGTTCGCTTGAGCATCTCAACAAGGCATTGCCAAGGTCATCGCGCTGCTTTGACGAGGTTGACAAGGAATCTGACGGAGGATATGCTGAGGCCACGAACCACCAATTTAAGAGGAAGCTTCAACAAGCGGGAGTGACCTCAACCACAATGCATCGTGTTCTCCGCAAACGTGCACAATTGCTTATGTCCCTATCAATGCTACAGACAAACTGAATTCCTTGAATAGACAAGCCCTCACGGCGTATCTTGAAAGGACAGCTCCAGAACAAAAAAAGAAGTCCGCGAAAATTCCAGGAGAAATATACTCGCTGATGACGTTTCTACACGACCTAACCTCAATGCATTGAAGGCTGTGACTCGGATTGGCAACATACCTGTGTGCTCCTTCATTATAAATGGAGGCTGTGCCATTGCTGCTGTGATTTCTGATGTGGATAAGGATATTGATAGCAGTGATCTGTTAACGCTTACATCCTCGACAGTCGATATCACAGACGTAAACTGTTTTGGAAGGTCAAAATGTGCGATGAAAGTTTTTGAGGGGGACACATTGCCATCACATGTAAAAGTGGGCTATGTGAGTAATACCGTTCGTCCTTACGTTCTTAGGCCTTTGCAGAGCCGCAAATGTCACAAACTTGCGCTCGTTAACGCTGTGTGCGTGAACAGGTTGACTTATTCCCGCTGCAATGGAGATAATGAAACGTCGTCATATGGGCTATCTAAAGTGAAGAGCTGTAACTGCGATGGTCCGCATGAGTCGAGGTCGAAAGGTTGCCCTAAAATAAAGACTGAAATGACCGTACTTAAGAAGATAGTACCAGATCATTCTACGCACAAGGAAGCGGCTTCTAAGGTGCACCTTCGCCAGAGGCGCTCTTCTACCGGCCGGAGGAGATCAGCATCGACAAGTGTACGAAAGCCTGTATTGCCTGCTGAGTCAACGAGAGATCCTCTTATATCTGAAGTGGTATGTCAACCATGAGTCACACCGTTTTCGAAGAACGTGACTAACAATACCTCATGGCCTTCTCTACCACCTCGGTGGGCTGAAGCGCACGCAAGGGCCTGAAAACCGGCATGAACGTGAGACTTCATGATCGGATGTGAAAATCAAAGCGATGTTTACGAGGTTGGTCCGTTCCTTGCGAATCGTGCTTGTTGGTGTCAAGACGCCTGTTGCCAAGCCTGAAATGAAAATTCTAGACATACTAGAACCGGTGGTTGTTGTTATCTAAAACCAACAAAAAACATCGCATCGGCAGCCTCATTGTTGTCACTGAGTGAAATGTTTAGCCGCTCTGTTATATTTTCATGGAACGCTCGAGGGTAGCGAGGTCACCTCGGAGAGTTTAAACAGAGAATGTTGAAATATCAATTCCCTGTTGCTCTGATGTGCGAGCCCAATATAACTTCAGCATTCAGACTGTCTAGATATGAACAACTCACTTCTCAGACTTGTGGAAACCCTAGCAAAGTGTTACTATTCATGATCTGTGACCTCGAGTATTCCCAAAACTAAATAACAATGCAAAGCAGTAATGACTAAGTTTACATTACGTTGAATGTAAAAAACGTACGATATCGATCAGAGGTGGTTACATTTCTCTGAACAGGATATTTGACGCTGGACCCCTGAAACTTGTCATCGACACGAGTAAAGAACCTCACGTCATTGTCGGTGACTACAATGCACATCACCTTCTTTGGAGCAGCCGCCGCATAATTACTCGGGGAACACAACTTCTAGAGCTCACAAGCAACAATGGTCTTCATATTCTTTACGACGGATTACCGATATATCTCCATAGCTCAACGTACAACAGCCGTCTCAACTTAGTGGTCGCTTCTCGGTGTCTTTCAACGTCAGCCGCCTGGTGTGCAGACGTTGAAACATATGGTAGTGATCACATTCCTATTTCCATAAAACTACGATGGTATACCGGCGTTGCAAACATTCGAAGGCGATGCACAGATTGGGATCTTTTCAAGAAGTGCTAAAAAGGTCTTGTAGCTCTATAGTTTTTCCGACTGAAATTGAAGAAAAAGAATTGTCATAGCGGTAGAGACGACTACACGTGTTTTAACAACACCTAATTCCAGGATGCCTGCTGATGTGGCATACGAAAAACTGTGGGCAATTCGTCGTCGAGCTGAACGCAAACACAGGCAAAGAAATTGATCACAGACTCATTGAGCTCTCGTAACGTGCATAAAAATGTTCATATGTACTTATAAAAGCTTTTCCTCCAAATCTGGAAGTCATATTGCACCACCCTGCACCCAGGAAGACCACTGTCAAAGATATGGCACGTCGTACGAGCTCTACATCTCCTCTGCAATTACCTCCTCTGCGTGCCTTAGCCATCATATCAGCATGCAGCGAGAAACAGATCGCGGAAGAATACTCCATGTACCTTTCTGGCTTTGCAACAACAGATGGCTCACTGCTTCGATTCGCACGCCTTACGGCAGACGTCCGTCTCGATCCTTCTTTCACGCTTCAAGAGCTTCGTGAGGCTATGTCCACTTCGCAACATCCGGTGCACCTGGGTTTGATAGAATCACCTATGCTACCTTGTGCCACCTGGGTCCTCGGGCAAGCGAAGAACTGCTGTCTTTGTACAACCTTCCTTGGGCATCTGGAACTCTGCTGGCACACTGGAAAACTAGAAAGGCCGTGGCACTGCAGAAACCAGGCAAGTCTCCCCGTGATATGCTATTCTAGAGACGAGTGGTGTTAGCAAGTTCTTAAGGAGAACTCATGGAACTAATAGTTCTGTTGTGTTTGGAATGGTTCCGAGAGAAGCAAAGAGAACATCTAGATGCCATGACTGGCTTCTGGAAGGGAAGGTCATCAATTGACAGTTTGATTGATTTGGTAACTGATTAACACGAGAGCAGTGCCGCCGAATAACGACTGCAATATTTCTAGATATAAAAGGTGCATTCGATAATGTTCTGCATGACACCGTTCTAAATTCTCTTGAAGACAATGATGTTGGCGGCCGCATGCATCAATAGATAGCCAGTTATCTTCAATAACAAAATATAGTCCCGTCTACTGCCGACGGTGACACAAATACGCACCCCGTCTATCGTGGCATGCCTCAAGGTGGAGTTCTGAGCTAAACATTGTTTGTTGTCGTACCTGTTGGCCTCGTTAAGAAGCTCGTTACGCTAGGAAGCAAAACTACAGTGTCTGTGTACGCAGATGACGTTTGCATTTGAACCACGAATTGAACACGTTTGGAAGCACAAAAGAAACTACAACGTGTGGTATCGACAACGTCTGCATACCTCCGTTTCTGTGGACTGCAAATGTCACCGACGAAAAGTGCAACCCTGCCACTCACGATAAATATCATGACATGCTACCTCATAGTGATCGATGGGAACATAATACCTTCGGTAACTCATCACAAATTTTTCGCAGTTATCATTGATCGTGATTTGTCTTCGTTGAAGCACATCTCATCGCCAAAAAAACACTAGACAGCTTTGTCTAAGGCTTTCATCATATGTCTCGAAAATTATGGGGACCATCGAAATCATCTGTTCTGCAGCTATACCACGCACATTTTGTTAGATACGTTGGCTACAGTGCTGCTCTCTCGTGCTTGTACATCGTCTGTACAAACGCTCGAGGGAGCTCAGGCGCGTGCTCTAAGAATTTGTCTAGAAGTACCTTGATTTATTTCTAATAGGAGCAATTTTGTAGGAGCGCGTGCTTGTCCATCTTGTGTTTATCATTAACACGAACCACTACGAATACATCTGAGGCTACTGGCAAGTCATCGAAGCCATCCACTGGCAGACACTTTTAACACGCGACCCAATGCTGCATACTCAGATGCTGTTATATCGCACCGAGATCTGCTGCCTTCAAATTATGCACAACATGAGATCTCTGACATACAACTATGGACGATGCCTAAGCCGATAGTGCAACTTTAGATCCCAGAGATAACAACAAAGTCAAACATAAGAACTGCTGGTAATAAGCATTTTGCTTTGTCGTATATTGCCTATATGTACAGATATACAGTGCTCATTTTTGCAAATCGCTCTGGCACGCAGACATCCTCAGCAGCAGCTTTCATGGCGCATCAAATAAGAATCACTCAACGCTTCAAAATAGCACACCGGACATCATCTACTGCCGCTGAGCTGACCGGCATCCAACAAGTTGCGTGCTACATTTTACAGAAGAGTCCTGCGAAATCCACATTATTTTGCGACTCCAAGCCAGCACATCAGCTAATTAGAAAATACATATGATTGATTGATGGATTGATTGATTGGTAGGCTTTAACGTCCAAATAAGAGACGCCGTAGTGAAGGGCTCCAGAAACTTGTACCACCTGGGGTACACGTGCACCCAAATCGTGCACCCAATCTAATAACGTGCACCCAAATCTGAGTACGCGGGCCTACATTTCCGCCTCCATCGGAAATGCAGCCGCCACAGCTTGAATATGATCCCGCAAAAATCGGTTCAGCAGCCGAGAACCTTAGCTACTAGACCACCATGGTGGGGCAAAATACATATGAAAGAAGACACTGCATACAGTCATCTGGTGCGGGACATAATATCTTGAGTGATTCATTTCGATCCGGACCTACCGTTGCGTTGCAATTTATTGAATGTCGGTGTGGCATAGCTGGGAATGAACAAGTTGATGGAGAAGCAAAATGGCGCGCACGAGCGGCGAAATGATATCAATTCACTTTTCCCGATATGACATCAATGCCTTGCTTTCTGAAGGTATGAAAACATCTATGCAACGACTATAAAATGATCCAGATTATCGCCACGATCGCATTCATAGGTTTGACTCTTGTCGTGCTTTTCGCCTTTTGTTCCGACTGAGGAGAGACCAGGAAACGCTACTACATAGTTTGCGGATGGGTGTTGCATACACGCGACGATATTCAGGATTGCACACGAGCGAAATCCTAACTGCAACTTGTGCTGCAGTTAGGATTTTTGTTGCAGTTAGAATAGTGTCTGCAACTTGTGTTGCAGAGACTATTATTCACAGTCTCTGTGTGTGTTCTTTATACACAGTTGAAAGACAATCTTTTAGGCGCTTCACAGATGATCTAGACTGCTGACTCTTTTTGGAAGGGTAAGGGCCTGCTCGCATTTCTAAGCAAGACATGCTTAAAATTCCGTCTTTAGAGCATCGGCTAATGTGCGTGTCCTACACCGAACGATCCATTGTGTGCAGTGACTCATGGTGCTATATCACAATCACATCTCATAATACCCTCCTCTTTTTTTCCTTTTCCCGCTACTACCATGAGAAGTGGCAGGCTAGAAACCCGCTTTACAGGCCGACCCCTTCTTCTTCTTCTAAATAAACACCTTTTTCTTTCTCACATTTTTCCAAGAGAAAAAGGGCAGAAAGCATACGACACCAACCACTAGCGAGACGTTCGCGGAGACGCATATCAACATATTTGAACCCGGACGACTCAAAACGTGTCAAGACACCTCAAAGACTCATTTTCTATCTATACTGCACCTTTTGAGATAAAGTTATGCATGCCAGAGCAAAATAAACTGACTCAAGTGCAAGAAACGCGGAGGTTCACACGCTTCAGTGAGTTGCCAGACAAGGGACGTAGCCGGAGGCTAGGCAATTTGGCGGCGCCCAAGTAAGCCGCAGGTGCAACTGGCTGGGGGGGGGGGGAGTGATGCGATATTGGGTTGAAATAATAGCAGGTGGCGGGGTTGCGTATTTGTTTTCCAAACACAGGCATCAACCGTGTATTGCAAGAGCCGGTTTAACAACAGTTCTTCCTCGGTGGTAAGATTATTCGTTTAATAGACGTGGCTCCCCAAAAATCCACAGTCGAGGCTGTGAAGTCAGTCTATCTACTGCAATAGCACAGTCCCTCAAACTAGACCTCTTCCTCCATCGCCAACGTTCACAGACGCATGTCGCCAGCAAGAACACAAAGCGGCTTCGCCACATAGCTACAGTGGCTATGGCCTGATAAAACTCCAAGTTTGATTTATGCGAAATTCCCCTCCCTGTAGGAAGCATATACAGTAATTTTAGGGCCTGAATGCCCCGAACACAGCCTGGAGTCACCGTGAGGCGAAGCGTCATCACTTAGGGCTGGATTCATGGGCACAAAAAATCGGGTTTTAGGCGCCAAAAGTGTATACGCTGGCAAAACGCCGTTTGAGGCTCCCGAAATCGCAAATATAGGTACAATGAACTTTTAAGAAAATTCACATTCTCTGCGAAACACGCACGGGACTGGTGTCTACGAAAGGAAAACATACATGATGACACATACGCGCGAAAGGTTCAGCAAAACTATTCTTTTTTTGCACTCGGTTTGCAGAACATGGTTTCTGTTTATGTCCAGCATGGTCGAGTGCCCCCCATCAAATAACTGCGCTACTGGGTCTCTTTCTTTCCGGCTTGGCTGAAAAAGACAGCTGAGCAAGTAGCCAGACCAATGAGAGGCCAGGGGTTTCTTTAAACCTCTTATAATTCAGGACTAATCACGCAGGTCTATTTCTCTTTCATGTGAACACCTCCACGCTTTAAAGTTCTCAACAACTTTCATCAGGCTTTAGCATTTAGTGCAGCCAAATGAAATGCACTCATCTCTGAAGATTTGCAGCGCTGCACGCCACGAAAAGAGATGAAATGTTAGACTGAAGGCTGCTTGTGGATGGATGGTATGATGGATATGGCTGTACCCCATGGGAAGTGTTCAACTCCAAGCAACAATGTGCTCCCGCCGCCTACGCTTCAGCTATTCATACAGCAAACGAGCATTGCGGAGAAATACTACTTCCGGCCGCCATGGCTAGGGTCATGCACACATGTGTGCCTCTGCGTGATACTAAATTTGAACCGCATAGATCCTTTCCTTGGAAATTTCCTACTTAAAAGTTCGATAGATCTCTAGAGCGGACTTCCTATTAATGCCAATTCTTCACATATCAGTCTCAGCTTCCTTCACCTTCTTTTTAACAGATACTTCTTTTTGGTTTGGCCCCCTCCTGTTTTTTAAATTATTACCGCTCAATTTTCTGGTTCGCTTCTTCTATTTTGTATCGACATTCTTCATGTACAAGTAGCTGAAAACCTTCCTATCCCAACGATGCTCCTCCATTTCTCTCAATCGCTTCTCAAATTTTATCTCACTCCTAGCTTCCCTGCCCTCAAATGATGTCCATCCCATATCATCTTGTACTCCCTGATTTTATGTATTTCTGTGAGCTCCTAAGCAAGCCTACCTATTCCACAATCCTTAATTTCTAATCTTGCTTGAACTTCTGATCTTATGCACAAGACCGCAATGCCGAACGTCATACCATGAACCATGACCCCTATCCATATTCCTCTCACAACATCATACCTATTGTAATTCCACAGTGCCCTATTTTTCATCACTGCTGCATTCCTGTTCCTTTAGTCGTTACGTATATTTCTTGCTCCCTTAGGTACTCAGTTTCATTACTTATTCATACACCGAGATATTTGTGTTTATCTGTTATTTCTAGCGTGACCTCCTGTATCCTAAGCTGACTACCTTTATTATCATTAAAAAATCATGACTGCTGATTTTTTCCTACTGAACCTGAAATCTAAGCTATCTCCCTCATTACTGCAGATGTCCATCAATCTCTGCAAATATTCTTTGTTGTTGGCCAATAGCGTACATCAATGCTGATACTGCCTGTTCAATGAGTTTTCCTTCTTTGAAGAAAGAAAGGTTGAAGCCAAGTCCACTTACTTCTAATTTGGCCTCTAATCCTTGTAGGTACATCATGAATGACTTTGAAATTATTAGTGACTCCATCTTCCCCCCTTAGTGTGTGCAGTATTTCACACAAGTCGGCTGCGGCGGCTGCATTTCCGATGGAGGCGGAAATGTTGTAGGCCCGTGTGCTCAGATTTGGGTGCACGTTAAAGAACCCCAGGTGGTCTAAATTTCCGGAGCCCTCCACTACGGCGTCTCTCATAATCATATAGTGGTTTTGGGACGTTAAACCCCACATATCAATCAATATTTCACACAAGTCCTCTTGAACCACCTAACGTACGTCCCCTTGATATCCAAAATTTCTAGCAACAGGGTCCTGTGTTTCTTTTCTGCTCTTTCGATGAACTGCTTCAGTGAAAACAGATTGTCTTCAACCCTCCTGTGTTTCCGGAACCCATTCTGTAGTTCTCCCAACACCCCCTGATCCTCTATCCATGCCTGCAGTCTTTCCTTTAAAATCTTCATAGCCAGCGTGTAGACCACTGATGTCACTGTTATAGAATGGTAGTTGTTTATGTCAGCTTTGCCCCTTCTCCTTTATAGATCATGCTCATCCTGCTAAGTTTTTATTCATCGGCGACATCACCATCGATTATTATTTTGCTCACTTCCTCTCTCAAAGTCTGCTTAGACTTCAGGCCCAATGTCTTTATCAGCGTAATTGGAATGACATCTGGCCCTGTGGATGTACCACTAGGAACCCTCTTCTCAGCCCTTTCCCACTCTCGAGTTGAAATTGGAGCCACTGCGACACTTCATTCATCTTTGTCTATTATGGTGCATAAAGTGCTTCTTTGTTAAAATTTTGCTGTCACTCTTGTTCTTATATATTCAATAATTTCGTCCCTTTCGAGCCTAGCACCTTGACCTGTAGTTATAGACCTCTGCTCCAGGCTCGCCACATTTTTAGATAGTTTAGACGGTTCCAGAATTTCGCAGCTGCCTTTGTATCGTTTTTGTGTACTTCTGCTAGCTACTGAGCCCCCTTTCTTCTAATATGTTCGTTGATCAGAAGGCTTAAAACAATGTCCCATTTCCTTTCCACATCATCTATCAGTTCACCCCGCTGCTTAGCATGTTTGTGTTAACTATAGTCTTCCTGACATTTTGCTTTGGCTCTCTTAACTTCCTCATTCCACCAACCCCTGGGTCTGTGTCTTCTTTTCGGAGGTGACTTGTCACATGACTTAACAAGATCTAGCTCAAACAGCCTAATTAGATTACTGTATGTCCACACTTGTTTATTATCCTCAGTGATTACTTTCTCAATTTGTTTGGTAGCTATTTCTATTTCTCTTTACGAAGAAACATTTTCCTTTAGCTGTTGATGTCTCCTTGCCACTTTCACTGCTCTTCCAAAATTTAGCTTGATACAATTGTGATCACTGCCCTGAGTTCTGGAGCCAACCTCTTCTATGTGCATTCCCCTGAGCCTAATTTAAGTCCTATGTGACATCAGTGGGTAATCCATCGTCGACTGCAGGCTTCCTACCTCCCATGTTATTTGCCCTTCACACTCCCCAGTATTGTTGCAAATGATCAAATCATGCCTTTCACACATATCCATGATAATTTTGCCTGTTGGGTAAGTATACCTATCAATTTCTTCTATGTGCGCATTCATATCTCCTAGTATAATTATATCGCACTATCCTTCTAACTTTTCAACGTCCTTTGATATACACTCCACCATCGCCTGGTTTTTCTCTCTGGCCTTTACTTCCATCCACAAATACACCAAACCAAGAAGTGCCATTTGCCTGCCACTTTTCCTTTTAGCCATAAGTGTTTCTTGCACTCCTGCTTGACCCTTTGCCTGTCTGTACTTTTTTGAATGAATGCCTCAATACCACCTTTCTTTCTGCCGCTTTCTGTTCTATTGCGATATTCCCACGCTTAGTCCAGATTGTTAGGAGGTTCTTCCATGTCTCTAAGATGTATGTGTTTCTCCAAAACCGCATACCATCGGCCTCTTCCCCCTTAGCTGTTCTATCTCTTCTCACTTCACCCTGTTTCTGCCACCCTGCATAATATTATACTCTACGTCTGAATTGGCTCGGCCCTCTTGGCTACGTCTATTTCTGCACCGGACTCTACCTATCTTAGAAATTGGTGCCACATTGGAATCGTATCTCTCCTTACCACATGCCAATGAGTCTCTCTGGTTGTTGTTTTCCTCGTTACTAGCTATGCTGCCCCCGAAGGACCGTGTGCCCCCCAAAAAAGCTACTGCGTGTCCTGCAAATCGCCAACCCACCTCATGACCAATCCGTTCATGGAAGGGAATTCTGTCTCGTTGAAAACCTCCCCTCCTATGCACCTCTCTGTTTATTTCCACCACCTTAAAGTATTTTTCTCGACTCATCCGCTATTCGCAATGCACACGAACTATCGGTGGCGCGCGTGGCAATTCAGGATGGAGGACCGAGAGATGATCAACTTGTTCACTGCACGTGGAGTGTGGTAGCAGGCCGGCCTTTTGTAGTCTCTGTCAGAGTTGATTCAGAACGGCTGTAAAATGCCGCTGTCTTTTACGAAGCAGCTATCACTAGCGAATATTAGGGCACACCTCGAAGCTTCTGAAAAAATTATTCGGTGTCTCATCGAGAGACAAGAGGTTTTGAACGCCGGTCACCTTATTTGTTGTGGCGTCAAAGCATGCAACTTTGACAACGTTGTCATTCAAGGACTCTACCTGCAAACGTCCCATGTTCTATGGAAGCCTCATGAGCTGGAGCTCGTTTTCGACGTGAAAAGTCGCATCAAGGTACGTACTACGTGATCTTTATGCGGTCACAACGACTGCGCATATATCAACACCGAACCGTAACATTCCCTGTGTAAATATCGATGACTAGCATGTTGAATAAGTAATGCGTACGTGCCGACATGGTGCCGTCACGAACAAGAAGTGCGTACGCGCTTATCTTACCGCACAGTATCTGAAAACGACGATATGGCTGTGTGCCTTTTCTGAGTAGGCCTGAAAAAGTACGCTGTTCTCGTTTGCAAATTGGATTATGATCGAAGGTAGTTAGTGCATAATATAATATAGAGATTAGATAGCTAGTGACGGCGCGGAGCTGCGGACCCTGTTATGTTCGTATGCAATGAGCCTGCGAGGTGAAGGACGTGGGCTTCAGCGTGCCACCCATGAAATTTGCTCAATCTGTTTCGAAAACAAAGCAAGATGCTTGGGGTGGGGTTGAAAGCACTATCGTACAACCTACGTGGGTTAGAAAAAAAGTGCCGTGAATAGCCAAAACCCAAGCAATAATCGGTGTACGTTACGGTGAAAAGTTATTGTAATGCGCTCCTGGTATTCCGTTGACTATGAAACAGGCTCTACCTTGCAATTTTTCCTGCATTGCGAGCAGCACTTCTTTACTTCAGAATTTTATTGTATTTTTGCCAAACTATCAAACACTCACAATTAATGAACAGCGGCGATAAACTGTCTGCATGATGCAAGTGATCAAGCAGTGTTCTTAACTGAATTTTAGCCCGCTGTGATTATGGCACTTCTAAATAATGAAACGTTACCCAAAGCAACCAAATGTTTACTTGTAAACAAAACCGCAGTAATGTAAATACCTAAAATCAGTTTGCGGCTTTTATGCTTTTATAACTGACCCAATGGAAGCATTTTTAGGTAAACTTTGTGAGTTTATGATGCATATGAGGATATGGTGGACCAAGTTTCACAGCTGCCATCCGCCATCTGGAAGCAGCTTTCCTTTCTGAGCCTAGGTGACTAACGCAATAGTGCAATGTTTATTTGGAAGAAGTGCTACCACGTTCTCAAAGTGGCTCATGTGCATAACCTTCTTTTTTCTGCAGGGCCACTGCTCTTGCAAGGCCGCAAACTCTGAGCGTTGAAAACACAAGATTGCAATGTTGCTACATGTGAACAGGCAAGGAGCAGTTTTCTCGTTTTATTCAATTGTATAAAAAACCAGTCAAGCATACAGATAGCAAAACAACGCGATCTAAACTTCCATCGATGTTTTCTACTATGATGAAACTGGTAGCTGGGCACTTTGGTTCACACTTGAGGGTGAAACTAGTATGTGCTTTCAAACTCGGCAGGGACTTGGAAAGAATAAACATGAACAGGCGCCCACTTTCAGCTTTTATTTACCATCATCCTACAATATATATTCATGATGCAGACATTTGCAAGTGCACGTAGTCACATGGTCTTAATTAAACAGGTCACAAAAAGGCATGCAAAATTTGCACTCACTATCAAATGATGACACTGATTTGTCGCTATCACAAGTATTGCCTCTTACAGCAACTGGCCTTCTCACATTCTCAGGCATAGCATACACACTATCCTAATCCGTGGTGTCCAAAACTCAAAAACAAACATTAGGGGTGGTTATCATTTTCCCTTTGCCACTTATGGCTTATGGCTTTTAATGCTGCAGCAGCCAGCATTCAAATGCCCTGATGCTTTTGGTGCCTCTAGTATGATTCAATGGGGCTACTGTCTCCACAGAAATTGTTCGTAAATTCTGATGGTAGTACCGAAAGCTGCACCGCCAAAAATATTTTTGAGAAAAGCTTTCGCAACATTTTTTTTAATTTTCCTCTCCTCAATCAAGCAGCTCAAGTCTCTCTGCACATGAATATTTTGTATATGTAGCTAAAAATACAAACGAGTGAAAAAGTAATTTTATTGTTCACTTTGATCTCTTCATGCTGTTTGGCTTATGCCAGAATCACTGCTAAAGACTCATTGATACAAAGGAAAACAAATTATCAAAACCGGGAACATTGACGTGCACAACGAAATGTTCAAAATAACTGTGTAACAGGCATGTCTCAGAAAGTGAGCCAACATCACAGGTTACTAACCAGTAAACCTTTACGTGCGACTTTGCAAAACATGCTCGACACGTGCTTCCCAAATAATCTATTTTGCAGCACTGCAATATAGCACAAGCTATTTTGAGTGTTCTTTGTGGTTCCTTTCATTTAATTATAGGAATGGCATCCAGAACTTGGACATTCTGACGTCTACTGATGTTACACAAGCCTGGGGCAAGTTAAAGACAAACGCACTATAAACTGAATGCCTGCAAACTCAAAGAACTGTGCCATGTACAGTCCAAACCGCTGCCAATTCTGGGCACTGAACAAGAGGAAATACGCCAGCGACTGAATACGACAACACACCAGAGTGCATTTGCGTTGCATCAGCGTACCAGAATGAACCATATTGAAAGCAATCAAGTTCGCGAGTCTGCCACCACTCAGGAGCAAATTTTCATCAAGCACATCATGAAGAATGAAATGGAACAATACAGTAAACTAAGGTTCTATTACGTGGCATTCAGTGATGCAACAGCAATGAGAATTTATAACTTTTCCAAAATTGACCTTGCGAAAAACGAGCTTCAATTTTACAACACACGCATTGAACTTACTGAAAAGGAGGCACTTCTAATATGTACTGAGAAAAGGCATCAGGACAACACAAAGTGGCTAAGAGTTCGAAAAGTGAGGATAACAGAAAGCATATGTCAAGCTTATTTAACATACATTCCAAAAGATCCACCATCTTGGAAAAGCAAGGTGTCCAAAATGCTCTCCGAAGGCCTCTGCGGAAATAACGCTACTCGTTATGGTAAACACTGCGAACACTTACCCATTGAGAAACACAGTAGCATAACCAGAAACGACATTTCAAAGATCGGGTTCGTTGTCTACCCAAGGTTCGATGGCTTGGATACAGCCCAGATGGCGTTGTTTGCAAGAATTCCAACCCTGCAATTTTGTTGGAAGTCAAGAGCCCTGTACTGGAAAAAACTTCAACTGCTGCCCATTTGGCTACACAAAAGAAGCTTGATTACATAAAGAAGAATGGCGAAAACTTCAGTGTGAACCCTAGGCATGCATACGTCTCGCAGGTTCAGCTTAGAAGATTTCTTTTGAACTTGGCTGTTACACACTTCGTAGTGTATTCAGAACTGGAGTCAATGATATTAACTGTGCATATAAATGATGACCACATCGACAAATATGTCCGCAAGCTGCAATTTGTGTATTTCAAGCATGGTTTGCCGAAACGTGCTGAGCTTGCCTTAGGATGAGCAGGCTATGCATTTCTGTTCCGTAACATTTGGCCTCGTTTACCTGTTTTGCCAAGTTAAGTTGTTAAGGACTGAGGGTAGGGTAAATTTATTAAAATCAGATTTAAATTTTTTAGTTGTTTGTGACGATAGAACTTTCGTTAACAATATTCTATTCCCCACACATTTTTGTGAGTTTTCATTAGGCTGAACGATCTGGCTTTTGAAAACAAACTGACGAGCAGCCAAGTCTCTTTTTTTCTCGGAGCGTGCACAACCTAGGGTTCTTGGCTCAAGTGAATGTAACGGTACTTGCTTCAGCAAGTTAGTATCTATTCATGGTTACGCTATTGCGCACCAATTAGATGAGGAAGACTTTTCTAGAACCACTGCGATACCATACTTTCACAATGTTTCCCCTAGCCTGAAAAATATCGGGAGCCGTCTCTGACTGCAAGCGGTTCTCCTGGCAACCCGTAAGTTCTCATCACTGTGCAGGAAAGCAAAGAAAAATGTGACGGGAACAAATGCTTGCACAACTAACCACACAAACAAGTTTGTGGACTGTGTCCAAAAAGTGATTATGTGATACCGCTCTCGTGCGGAAAGAATTACGTAGGCCAGAGGGGAAGGGGCTTTAATGAATGACTCCGAGAGCAGAACAACACTGTGCACAAATCTGTACAATGACACCTAGGCTAGCATTGTCAAGATTGCGGATGCGAGCCGAAGTTTCATGAAACCAACGTGGTCACTATACAGTTAATATATGCGTGAAATCATTAGGGTGTCAGAGATTATTCGACTGCGGAATGGCTGCGTCAGTATGACATCTATGGGACTTATGCAGAAGAATGCATTGTATCTGTATTCGTAATGTAGGGTTGTGCGATAGGTATGTGGTTTCTCGGCATGTGTGGTTATCAGCAGTGTACTGTTTACATTTTTGTAAATCAATCTTTGTCAAGATTGTTTTCTAACCATGAAACACAATTGTACAAAAGCATCATGTGTCCGTCTAATAAACTCAGTTAAAAGTTCGCGCTTGTGCCCGTGTGGTTCAGTCTTTGTCGTCTAAGCGGTGTGCAATAACTTAAAATCGACTGAATGATTTTTATTATTGAAACCAGTAGTTTTTATTAGCATAACAGCTTTCCATAAAAGTATTATGGCCACTTAAATGTACTTGACGCTGCTTTTCTTAACATTTAACATGTGTTGCATTCACCTAGGCCTGTTGCCTCGTGTGTCCATGACGAGCATGTAGGCGCTGTTCTGTGCATCTATTTTAAGTTTATTTGCACTATTGTTGATTTTGTTGCGGTGGTAAATGATATTATCCCTTTATTTAGGTGGAGCTTCCACAAACCGTGATTTTGTGGAATTGGATCTGCACAGAATGCAAAGGAACCAAGGAACACCTAGAGAACACAATGTACCATGTTTATTTAAGTAAAAAGCCCCCAAAACTGCCATGTTTGAAACTGTTCTGACTATTTAAAAGGCCTGCATGGCCGCACTAAACACTTTTGAGGCCGTTTGGGCGTAACGCTACGATATGATTTGGTGCAATTGACCGCCATTATCAGTATTCGGCCGAAAGAGAAGGAAGTTACAGCAAAGCAAATCAGGAACAAAGAAAGGGAAATGATTCATGTCATGACTTCATGGCAGGTGATCTAGTCGAACAAAACAAGAAATGAACTTTTTTTTCACTTCAGCTCTCTGTGTGTCGAAGCTATTTTTTTACCTTTGATCAATTATCAGAGCGACATAAAAAAATTTGACATATCCGACATACCTTGAGAATCTTGTGTTATACGCAACATGCGGAAGGGAAGTGACTGTGCTGTAATTGATTCATTAAGTAAAACATTACAAAATGATGCTAAAGATATGAACAAGAGTTGTACGCACACACCGTCACATGTGTTTTATATTGCCAGTTGTTAAGAGTTCCGTAACTATTTCAACAGCAACGTGGATATTACCAACATCAGAAATGGTTAACTGATATGAATCCCTTATGCTTGCGAGGACAGTAGTCCTGGCTAGTGCAACCTAAACTGACTTTGGAGGATGGCGCCTAACTCCAAATGATGTTAACTCGACATGACGCCTGCATCACTGAAGTACATGGGTAAAATTTAGGTTTATATAATAGGGTAACTGCACTGGCATTATGGCTACACAGGGCCTTTTTCCAAAACTGTTTCGAAACCGGGTGTGGTACTGTGGTAGAATGTGCGAATGCCCCAAAGAATCACCAAGAGAAAGAGAGAGAGAAAGGAAAGGCCGGGAGGTTAACCAGATATTGGCATCTGGTTTGCTACCCAGCGCGAGGGGCGGGGAAATAGGGGCAAGAAAGAGGGGGTAGATAGAGAAACAAAAGAAAAAAAACACGCGCACTCATGTGAAAACGAAAACGCACACAGGATGGGCGTCCTAGCTACAACCGTTGAGTAAGGCCAGTGGATCGCAAAAAGTGTAGTAGCGCTTTTGATTGGAGGTGACGTATCCTTTCGCTGTTTATCAAAACGCTGTAGTTCTGGATTGGTTTGCGTGTAAATGCCACAGGTGCACATTTCTCAAAGAAAATTTCCAGACCTCGTTGACGGAGGTAAATAGTAACTTGAGTGGCAGCTCTCCGAATGCGTGCTCGCAGCTGTAGACGTGTTACAGCAGACGTCCGAACGCAGATGTCGTCCACGTACATTCACAATCTGACAGTACTTGGCAGATACTCATAGAGAGCTATTAGTGACGGGTGTATAAGTACAGGGCTAAGTATGCCACCTTTGGGAACACCACGGTGGCTGGAATGTAGCGAAGTGTCACCATCCTCGGTTCTCACAAAAAAGAATCGCTCAGAGAGATAACTGCGTATCCACTGAAACATTTGACCGCCCACTCCTACTTCCTTGTGAACGGTGAGGACAGTTTCATGTGTGACGTTATCGTACGCCCCTTTCACATCAAGAAATAAAGAAGGGCAGAGACGCTTACGGCCTTTTTCGTGTTGCACGTAGCTGACCAGGTCTATGACGCTATCAATTGATGACCGACCATGGCGAAAACCCGTCATAGCATCCGGGTAGATGTTCTAATGCTCCAGAAACCATTCTAGTCGTCCTAGTACCAACCTCTCCATCACTTTGCCCAAGCAACTAGCAATTGCAGTCGGGCGGTACGATGTGAGCACCAAGGGTAACTTGCCAGGCTTCAGTAATGGAACAAAACGACTGGTCTTCCAGTTAACTGGGAGGGTGCCCTTTCGCCACGAATCATTGTATATCTCGAGGAGGGCACTCCTCGCACACTCACCAAGGTGACACAGTGTTCTGTATGATATTCCATCAGGCCCGGGTGCTGATGTCCGTCTACACAAAGCCAGTGCTGCTTTAAGCTCATGGATAGAAAAAAAATTGCCCGCAGCTTCCCTCGGGGGAACACTGAGGAGGATGCGGAGCATATAATTAGTTAACGGGGTGTTAAAGTGCGACTTACTTGGGTCGATGGCTAAATTGGTTAACGTGGTTGTGAAATGGGGTGTTAAATTGCGACTTACTTGGGTCAATGGCTAAATTGGTTAACGTGGTTGTAGGAGGGGGTGTTAAATGAGTGAACACGTACACACGTATGCGAAAGGGCGGCGCTGGTCGAAGGGACGTCGATCATTGTGTTTGTGGATTTGTTGGCATTCATTTCACGGCGACTTCGGACGTCGACGCGCCGTACAAACCAACGGACGAGCGGCAACTGAGCGAGCGAGCGCCGACCTTGAGTATATATACAGCGCGACGGCGCATGCGCTGTCAGCTGTCGAATGTTCTCGAAGGAGAAGCGCGCGCGCGGCACAGATGGCGACGGCGCGACGGCGCATGCACTGTCAGCTGTCGAATGTTCTCGAAGGAGAAGCGCGTGCGGCACAGATGGTGGGCGACGGCGCGACGGCGCATGCGCGCGCGTCAGCTGTCGAATGTTCGAGAAGCGGTGCGGACGGCGCGGACGGCGCACTACAAGGCGCGAGTATAAGATGCTTCCGCATCTAAAAAATTGGTCCATTTGGTGATGTCGTGCCACCACGTGAGAGCATTGAGTTGTTGGGGTCTGTGAGCTGACGAGATAAATTGGCACATAACTCTTCTACCACGTCGACCTCCGATCTATATTCAGAGAGCAAGAGCGTTGTATGGTGACCGTTGAATGGGAGCTGCCCGGAGCCCTCTCATTGTCCTCCACAAGTGTGATAAAGGCTTGCGGGGATCGAACGACGCTCAACAGGCTGCCTAACGTTGTGACTCTAGCTTGTCTATGCGGCGTTGTATCTTCTTATGAAAACGTCAAGCGATTCGCAAATCGGCGATGGCTTTTGGGCGTCGGTACCTTCGTTCCGCACGCCGTCAGAGAGCCCGAAATCGTTCCAAATTCACATCAAATTCGGTTACTCTCGAAGAGCATGTGAGGGTGTGCACACCGTGTCTTGCACTATCAACTTGATCACCTCTTCTAAGTCAAGTGTGGTGTTCTCATGACAGCATTCTTCCATGAGAGATTCAAACTTGCTCCATTCCACTCTTTGGGTAGTTTCGCGTACCTTGCAAGGTGATAATCCTCTGATCTTGACATATGTAAAAATGCAGTCGCTCCCATGTGTTTCTAAGTCCGCAAACAATCCGACACACCTCACGAGACTTCGAGAAAAAAAAGCCAAGTCAAGGCACCTGCTGTATCCAGGGCCACGCATAAATGTTGGGCTGCTATCATATAACAAGCACAGCTTGTTGTCTGAAGCAAACGTTATCACACTTCTACCCTCTGCGCTGATCTTCGGGCTCCCCCACAGCGTATGGTGGGCGTTAAAGTCTCCGATAATGACCCATGGGCCAGGAATGGATGATAGAATGTGTCCTAGTCTTCTGTGGTCAAATCTACTTGACGGCGACAGGTATGCACTGACAACAGTGACGGTAATACTTTTAGATGCGGAAGCATCTTATACTCGCGCCTTGTAGTGCGCCGTCCGCGCCGTCCGCACCGCTTCTCGAACATTCGACAGCTGACGCGCGCGCATGCGCCGTCGCGCCGTCGCCCACCATCTGTGCCGCGCGCGCTTCTCCTTCGAAAACATTCGACAGCTGACAGCGCATGCGCCGTCGCGCCGTCGCCATCTGTGCCGCGCGCGCGCTTCTCCTTCGAGAACATTCGACAGCTGACAGCGCATGCGCCGTCGCGCTGTATATATACTCAAGGTCGGCGCTCGCTCGCTTAGTTGCCGCTCGTCCGTTGGTTTGTACGGCGCGTCGACGTCCGAAGTCACCGTGAAATGAATGCCAACGAATCCACAAACACAATGATCGACGCCCCTTCGACCAGCGCCGCCCTTTCGCATACGTGTGTACGTGTTCACTCATTTAACACTCCCTCCTACAACCACGTTAACCAATTTAGCCATCGACCCAAGTAGGTCGCAATTTAACACCCCATTTCACAACCACGTTAACCAATTTAGCCATCGACCCAAGTAAGTCGCACTTGAACACCCCGTTAACCAATTATATGCACCGCATCCTCCTCAGTGTTCCCCCGAGTGAAGCTGCGGGCAATTTTTTCTTCACTGTTAAGCATATATATTGGTTATTGTTGTGAGGTGGTACACACCGAAGATTGTAAGTCAGGTCGCGGTGAATAAACAGCAGGACTTTGCTGTTTCTACTATAACAAGCCGACATAAATGATTCGTATCCGGAGAGTCTTATAGCGCTCGATAAATTTGGCTCACAGATGACGATGATGGGAAACCTATTTTTGAAAACTGAACCGGCGGAATTCTTCAATGCATGATTTCAGTCCCCGTGCATTCCACTGAAATTTTTTTGATTTTGGACCTCTTCCCTGACAGTGGCTGGTGGGTCATTAGCTACTCAAGAGCTGCCGGTACTGGATTCAGAGCGTCCAGTACTTGCAGTACACTTCTGGCTAACGTTGTGCGCCTGTTGTTCAACACCGTGCGAATGACAATAATTATGGGTCGTAGAAGAGCAATCACTTGCATATCCAAGTTCCGCTGCTTCTCTGTTGTCGCAGCTTGCTCTGAAGAAGGCGACTTCTGATGCGGTTCTTCCACAAGTCGCGTGCGCGTAAGTAGCAGCCACTCTTCAGTAGGAAGAGATCTACTTGTTTTCTCTCTTCCATCATCTGCGCTCTCCGCGGTGTACCCCTGCCTCGCCGCGGTAGTCTAGTGGCTAAGATACTCGGCTGCTGACCCGCAGGTCGCGTGTTCGGATCCCAGTGGTGGTGGCTGCATTTGCGATGGAGGCGGAAATGTTTTAGGGCCGTGTGCTCAGATTTGGGTGCATGTTAAAGAACCCCAGGTGGTCGAAATGTCTGGAACACTTCACTACGGCGTCTCTCATAATCATATAGTGATTTTGGGACGTTAAACCGCACACATCAATCAATCAATCCGCGGTGTACCCTGAAGTGGGCGCCGTTTCCGGATGCGTTGACTTACTTCTTGTTCGCGAAGACTTTCGACGGTGACCTCGTCGTCTTCGCCAGATGTTTGCGCGGCCTCTTTGTGGGTAGAGCTGTCTCGAACCATTTGTCTAAGAATAGTAAACTCCTTTATGCGTGGACAGTCTTTCGAAGATGCACTGTGGGAACCTTGACAATTAGGGCACTTTAGTACGGTTGCGCTGCATTTGTCCTCGGAGTGTGGTTCTGAGCATCGAGGGCACACTTCGGAGTTCCTGCATGCAACCAGCACATGGCTGATCTTCTGGCACTTGTGACATCGCATAGGTTTTTGAATAAATGGTCGGACCTGGTGACGAAAGTGGCCAACCTTCACATGGGAGGAGACACAGTCTCTTATAACGTAATTTTCACACAATGTGTGTTACCAAGGCGGCCGACATTTACAATGACGTTATTTTCATTTGCCGGTTTTATCTTCACTGAGAGATCCGGGTTCGGAATTTCAGTGGCGATGTCATAAAAGACTTCTGTTGAAGTAGTGCTATCAGCTGGTATTATAGACTCGACATTGATGTTACCCAGTTGCGCTACTTTCTGAAGCGCCTTCAGTATACGTGGGTTCAGCACATCGATTGCCAAGCTGTTCCTTCTTGCGTTTAGTCGTACTTCTTTGATCTCATTTGGCGTAATATTGTCACAATGCAGAAAGAGCAGCAGTCGAATACAGGAAACTCACTTTAATTGTACCAGAACACTGGCAAACTGATCGTAAGAGAACCTCGTCTTCTTCTCTCACTGCACGTGTTCTTCGTTCTTCTCTTGGTGCTGCATATTCAATGTGGCCTTTGCCCCTCTCCGGAGAGCAGCGTCCCGATGCTCTTCTACAAAAGACGGTGTAGTAGATGTATGGTGTAAATCAGTCCGAAGATTAGGGCTTCATTCGCACAACTTGTACGATTTCTGGTTTTTGCTGGCGAGTTGTCGATGGGCTGTCAGGAACGACCACGTAATTAACGTCGCTCAAGCGTTGTAAAACTGTATAGGGGCCAAAATACTTCTTCAGCAATTTTTCAGACGGTCCCCGGCGGCGGATAGGACTCCAAACCCAGACTTTGTTGCCGGCCCGATAGACGACATGTCGGTTTCGCAGATTTTAACGTTGGGCGTCGTAATTTTGCTGCTGGGTGATTCGGACGCGCACAAGCTGCCTCACTTCTTCTGCTCGTTGGGTAAAAGATGCAGCGTCCAAATAGATGTCATTGCAGTCGTGCAGTAACAAGGCGTCAAGCATCGTCATCACTTCACGGCCATGAAGGAGACTGAACGGCGTTCTTTGTGTAGTTTCTTGCTGTGCTGTATTATAGGCGAACGTGATGTACGGTAGAACATCGTCCTAGTTCTTTTGATCCACGTCAACGTACATACTCAAAATGTCGGCAATAGTCTTGTTGAGGCGTTCTGTTAAGCCGTTGGTTTGTGGATGATAGGAAGTGGTTTTCCGATGGGCTGTTTCACTGAGCTCGACCACTGTCTTCAGGAGCGCGGCCGTGAAAGTGGCACCTCGATCCGTTATGATGATTGTCGGAGCACCGTGCCTCAGGGCGATATTTTTCACGAAGAATCGTGCGGTTTCAACGGCGGTGCCACTTGACAAAGCCTTTGGTTCCGTGTAGCGCGTAAGATAATCAGTGGCGACTATTACCTACTTGTTGCCAGCATGGGGAGTCGGATATGGTCCAAGGAGATCTATTCCAATTTGGTCAAAAGGTACCGTGGGCACTTGAACTGGTTGTAATAGTCCAGCTGGTTTTAAGGGTGGCGATTTTGTCGTTGGCAATCAAGGCACGTGCGCACGTAAGGCTTCACAATAGCTGGAAGTCTTGGCCAGTAGTATTTCTGTTGGATTCTGGCCAATGTGCGTGTGTATCTGAGATGCCCAGACGTTGGCTCATCGTGGCAAGCACAAAGTATCTCCTCAGGGAGTGACGTCGGAACGACAAGTAGGTGGGTGCTTCCTCTGGGAGAAAAGTTCTTATAAATAACACCACTACTTAAGCAGAATGACGGCAGGCTCCTTGCAAATCATCTAGGGACGGTTGTTGTCCGGCCATTCAAAAATTCAATAAGGGGAAGCAACTCACTGTCTTCTTTCTGCTTGCATAAAAATGTAGTGGTGTCGACGACTCCTACAAACGCCACGCTGTCATCTTCTGTGTCATCGTCGCGCTTTATCGATGACCTTGACAAGCAATCGGCGTCGGCGTGCTGCCGTCAGGACTTATACACGACCGCCATATCAAATTCTTGAAGGCGTAAGCTCCACCGTGCGAGCCGACCAGACGGGTCTTTCAAGTTGGTCAGCCAGCAGAGGGAATGATGGTCGCTGACTACATGGAAGGAGCGACCATAGAGGTACGGACTAAACTTCATAACCGCCCATATGACAGCAAGACACTCTTTTTCCGTTGTGGAGTAGTTGGACTCGGCGCGGGAAAGCGTCCTACTAGCATATGCGATCACACACTCGGCTTAGTCTTGCCACTGGCCGAGTACAGCGCCTAAACCCACGTTGCTGGCATCTGTGTGGACCATGGTAGGACCATCCTCATCAAAGTGAGCAAGCACAGGCGGAGTCTGCAGGCGTTGTCGGAGATCATCAAATGCCACCTGTTGATCGTCGCCCCATGTGAACGAAACGTCTTCTCTTGTGAGTTGTGTTCACTGTGAGGCTATGAGGGAGAAATTGGCAATAAAGCTTCGGTAGTATGCGCAAAGGCCAAGGGAACGTCTGACTGCTTTCTTGTCTTTTGGCACCGGAAATTTTCTGACGGCCGCAATCTTATCGGGATCAAGTCGAACACCTTAATTTCTCACCACATAGCCTAAAAATTGGAGCTCCTTGAAACCGAAATGACACTTCTTGGGTTTCAGTGTCAGGCCGGCAGACCTTATTGCCCTGAATACCGATAGCACCCTGCTCACGTGTTTCTCAAATGTTTTTGAAAAAACAATGATGTCCAGATAGACCAGACATGTCTGCCACTTAAGGCCTGACGGAACGGTATCCATCAGTTTCTGAAATGTTGCGGGGGCTGAGCACAATCCGAATGGCAAGACTTTAAATTCATAAAGCCCGTCAGGCGTTACAAAAGCCGCTTTTTCTCTATCTCACTTTTGAGGTCCATTGACGAAAAATAGCGTGCATATCTCAGCCTGTCGAGTGAATCATCGATGCGCGGTAAAAGGGTATACGTCTTTCTTTGTCACACGGTTCAGCTTGCGGTAGTAGACACAAAATCGCAAGCTTCCGTCTTTCTTTTTAACCAGCACTACCGGCGATGCCCAAGGACTTCTTGATGGCTGGACTACATCATCATCGAGCATTTTCTTCACTTGTTCCTGGATTGCTTTACGCTCTTTCGGTGCTACGCGGTATGGGTTTTGTCGTATTAGCCTTGCTGTCTCCTCCGTTATTATCTGATGCTTCGTCAGTGCCGTTTGACTGACCCTCGAGGTCGATGAAAAACAGTCTTTGAACTGGTGAAGAAGATCTACTAGACGCTGTCTCTGCGCTGGTGACAAATCCGTCCTTACGTCAATAGGTGGTGGTGCCGACGTGGCTTGCGGCTTGTCCTGTTGTACTACACAGCACTCGCGGATTTCGGTGATCTCGTCAAAGTAGGCAACTGTAGTGCCTTCGGTAATGTGTCATCATTCGTTGGTAAAATTCGTCAACAGAACCTCTGCTTCAACACACACAACATTGACGATACTTCTGGCAATTGCAACACCACAAGAGAGTAGAAGCATCAATACTTGTTCAGCAATTCCTTCTCCAGTATTCTGCTCGCTGCACGTGACTGAAACAAGGCGTCACGATAATGGATGTACGGTCACATCGTCAATGACTTGCAGGGATTTTCGGTGTAGCACTGTGCTTTGACCCGCTGAAAAGGTCAGTACACCGTCCGGAATATTGATGATTCACCATATTCATGCAAGAAATCCATCTCCAAGATTGCCTGTTTGCAACACTCGGAAAGAATAACAAAATTGGCGACGAAGGATGCATCCTCTATCTTCATTCTTGTGGTTCACTTTCCGGTAGGTGTGAGTAGCTGCCCTCCAGCTCCTCTAATCTGCGGTCGTGTCCATTTCATTCTAACCTTTCTGAGCGAATCTGCCAGACTCTCACTCCTTATTGAGAAGTCCGCGCAAGTGTCGACCAAGGCCATGACGTCATGTCCGTCAATCGTAATTGCAACTTCGGCAGTTACAACCCCATCTTTCGTCGATTCATTGAAAATGTGTCTCTCTTCGCTCGGCAGTATTGGGGGATTTTCAGCACTTCGACCATTCACAACCTTCCCCCCTGAGGTCATTGCTTTTAGTTTCCCCGGCGTGGACTAGGAGATCTCCCTCTTGGCATGTCAGTGGTGCTCCATCTAGAGGATGGGGAATAACGCCCAGGAGAAGGTGAGCGTGACCGAAATCCAGGAGGAACATCCCGCGGGGTCATGACACTCGTGTCAACGTCAGGTGTTTCGTTGAAATGGCGCCGAGGACAGTGGAAGGAAACCCTTGGTACCCTGCGGCGCAATTCGGGCAATACCGAACGATGTGGCCTGCTTCCCCACAGTGAGAACACAGAGGCCTATGATCAGGGGTATGCCATATGTCAGTTTTTGCGAAGTGGTGGCCGCCTCGGCGTCGAAGTTTCTCTGTAGTACCAAGGCGCTGTCGGCGCATGTTGCTGGTGGTACTGATGTGGTCTTGGCACGTTCACTGGCTGTCGGCGGACTACGTCTGCATAGCTTGCCCTGGGAGTGCTCGTGTTCGGCTCAGGAAGCGAGAGCGCTTGCCTGATCTCCTGGCGTACAACTTCCGTTACTGACGCGATCGCGCAGTCATTCGGTTTGGAGACGAGCTTCTTGACCTCTTCTTGTACGATTTCTCGTATTAGTTGGCGCAAAGAACCTTCGTCTGGTGTTGTTGCTGTGGTCGTGGCTGCCACGCTGATCGGTGCACTGTGGGTTGGGCGGTCATACTGGCGATAACGTAGATGCAGTGCGCGTTCGGTAGATGTCGCCTCCTTGGAGAATTCTTCCACACTTGTTGGCGGGTTTCGTACGAGACCAGCGAAGAGCTGCTGCTTAACGCCCCGCATGAGGTGGCTAACCTTTTTGGCTTTGGGCATATCAGGATCTGCTCGACGAAATAGCTGCGCCATGTCCTCAACAAACATCGTAACAGATTTATTTGATTTCTGAATCCGTGACTCGAGGAGACGCTGTGCGATTTCTCGTCTTTCAGTGCTCGCGAACATGTCGAGGAACTTCTGCCGGAACTCGTCCCAAGACGACGACACGCATATCGTGAACCATGTCCGGGCTCCGTCTTGAAGCGGAAAATAAACGTAGCCCGATTTCTGTGTGGTGTTCCACCCGTTAACATTCGCTGTGTGCTAGAATTCCTCGAGCCAGTCAGGTGCATCCTCATATGCGTTTCCGCGGAAATCAACCGAAAGTCGAGGGTTAAAAACAGTCACCTGTGTCATGCTTGGGCTGGAAATGTTGAGGCCAGTGCTTCCAGGCACCGTCATGCTTTCTGGCACAGTCACGCTTTCCGGCAATGAACCAAACTCCGGGCTGAGACCTAACAGGTGCCGGCTGCTGCGGTGAACGAGGATGTCGATGCGCGGAAGTCTTTCTGGACTAGATGCGGGGCTGTTGTCAGGCGTCTCGAACATGTACCCAGCGCCTCCACCAGTGTCACAATGCAGAAACAGCAGCAGTCGAATACAAGAAACTCACTTTAATTGTACCAGAACACTGGCAAACTGATCGGAAGAGAACCTCGTCTTCTTCTCTCGCTGCGCATGTTCTTCGTTCTTCTCTTGGTGCTGCATATTCAATGTGGCAATATTCTCGAGATACACAGAACACGCTTGCCTGTTCAGCCCGCGTAGACTGTCGGTAGCCTTCAATGGCACAAACAAGAAGGAGTGAGGCCGTCGCTGAGGGGCAGTTTTTACGGTGGTCGTGCTTGATTCCGAAGATGCATTGAAAATCCGTCGTTTAGCCTTGCAGTACAGGACGGGTTGGAAGCCGTCGTCTGAAGACTCGTCGCTTGATGCGGAGTGCAGCTCAGTGTCCTCACTCTCACTAGCCGCGTTTCCTCGCTTCTTCAAAGCCGTCGCTGCGGTCGAAGAGGACTCGAACGGTACCCCGTGAGGTTGAACATCCATCACCGCGATGTATAGGGCGATAGACCCCACAACTGCAGCGAAAAATCCAGAAAAGCACAAAGACGAGCAAAGTCTGCTCCGTTTGTTTGTTTGTTTGTAGCCTCTGATCCATGGCTCATACCCACTCTGGGGTATTGGCCAAGAGAACATATAGTCCCATATGAACGATAACTGCATTATTGCTTAAAACGAAAAAAAAGAGGAGGGGGGAGTGAATACAGTATATTAAAAAAAGAGAGAAAGCAAAGATTTAGATAGTGAGAAAAAAGAATCAACAAGAAAGTAGACACTAATAGCTATAACTTGATTTTAGATCCGACCAGACAGCTGGTTTTGCCAAAGCCGATTAATTTAGTATGTCACGGATGTAATTCACGGTTGCGTGAACGAATCACTTTGTCTTCCTCCCAATGTTTGTTCTCGTCATTCGTAGGTAGATAAAAACTGTCAATCACCTTTCTCGCATTACCTGTCTACCGCGACCTATGATAACAGGTATGGGCCACACGTGTCTTGAAGAAAGGTTTAGACGATGTACGTGACATGATTGTCCCGTTATTCATATCATGATCAGCCACATATATTCTCAAAACCCTGTTATTCTTCCATACTAATTTTGGTCTACCCCAAGTCAAGGAGGCGATCATGAGGCATAGCATCCAGGCTTAGGCGGCGAGACAGATAGCCTGCAGTTCGCTAAGAAATACTTCAAATTTAAGACAGAAGATCAATTCTTCCTCAAATAAACCAAACATCAATATTTAGCTACAGAACTATCATGAGGTAACGACGAAATGTACATGCTTCGCTAAACAAATGTGAAAAATATCAACAGTCGATAGATTATTATCATTTAGTTTCACTGCAAAAACATGCTAATGCACAAAATGAAACAAACCCAAACTTTTTACATGCAGTAAAGAAAAATGCATGCTACTGAAGCCTTAGAATACATGAGAGACATGGGCCTACCCTCTGCCCTTAAGATATGTGTAATGTCACTCGTCATGTGCTTTATACACAGCCATGGTGTGAGCAGTCGGAAGCATCAATGGGTTTGTGAATAATAATGTGGTAGCATTAAAGAGCTCGTTTCACAGAAATTCCGGCGTTGGGATTGTTGGTTGTGAGTGAACAACCATCTTGTCCATGGTTGACAAATCGAGATATAGCGAATAAAATAAGTAATGAATTTCCGGGTCCGAGTGAGGATTGAGCTCAGGCCATTTGCTTGGCTAGCAGGTGTTCTACCACCCAGCTATGCATATGCTTAGGAGTACATCGAAACCAAATTCCTCAGCTCGGAAATGCAGTTCAAATAACTCTCTTCACAAATACAGGTGTCCTGGCTGGCGGGGGGGTACAACTGTGCACATCGACATAGAAGAAAAAGAAGATGGCTATCGTGTTCATGTCTGTTTAGGTGATTGCCCAAGGGACCCTGTGTGTCAGTCCATTAACTCAATAGGCTTTACATTGCACAATTTCGGCGCGTTATCCCTCATGTTGTGGTGCTCAGCTTCTTTAGCTTCTTCATTGACCTCAGTTTCTGACCACCTGCATAATAAGTTAGGCCACAAGTTGTGCCATATATTAAATAATAATCAGTAAAGTTAATATTTAGACCACAAGTTGTGCCATATATCCGTAAGGTCTCGCACAACCTCAAAAAAGTCGTGCCCAGGCACGGCGTACCGATGTTGTTATCCGCACTAGAAAAAATCGGAAGACTGTGCCAACGTGTGTGCGATAGGAAGAAGCGTGGCTGCGAGAAGAAATATGAGAGGGCCTTTGTTAAGTGTTCCATGGAGGTTGTGTACTCTATACTTTTATCCCTAGGAAAAGTGAACATTGGCCATACGGAACGGTGTATTAATGACCGATTGAACGAACACGCCCAAAATTAACAAAAAGGGATGACAAGTATGCGCACCTGGTTGCGCGTGTCATCTCGTGTGGTTGTGACGCACAATTTTCTGAGACAAATATTATAGGCAGAGAACATATAGTCCCATATGAACGATAACTGCATTATTGCTTAAAACGAAAAAAAAGAGGAGGGGGGAGTGAATACAGTATATTAAAAAAAGAGAGAAAGCAAAGATTTAGATAGTGAGAAAAAAGAATCAACAAGAAAGTAGACACTAATAGCTATAACTTGATTTTAGATCCGACCAGACAGCTGGTTTTGCCAAAGCCGATTAATTTAGTATGTCACGGATGTAATTCACGGTTGCGTGAACGAATCACTTTGTCTTCCTCCCAATGTTTGTTCTCGTCATTCGTAGGTAGATAAAAACTGTCAATCACCTTTCTCGCATTACCTGTCTACCGCGACCTATGATAACAGGTATGGGCCACACGTGTCTTGAAGAAAGGTTTAGACGATGTACGTGACATGATTGTCCCGTTATTCATATCATGATCAGCCACATATATTCTCAAAACCCTGTTATTCTTCCATACTAATTTTGGTCTACCCCAAGTCAAGGAGGCGATCATGAGGCATAGCATCCAGGCTTAGGCGGCGAGACAGATAGCCTGCAGTTCGCTAAGAAATACTTCAAATTTAAGACAGAAGATCAATTCTTCCTCAAATAAACCAAACATCAATATTTAGCTACAGAACTATAATGAGGTAACGACGAAATGTACATGCTTCGCTAAACAAATGTGAAAAATATCAACAGTCGATAGATTATTATCATTTAGTTTCACTGCAAAAACATGCTAATGCACAAAATGAAACAAACCCAAACTTTTTACATGCAGTAAAGAAAAATGCATGCTACTGAAGCCTTAGAATACATGAGAGACATGGGCCTACCCTCTGCCCTTAAGATATGTGTAATGTCACTCGTCATGTGCTTTATACACAGCCATGGTGTGAGCAGTCGGAAGCATCAATGGGTTTGTGAATAATAATGTGGTAGCATTAAAGAGCTCGTTTCACAGAAATTCCGGCGTTGGGATTGTTGGTTGTGAGTGAACAACCATCTTGTCCATGGTTGACAAATCGAGATATAGCGAATAAAATAAGTAATGAATTTCCGGGTCCGAGTGAGGATTGAGCTCAGGCCATTTGCTTGGCTAGCAGGTGTTCTACCACCCAGCTATGCATATGCTTAGGAGTACATCGAAACCAAATTCCTCAGCTCGGAAATGCAGTTCAAATAACTCTCTTCACAAATACAGGTGTCCTGGCTGGGGGGGGGGGGGGGGTACAACTGTGCACATCGACATAGAAGAAAAAGAAGATGGCTATCGTGTTCATGTCTGTTTAGGTGATTGCCCAAGGGACCCTGTGTGTCAGTCCATTAACTCAATAGGCTTTACATTGCACAATTTCGGCGCGTTATCCCTCATGTTGTGGTGCTCAGCTTCTTTAGCTTCTTCATTGACCTCAGTTTCTGACCACCTGCATAATAAGTTAGGCCACAAGTTGTGCCATATATTAAATAATAATCAGTAAAGTTAATATTTAGACCACAAGTTGTGCCATATATCCGTAAGGTCTCGCACAACCTCAAAAAAGTCGTGCCCAGGCACGGCGTACCGATGTTGTTATCCGCACTAGAAAAAATCGGAAGACTGTGCCAACGTGTGTGCGATAGGAAGAAGCGTGGCTGCGAGAAGAAATATGAGAGGGCCTTTGTTAAGTGTTCCATGGAGGTTGTGTACTCTATACTTTTATCCCTAGGAAAAGTGAACATTGGCCATACGGAACGGTGTATTAATGACCGATTGAACGAACACGCCCAAAATTAACAAAAAGGGATGACAAGTATGCGCACCTGGTTGCGCGTGTCATCTCGTGTGGTTGTGACGCACAATTTTCTGAGACAAATATTATAGGCAGAAGTGCAAGTACAACTGCACGTGAAGTGTCAGAGGCCTTTTTCGATGAAAAAAATAAAGATCACTGTGTAAGCGCCCCTTCAATATCGTTGTTACAAAGCGAACTTCAGTTTATTGCTCTGAGGCTATGACATTGATTAACTGTACGTATTGATATGTATGCTGTTGGTCTTCTATAGTGTTTGTGCGTACAAGTGTTCTGTATATATTCAAGCCTTCGAGCTATGAGTAAATCAGTTGGAACTGAGCGCTGTGTGTGTTTGATGGTTGGGTGTGTGCGTGTGTGAGTGATCGTGTCGTGTTTTCGCGCTCGAATGGAACTTTTAGAATTTCTACTACATTTCATAGCGAACACATGTTCCATAATATCACTCGAACCTTTTTTCAGAGAGAATGGGGGAAGAGAGATTTACAATTACACCAATCACAATACATATTTCATCAAGGGCGCCGACAACTTCCCAAGGTACAGGTTCCTTCAGAACTTTAAAAACTTTCATCCTCTGGATTGCACGCTCGACGTGCACACGTGCCCTGGCTATTTTTAGAGCCTTTCTGAGTCTTTCGCCGTGAACTGCAGCTGTCCACGAAGAAGCGGAGGCTGCACAACCTCCAGACCACGGTTTTCGAATAGCGAGTCCAAGTTGAAACCTTTGTCAATTATGACATTATCTTCGAAATAGTCGAGTTTTTCTAGAACTCCCGATTTCTCTACGCAAGTCCTGTCCGACGCTCGGCCTCCGAAACCGCACCTCACAAAAGTAATTAAGCCAGCAGGTGAGACGCCAACAAGAAGCTTTGCTGTATGTGTACCTTTGTAATGAGAGTATTGAGGCAGATAGCTTGCAATCTCTTGTTTTTTTGGCCATAGAATTGCACAATTCAGTACCACTGCAAGGTTACACAGTGTGCTGTAGAAGTGGCGAGAGATGATTGTGCGGCTCACAGAAAATGGTGGTGCCATACACACAAAGGGTAAGCAAGTTTTCAATCGCACAAGAATTAGAATGACTCGTTCAAGAGTAGACATTTCAGCTAGTGCGTCTTCAATCCTACTTACTTCATTACTAATGGCTACAAGCAAAGTCATTGATGACACACCAGTAAAAGAGAGCACAGTATCATCTGATGTCAGCATATCTACAAGCCTGAACTGCTTCCTTATAATGGAGTCTACATCGACCTGGATGCCTTTGTCTTGTGTGCATATGATGTCTGGTACATCCTTCCTGCACTGCGAAAGCTGAAGAAGGGTGTCTGCAACCTACACTGTTGATAAAGCTGTAGCAGTTGCACTGCTAGCACATAGTTGTAATGCAGTTTCCTGGCCCTGCTCTTGTATCTTCACGCAAAAAAGATTTTCCATAAAGACAAATTCAAGCCAATGCAAGAGTGCTGAGAATCTTCTAATTCTTGGAAGAAATGACGTCAAAATGATTTACATTTTTGGCTTGATTGCTATAAAAAGCAATTACATAGCTCTTTTGGCTTTGTAATTGTTTTAAATGCTTCATAGCATTACATTTATACACAGTTGCCTAACGAGTGATGATGCGTGCCATAGTGTGATGCCATGACCTTATACCCTTTATATAAACTTGCGCATACGGTTGAACCCTTTTATAAGAGGCATACACCGGGGAGTAATTCTTGTCATGTACATGAGATATCTCTTATGAGCAGGGTACAACATAAGCATTTTCTTAAGAACTTCTATTGAAATCTATGCACACAAGTGTCTCTTATATCCAATTGCTTTTTACATTAGTGTCTCTTATAAATTGGTTTGACTGTATCAGTGTTTTGGCATTTCACTCCCTGCTTATCTTGTCAGCTGATTGACTCATTGTTTCTGTGATAAAGTGGCATGTTGAAATTTTTGACTACAGAGCAAAGTATGAGAAAATTTAAGGTACATGCTACAACAACCCTATTTGGAAACAAGAGTATGAATGTTTGCAGTAGGTGAAATGTGGCATATTTTGTTCCCGAAGCATCTCTAAAAACCAGTAAAAGTTTTCACTTTATACTCAATGATAATGCATAAGTTTATATGCATTCCTTGAGTCGCTTTGTAATAATACCCTGTGCATACCTTGCACACTAGCTCGTGCTGCTCACTTCATTCTCCGCTGTCGTGCTGCCAGCTATTAATTGTGCCAATATCGAAGGTTAGATCAGTGTATGGCTTATGGTGGTAAAAATGTTGCCTGAGGGCGTAACAACGCTTTGAGGGATACGTGCGCCAAGCTATTGACATAAAGTTGTTCTCACTGGTTAGTATAAATCCTTAATTTAGTTTCCAGAGTTCACCCTGGATGATTATTAAAACTACAACAGCACTACATATTACAGCATATGAATGAGCCTTTACATCACAAAGGGCTTCATCGGGGTTCTCTTCGCAATGTGACACATGCACAGGTTTAGCAGGCTCCCAACATGTTCCTTGAGAAGCTTATCCTGCACATAATTAAAATGAAAGAATTCGTACACATTCTACATTACAAAAGAGTATACAGGCACAGTGACAGCTCAGAGTGTACTTACGATATGTTCAACATGCAAGCCTGAGGCAGGTTATACTAAAGAGTGATTGAAAACTGCTTTATATTGGCCATAGCACAACATGGGTATACTTTGAATAGTTGTAGATTGGTTTACATTTTCTAGCACAAGATGAGTGCAAGAAGCTCTGCTGAGCTGCACATTTTTATTCTTCTTTACAGTGATGTAGGCTAGCCATGTGAGTAATGCTTTAAATTAGCCCGGTTATGTCCTGGATTTCAAGATATTATCTGGCATCAAAGGTTGGCAAAGTCACAAGTGAACTCGCTCAAACTCGAAGAGGTGAGTTTGTGTATGAGTGAGTCGAAGTAAGCAATTTAGTCAATTTGAGTCCGATTGAGAAAATGTTTTGTAAGCCAAAGGCTGAATGAGCCCTAAGGGCAAATTGTGTTTGCCGAGCGTGAGTGAGCTCCACATGATTTGCGGACATACGTCTGGCATCAATACATCTTGTGACCACTTGAAATCACTGCAAAGAAGGTAATTTTCGGAGAGTAAAGGAGTGCAATTGAAAGCTGTCACTTCCTGTACTGTCATTTCTTCACTGCTTAAGCTGGAGCACGAGAAAATGCCGTTTGCACAATGTCACAAGCCACAATCTATGCCTTGTTAGGTTTTTTTTTTCTGCAGACTTTTTACAACATGCACTCAAAACTGCACAGCCGCTGTTTCATGTCGAATAGTCAGAGCGATAAGTTTTGACTGCCAATAAGTCTGGCTCGCTTACAGTTCTTCAACCATGAGTTTCGGCAGCCAGCTGTTTCATTTTTTAAAGACTTAGGCACTTTCAAGTTTGTTTCAAATGTGATTGCAAGCCACAGACTCAACACAAAAGAAACACAGAGGCACAAAGGCACTGTGAACTTTACATAAGGATAAACAAAGACACAAAAACGCTCTCTGTGTGTGTCTTCTTTGTGCCTTTGTTTCTCTAAGTGGTGAGTGCATGTTTTAACCAATTGCTAATATTTGAGTCATGCACTTATGACAATTTGCCTGAGTTTCGTTGTGTGTATTCTTAGCAGCTCCATGACGCACAATTCAGTGGTAGCCTTCATGTCGGGTAGCATTGTTTTGCAGTGTCTGCGACATAATGGTGGTTGCAGAAGAAATTAGAATCCCAAGAAATCTAGGAGAGATGAAATCTTTGCCTATAGATAATGTAAAGGTCGCTGACAGCCAGTAGTGCTTAAATAGCTTGTAGCACTTCCAGAACAGAACTGAATTCGTTTGGCATTACACAACTGACTATTTTCTTACAACTATCTTACATTTTAGTTATATTTCTAGTACATTGGGCATCTATATCTCCTCTTCTACGAGCCGTTCTTGTCAGTTTATTCAGTGTTGTGGTTTGCTGCGCATGTTCTCTGACGTATTGCATCCGGCTAAAGATACTTCCTGAATCAAGGCATTGTTTGGTGGCCTCACTCTCTCTGTTGGCAATGATTTAAAAGTATCCAAGATTCTACGCTCGGAATGGCTTCGGCATGCTCGACTGTACCGTCAAGCCCTGCAAATACAACTTCTCGGGAATGATCGCAGCTAAACAAAAGGAGTGTCGTGAACTCTTGAGCCTCGTGGACCCTGTTCATTCCCTTTTTTGCTGTGTTCGCGCGCGGAAAAAACTTGCAATTATGGCTTTCAACGGGCTTACTATCTTTTCTAATTCAGCTGAAAAAATGCTGACTAATATACAATATACCAGAGTGCGACCCACTTATGGTCGATTCCACAGTCTTCTAACGTTTATTTGTTTTATTTCCTGTGTGGCGTGTCATAATAAATGTTGATAATAACAAACATACTATGCTCATGTCTAGCAGAGGCATGGGCATCTCGCGCTGCTGCTTCCTGAATCCCTGCCACGTCTTCTTTTTCATGTGATTTTATGGGCAAGCTCCGTGAAGGCACAACAGTCTTCTTCGGTCGTCTTCGATTAGGTGTCCACGATTTGGGATCTACATAAAATGAGCATTGAAATGAAATCCCACAATTTCATGTGCCACAAAAACCATCTAATTTAGTGCATTACAAAAAAGCACATTTTGAATACCGTACTGTTAAACTAGCATTCAATGCATGCATGGTAGCCAAGCATTTCATGTAATTCTGCATTCGTAACAATGCACCGGCGAACGGTGGAAATTAAAATTAAAATGATTTGTTGCTTAAACCAGATTGCTAATGCCCACTAATGAGACTTAAAAACCAGTCGTAAAGTTATCGCGCTGAAAAGCAAAGCCTGTGTCACAACAAAATGTTTCTCGCGATCAGGACCGATTTGCATCGGGCTTGGTCCAGATCAATCGCCCCTACAATGCCACTTGCAATTAAGTGTGATTGAGATTGATATAATCACGGTTTCGTTGACGTCTGCGCCAAACATGATCCGGGCAGGTTTTCGCCGTGTAACAGCGGTCAGTGTTGATTAAGAAATCCGATCCGGATTGGCCCTGATGGCAATGAAAGAGCCCGCAATGAAAGACACTTCAAAGTGCACTCTCTCATACGGTCTGTTAAGAAGACCGACGGAATGCCAAAATTAACGCTCCCTTCATTTTATGCGGGCGACAGATGCCCAAGCACTAGCTTACTAACGCTCGAAAAGCAACAAACAAGTGTAGCGGTGTTTACGTTCATCGTACCGCATCGACGGCGCCGTTCATTTCAACATTCTCGTTAGAGCGTAATCCTTATGCTTTCGTGAACAATGTCGACATTAGCATTTGGCTTACCGATGCTGCTCTAGAAGAAGTCTTCGGTGACAAAATGTGCGCTGCAAACCTTCATTGGCGGCGTCACAGCCTTGCCTTTACGGAGCTTCACAACCCCTTTCTTCTTGAGTTGCACGTCTAGCGGAAACGAATGAAGGCTTATCTCATCCTTCACCGCTCTGTTCGTTCACTGAGGCACGCAACACATCCTGTTGCTTTCAGATTTTTTTGCCATCATGGGCATAAAAGTTGGCAAGAAACGAGTACCCCACCTGGCTCCAATCCTCAACGGCTCATCTTTGAGATTTTGCTCTCGCCGGCCGCTACGTGGCACGACCCTCTGTGTACATTGCGAAAATTTCTTTGTTTGCGTTCACAACCACTCTTTGCAGGTTGCCGTCACGTACCGGTCTGGTACCTCCGGTATCGTGCATATCAATACCTGTACCTGAGGAGAAGTGGCGCGCATGCCATCGCGCTCTTTCGCCAGTGTGGTTGCTATCCCGCCATATCTTCATTTAGGACATCGTTTAAACCGCCTGAAATCATCACCAGTCATCGTCCATCAGCTGTAGGCTTGAGTTTTGCACTCGCTTGCCTCATTACTGCTTCCAGGTTGCGTCCTGGGAACGTCCCTACTGCAACCCTCTTGTCACCTCTTACCCTCTCTTTGATTACTTCTGCGCATCGATTTAAAATCGAGTCTCTGACAATTATCACATGCTTTGACTTTTCAGTTGGAGCGTCCTGCACCTGGAGGTTACATGTACCTGTTACGCCGGCTGATTTGTCCCCTGTCAGCCCCACCACTACTTTGCTGAATCAAGGTCTTCCGACCATTGAAGCGGCTGAACCTGTTTTTTTTTCAAACTTGCTTGCTCTTTCTTCTACGCCGTTCTGGTTGCCGGTGCCCTACTGTTCTTTCCATCAGCCGCTGCTTTGTTTACCTTCGCTAGTGCCGCCTCGGCGGATTTCAGCCTTTCTCCCACTGCCCTTATTTTTTTATCTGTCACCAACGCAGTCTTCAGCCCAGGGATTCTCATCAGCAGTTCACTCTGGGTAACCATCATTTTCTCCATTTTTCCCTCGACCTCATATTGCCGATACTTGGCGTCAGCGTCCTCTCCATTAGATTCTGCACGTGGGTCCATTTTCAATCTCACCCCGCATCCTGAAATTTTACTGTCTTTTTAATCACGTCTTTATTAGCACACGTGCAAACATGTACCAACGCCACCTAGCAGTTTCCTCTCAAGGTGTTACGCGCTAGCCGGCACGTTCATCACACTTCCCTATTTTAGCCACTGTAACAAGGCTGTCCTATGACTGCTTGAGAGTGGTTCACTTGCCAGTGGAAGCTCAGTTGAGTTCGGATTCTGACAAATTTGAGATTCTAGCTTTTTCAGAGACGTCTCCGAAAATCACAACACAGCGGAGTACTCAACGTTAGCCTATTCAATTTAATACATGTGCGGAACACTACAAGCTTAAATGAGAGGCACACGTTTCTTTTTCTCACTAAACTGACCTGGGTCAGTACATGCGTCAAAGCACAGGTGGCTTGTAACCTTGATCTAGTGAATGATTCAATGCTCCTGATACTTATATTTCGATTGATAAAAGTTATGGGTGAGCCAACCACGTCAAAATTTCAAAGTCGTGGGCCCTTTACCACAATCTAATCTGCCCCATGCAATGGTGTTTGCACGTGCAGGTGCTGTTAAGCCCGCTGCTTCAACTAGCTTGGCAAAACATCACACTGGTATCAAATTCATGGGTAAGCTCGGCTATACTCTGCTATTGGTGTGCTTTTGGTGCATTTTCCCTTGAGAGCAGTTCCAGTGGTGTGACGCTGGGTACAGTGGTAAGGTTCATTATCCATGCCAGCCTCTGAAAACGTGCGCGCATAGAGGGATACATCCCACAGGAACAGGCCGTAAATACAAAGAACGCCTCAACGCCGCAACACCCCTGGCGTGCACGCCCATGGCTCGGGCAATGTAGTTTTGCATGCACGTGACATCTATGTGATCTGCATCATGTCATTTTCCGGCTCAGAGTTGATCCGATACCAAATGGGGCCGTGAAGAAATTTGGTTCGCAAATTCTACAAGGAGCATGTGGAAAAGGTTTCAAGCCCACCTCCTTGCACCACGCTTCTGTGGCTCATAAGGAACCCTTCCAGTGTCTTCCACGGTCTAAGAATCGGCATGTGAACAATTGAAACGCCCTATAAGTACATTACAAGCAAAATGCTACGTAGACAGTACTTTTTTGACCAACACTACATATTTTTAGGAACACTGACGTGGCGGGCGGCTGTAAATCCCACCGGCCACGTAATGGACGCCAGTTACCTCTTTCCCTCTCCGCTTTCCTTCTTTATTTTCCTCGTCTCATTCCCCTGCAAAACCTGGGAGGAGCTCCCTGTTAGAGTTACACAAGCAGGATATTCTCCTCTGCTCCTCCTCTATCCACTCGCGCCATGTCAGTGCGGGGACGCAAAGTAGCCGGCGCGTCCTATATTTGGCAGCTGCTGACAGTTGCTTTGCGCAATCAGAGAACTAGGTCGCGCACTATAGAGTTGTGAAAGGTCAGGTTTGCCCGGAAACATGTATATTGGTCTAAAAGTGTACTCGACAGAAAAATTCGAGGCTAATAGTGTTCACATAGGCTCCGATTTCGAACATATAGATTTATATGCCTCTGTACGAATTCCGGCACAAGCGTCAAAAAACAGGCATTTATAGGAACTTTAAAACGCTATACAACCTCTCCTTAATAATTTATTCATGCTCATACATAAAAGTGGCTTGATAGGAACGCAAGGAACAAAATAAGCATTTGCCTAAAATGTGGTCACTATATTCATCACCTCCCTTATTTTTGCACCGTGATCTGCACACAATTCTGCTCGGCAGAACATCTGCAGTGCGTGCTCAAAAATTGCCACAAAAGTGCCTGTGGCCTAACTGACATGTCGTAGAAGCTTACTAATGTTTTATAAGTGTCTACACGCAACATTTGCAATTCCCTTCAAATAAATTTGACATTTGTCGTTTGATTCTGTCAAAATGTCATTTTTGTACACCAAGCATGACACTTAGTGCAATCAATCAAACCATAATAGATATAATTATTTTGCAGCAACAAGCTCTAATTGTTTGGAGCACACAACAAAGCAAGCAGCTTAGAAAGTTTTTGCTCCAAGCTTTTTTTGTCTTCCGTGTAGCCACAGCATGGCCACGTTCAGAACTGTGGACATTGGCGTATTTACGACAGTAAATAATGACAGAGTCATAAAAGAGCTTTCGTTGTTGTGTCTGTGTCTTGTGTTTTTTACTGCCGATCTACATCTCAGTTGAATTTGTGGAGTGGTCGTACTTTTTTCACTGTGGGTGAAAAACTTTTCTCCTAATTATAGAAACAAATCAGGCAGCTACAGAAAAAATAACTGCATTTTTAATGGCGACAACAAACTAAGCAAGCGTGCAAACTTTTATTCAGACTTGGTTGAAAAACTTGTAGTGCTAGCCTTAAGACCTAGGTGCCCCTTTGAAGAAATGCTGACTTGCATTTCAATTATTTTGAAATTATTGTTCTAAATATGAACATGTGTATGGAGAACACACAAGGGCACGAGAGATCAAACACGCGTGTCAGAGCGATATCTTGTTTAGTCTTGTTTTTTATATGTTATGCGGCTATAATTGAGGTGCACGGAATTGCAAATTTCATTTCCAAAAAGAGATCCCAGTGCGCCCAAAAATTGTTTGAAGGTGGCCGCACGTGCGTCTCGCTACTGCTTGCCATGGCATTTTTTGATTTCGCAGGTGGTAAAATTCTCAATGTAAACGTTGTGTCACATTTTTTTCTTCTTGTTTTAATATGTGCCACAGAAAATAACAATCATGCTTTCCTTAAACTGTCTGATGAACCAAAAAAGTAAAAAAAAATGACAAACTCGGTCAAAATACGGAAAGTTTGGTATCAGTGATGCCCCTACGCGCATTTCTTATTTCACGTAAAATATTAAAGAAGAGTACTAATATAGAACAATATCATTTCAACATTTTTGCAATATATTGTTTTCCTAGACGCAGCATGGTAGAAAAAGAAAATAGATAAAAAAACGAGTTTTTCAGGAAACCTCATTTCCGAAAAAGAATTTAAAAACAAAGCCTGTGCCAATTTTAACAAAACATTTTTATCGAAGTCCGCTTGTATCACTCAATACGTCGTTTCAATATTGCTACAAGTAAACTAAATTATTACATGTCCTCACTTTGTTTCACGAAATACAGCAGGCCAAAGTCGCCCTTGCTGAGGGTACTTGGCTATAGCCCTTACTGGTTGTCCTTATGAGCTTGCATTCTATAAAACTCCAATTAAATTATTTTGCAGCAGCAGAAGAACTTCATTCTGAGAGCTGGCGCTGAACAAGACTCGATATATTGACGTTTTTTTTAGGATCTAGGGCGCCCCCTGTGCGCCAGACCGGAGGACGGCTGCTCTCTAAAAGTGATATGCCTGCTCAGTTTGCAGCCTACAACGTGAAGTTACGACGACATTATTTTGTTGTCAAGACCATGCGAAGTACCGCGAAAGAACGTTTTGGATAATTTTGCGAAAACCAGCAGGGCGCATACGGTACAGCCTTTGTATTCGCCGCCAAGGATGCCTTATCTGTAACTGCCGGCTTCCATAATGAGCAGGTGGAGGTGCTTTTTCGCCCTGCCTGTTTCTTTTGCTCCCGGTGCAGTATATATGGAGACCTGCAAACACGTATCAACGCAACTCTTACCTAAATAAGCTTTTGAAGGCGTTACCTCAGCCATCTACCAAGCCAATCATTTTGTTTCCCGTTATCATCTCTTCGCGTCACTCTCAGATAACTTCTACCTGTATTACCTCGACCCCGGCCCCTCAGGATTTCGCTGGTTTGAAAACGTTAAGATGGCTTAGAAGTGTGGCAGTTTAGGCTAGTTGGTATGCAAGGCGATAGTTATAGCGCGAGAACCGAACGACGGCAAATAGCACTCATGTTCTTCTTGTTTCTTTGTCATCGTTCTTTTCTCGTGCGATAACTATCGTCATCGTTAAGATGGTGTTTTATGCCGTAAAACCACCACATCATGAAAGACGCTGTAGCAGAGGGCTCTGGAAATTTCGCCCACTTGTTGTTCATTAATGCGAACCTAAATTTAAGGTCCCTCGCAGTATGAGGCAACAATTACCGGCGTGTTGTGCGTAGAGCAGTTAATGCGGCTCATCCAGAGCGCGGAACCAGCTCCCGACCCGTCAACTAACAAAGCTGATCGGTTCCGCGGAGGCGAATGCGGAAGACCCGAGCACAGGAAATAAAAGAGACTCCTTCGTTCACACGGTTCGCGAGCGGAGCCGTCAAGGTCGCACCCGTTCGGGACTACAAGAGGAAGGCTTACTTGGAAGAGCGTCTGGCAAGAAGCAGGCCAGGCGCCGCCATCTGAGTTAAGCCATTGTTCGCACGCACACGTGCATTAGGAATGGCGCCGGGACGCAACCACTGGGCTGACCGAGACATAGTGGCTGCATGGACACGAGCTTATCCTCCCCCGCTATACGTCATTACCGAGTGTTGCTAGGATGGCGGGGTGCCTCGCTGTCGCATGCACATCTGGTCAGCGCGCAGGACCAGACGGTGCAATCTCCGCGCTTACGGAAGCTTCTACAAAGCGGCGTTAATGAGAAAGGTGTTGAAGCCCGAGCGTGAGAACGGCTAGCGACAGAGTTCAGCCGATACACGGCCTGGCATGAGAGAGAGTGTGAAACGCGGAGAACCAATTCCTTCGTGTTGTACTTAAGAAAGTGATATTTACTATTGTAAAGCCTGTTGTGAAAGTGATTCTGCGATTGCTTTTAATGATGCGAGTCCCAACATGTGGTTGGTTTGTGTGAAGACCCTTTGTTTAACCAAGGGTTGAAAATAGGATGTTTTATAGTGAAAAAGAGTGCGGAAGTTTCAGCATGGTCTCGGGCAGGCGCCTGAGGCTGCAATAAAGCGTCTCTTCACTGGACTACGGCTCTTTCTTCCCGCTGCCACCGTGCACTCGAGTCATCGAGGGGACCCATTCCAAACCTCAAACATCTTCCCTCATTAGCTAGTGTAGAAGCTAGTCGAGGAGGAGGAAATTAATGCTCGCCTCTACCACTTTGCCGCCTTCGAAATGCGGCTTTCATGGCCGGGATACACAACTGCACAGGGGCCCCACGGTGGTGCCTGACAGATTTTGTCCTTCAACATACAGGGTGGGCCACACGTTATCAGAGTACATTTTTAGATGGTCCACGTCTGAAAACGTTACTCCGCAAGACGTTCTTGAGCCACAGCAGCGCTGTAGAAGAAGCGACGTTGGGAGTGCAGCGCTCTTCAGTACGAACGTCTCGACTTGGTATAGCTGTTCCCTTTACGCGATGCATGGAGCTCATAGTTCCGACTGATTATTCTCTGCCGATGATTTACGTGATCACAAGAAAAAGATAGCTAGGGAAAAAAGCTATCGTTGCGTAAACGTTCAGGATGTTAATTGCGTCTCTACGGAAGCTACTGCCAGAGGCTCAGGCTATTCGTGACACCAACGAGGTTTTCCAGCACAGTTTTACGCGCCTCCAGGAAATATCTTTGTCCAGCAATAAGCACGTATAAATCAAACCTTACTGGTGGTAACTATAAACAAAGTCATTCAAGTGCCACAAAAAGTGTCCGATTGTGCTGAATCTGTGAACACAAAGCACAAAATACGTTCTGTTATAGCCATAATAAGAGACACACGTATATCTTTTAGTTTTTATCAACTGTTGCCTGCTATTTTTCTTCCTTTTTTAAGAAATAGCGTAAGTGTTCAGAAGTCAAAAGGTGTCATCAGACTCATTATAGCACTGAAGGCGGCCACTTTGGCCTGCTGTTTTCCGTCAACCGAAAAACGAGAACTGCATACAATTTGAAACCATCTATAGAGCGACATAAGCGAACTTTCATAAAAAAGTTTCGTTACATTATGGTCCTTTTTTTTCGAAAATGAGCTTTATTGAAAAAAAAACGCGCCTCTTCATTAGTTTGTTCTATCAGTTGCGCCTGAAAAACAATCTTTCACAGAAGTGTTGAAAAAATATTGCTTTATAAGGGCAATTTTAAACGAAATTTTGGTGAAACAACAAATGTGCAGAGACGCATCAAAAACGCCAACCTTTTTTAGTTTGACTGAGTTTGTCATTTTCCCCAAAGTTTTGCTTTTGCAGACCGCCTAAAGCATGGATGTAATTCACTGTGATGCCGATTAAAACAAGAAAAAGAAAAAAAATTCGACACAACGTATACAGTGCCCATTTAGTTCGCCTGCAAAATCGGGAAACATTGGAACAAGTTTTAGTGTCGAAGGGATGACTTCCCTGTGATGTGTCTTGGCGGTTGGGTGTGAGGGTGAGACAAATACTTACGAGCTATTAGCGGCAGGTCTCCCATCTGGTTCTGGCGCAGGTAAACAATGATGAGTGTGTTGCGTTGAGCAACCCTTGTAATTTAGGCAGCATACAAGAGGCAGAGTACACGAACTCCGTAAAACTTGGTGCTCGTCGGGATAATGTCTATTGTGGTAAGGCTCATTCGAGATGATAACCTCAATGTCAAAGACATAATATACACGTGTTGGCTGACTCCGGTGGGTGGGGAGTGTTGACACTGCGTACCGAGAAGACCAAAAATGCTCTGTTTGCGATGTCAAAAAATCGGTCAGTACATTTTTAATTAGGAAGAGGTCAGCCTGAATGCTGTTGTCCCAAAATCTTCTGACGTAATTCTCAACAAGTTGCAAGCCGACAAACGTGCTTCTTGGAATGTCATCCTGCTTCTGTTGTCACACGACTCTTCTCGTCAAACACACTGGCTTGCGTGCAGGTACAAGTTTCTATGTGCAAGCCGAAACAGCTCTGGTTATAGAGCAAAATAGTTGGCATAATATTGCCCTTCGAGAGTGCAGTATTTCTTTATTGCAGCCATGCTATGCTTTATCCATCGTTGCTTCACTGCGCTGTGATAATGTTGGCTAGGCTGGCTCTTGATTTTGCTGCAGACCAACGCGCACCTTGGAGGCACTCTGGAGACAAAACTTCGTGCAAAAAAAGATGAGAATTGTGGTTAATTATTCGGGTCAGCAAACAGTTTCATTTACAATGTTCACAAGTGGAGTGAAACATTACCTGTCAAATTCTTAGAAACTACTGTAGTTATTTACAAAATTTGAATACTTATTGGCAATAGGGAGCCCTAATATAAATGAGAATTATTTCTCTGACCCGAATTTTTATTTCACTGAATTTTGTTACAGCTGTTCTTCTGACCAACTGCTTATAGAGCTTCTTTTGTACAGCAACCAGCCTGTTGGTTTATGGTCCAAGTATTGCATAAGAAATGAGGTTGTGTCAATGCAGCAGATTGATTTATTGAAAACAGTTGATGCGACAGAATTCATTCAGCATATATACAGCGTGCCCTGCTAACTCTGTCCAGAATTGTTAAGAATATGGTGATGTACTTTACGAATGTGCAACCAAATGTATGGTGCCTATTATTATGACATAGAGTACATCGTACTTTTCTTGTGCTCCACCTAATTAGACATGTTTAATTACCAATCACTTGAAGCAACGATGATAATATAATAATATTTCTCCTTTTATTTACCAAAACCACAATAAGATTCTGAGCCACACCGTAGTCAAGGAGGTCTCCCAAAATTTTGACCTTCTGGTGTTATTTAACGCGCACTGACATGGCACAGTGCAAGGGCTTCAACAATTGCGCTTTAATCGAATTGCGACTGCCACAACCGATATTGAATCAACAACCTTTGGGTCAGCAGCCAAGCATTGTAACTTTCAGACACCACTGTCCCAGACTTATAAACAAATAAAACTTGACAAACCATTCTAATGAAAAACTGTAAATTGTTTTGCACAACTTGTGATTAGACAGTTTCTAATTTATAATCTATTAGGTATTAGTGTTTTATGGTTATAATAAATGCCTGTAAAATATAAAACAATGACATACCCAATAGCCCAACAATGTGTGCCGTGACTGCACGCTCGTTATTTTCACGTACAAACAATATGCGGTTCATGACAGCAATAAGCAGATCACTGGCGCTACGAGAGCGAAATGTGCATCATTAGAGAGCAACCACTTTGGTTTCGTTGTTGCACAGTGATGGAAGCACACCCGCCCAAATCCTATAGTCATTTGCACGCGGAATGTTCGGGAGCACAGCTGTGTAAGTGAGCATGTCATGTGGTAATAAACGTGAAGCATTTCTTTTCGAACTGCAGGCACTTTGTGCATTTTTGTCTATGTATCTACCTATTTAGCTACTAATGTGCATTTTATGTCGACTGCTTTGCCAACACTCTCGAGACAAGCGACTTTACACTCGTGAGAATCGCAGAAACAGCAAATTGTGCAGAAGAAGACAAAGCAATGCCTAAACGATGAATTGATGCAATAAAAGCTGGAAGGGCAGTGCAGTACACAGTTGACGACGTGAATGCTGTCGAGAATGCCACAAGGCTTCAGAGTGGATCCCCCATGTGGAATTATTACCAGAAATGAATAATAACTGCATCATCAGTGCATAGAGTGTACACATGGGTGAATAATACGTGCAAAATAAGATGGCGCCTCATGATGTGCGGTCTCTACTAAGCACTATCATGGGTAAGCAAGTGCGTGCTACCTATGCCATGAAGCAAGGCTTTTTATGCGAAAACAGCGATGGAAGGCCTTCATTGAAAAAAAGCACGTGGACATCGGCGTGGAGCAGTGTGGTCTTTGCTGCAGCAATTTTTTCCTTGGGGCAAGCCCAGACAGAATGGCTACATGCAGTTGTTGTGCACCACGCCTTTTGAAACTTAAAAGCCCCACGAGAGTTCATACATTTTGCAAGAATGACCTATGTGGCAAATGCTTCAAAGTCAGCAGTATGTATTTTACCTAAGTGCAAGCAAAAATAGGGGTTACCGGTCTGAAGAGTTGTCTTCTTCGTGTGCAGTGAAGAAAAGTGTGTGCAAGTTCCTGTACTTTTTGATGAGGCTTTCATCACTGAGCTGGTAAGGTGATGCAAATTTTTTGCTGACCAGTGCCATGGTGCTTTATATCGCTGGAAATTGGCAGCCTTTTATTCAGTGTAAAGAGTTTTATGGTTTCTCTTTGTCATCCCTTTCTTCAGGATTTATATTCTCCTGGTCTATGATGTACTATGAAAAATCTCACTTTACTGACTTGTGCAGAAAAGTATCTTCGGTACTAATATATACCATGTATCTTGCCGAGAATTGACAGAAAGCTGATACATAGCGGCTCTTTATCTGTAATAAAATCATTATAATTGTTGGGGCTTAATGTGTTAAAACCACGATAATATGGAACGCGCCATAGTGAAGCTTTCTGAAAAATTCGGCCACCTGGAGTTCTTCAACGTGCACCCAAATTTAAGTGCTCATGCCATAGCCATTCTCGCCTCCACAGAAAATGCCTTGTGTTACAACACAAGAAACAGCGAATGCAATGTGCTAAAACGTCACCCACAAAGCCAATCCTGATCTCGCAATTTACCTACAATTCAGTCAAAGAAGAAATACTGCTGCCCTCCTGCATGTTAAGACCCAACAAAGGATTGACACTCAGTGGTTCAACCTTGGACACAAAAAATATCAACTGCCACTCGTTTGGACTATGGACCACGATACAAGGATATAGCGAGAACCATCTATGATGATACTTGGGACCTAACAATGTACGTGGACATATTGATGCACTGGATTACGATGGCATGCTTGGTAGCATGAAATTGTTACTGCGTGTGACCTGGAGTTTTCCATCTGCTGCAGCCCATGCCACATAGCATTGTTTAGTTTCATGTGACTGATTCACATGAGCACAGCTCAGCACAAAGCATGCGTGTTGCCACTTTCTCTGTACTGCAGGTGTTTTTGCCTGCACTGTGAATAAAATGCATTTTCCATCACAAGTACACCCAAATAAACAACTCATTTCGTACTGGTTTGATTTCTTGCTTCTTCACCGACAAAACCACATGAGAGTGATTTTGTTTGAAAAAAAACTGTGAAAAATGTAGAAAAAGCTTTGTTCGAATTGTGTGTGTGAGAGAGAGAGAAGAAACTTTATTGAAGTGTCTCTGCTTGGGTCAAAAGGGGTAGGGGACCGGCAGACGGGCCCCTCTTTAACCCCCTTCCTTAGGCGGCGGCCATGCTTTGAATCCTTGCGGCGTCTTCAGCCAGCCGGACAGCCCAGAGCTGGTCCTCCGGGCACGTGCTGAACATCAAAGCCTTCCATTGCTCAGCCGTGCTGATTGTGAATGTAGAGTTCGTGCTGTGTTTGATTAAGTGAGTAGATGCAGGGCGGGCCCATAAATTATAGTCGATGTTGGCGTTAGGTGCACCACACGCTTTGCATTGTGGCATGTGAACAGCGGGGTAAATACGGCTTTACACTGACAGACAGGGGAAAGTGCGTGCCAGTAATAGACACCAAGTAGTAGGCTGCTGCGCACTTAGGCACTTGTCTGGTGGGGGTATTTAAGTCTGGCCTTGCGGTGATACATCAGGATTTCATGAAAAGGTAATCATTCTGTTCCTTGCATTGACACAAAACAAGGAGACCATCATTTCTCGCTCAGCCGCGTCAGATCGCGAGAGGTGGTGCTCTGTTGGATGACGCACCCAATGGACGAGGGCTCGGGTGGCGTCATGAGCGTGTTCGTTCCCCTCGAGCCCAGAGTGGCCCGGAGTCCAGATGATCTCGACGCGGCGGCGACGTAACAGAGGTGTACTTGTGAGAATGTGGAGCGCCAGTTGGGAGATTAAAGCTTTGGTAAAGGTGCAGATTACAGTATTAGAGTCACTGATGATGCAGGATGCTTGGGTTGAACCGTAGGCGAGAGCGATGGCTGCTTCTTCACCTTAATCGGGTTTGTTTGCGCGCATGGTGCCAGTTGCGGTAATTATGTACTGCGGCCCGGTGGCGACAGCGAGGGCCACGGCCCGATGCGTAGGATATTCCGCTGCGTCTACATACGCCACGTGCGCGGCTTTCGCATAGCGCTTGCCAAGTTGCTTGGCGTTGTCTACTCGATTTCCGAGTTATATTCAGGGTGCATATTGCGTGGTATGGGGAGAATCACGAAGGTGTCGCGAATGTGCGAAGGAATTGGGAGTTTATGGCCAAACTGGGAGACGTAAGGTATGCCGAGTGTGCACATGAGATGACGTCCTGCAGGAGTTTGACCTAATCGTTCGTAGTGGGATATGGAGTTTGGCCTAATCGTTCGTAGTGGGATACGTTGGGCTTCAATGAATTCATCTATAGTATTATGAAGTTCTAGGTTATTGAGCTTCGCGTTGGGGGTATACATGGGGAGATGTAGCACGTACTTGTAGCAGCGCCTGATCATTGTTTAGTTTTTTTCTTTTCGGTGAGCGTAAGAATCATAAATGGAGCAACGTAAAGGAGTCTGCTTAAGGACAAGGCGGACACCAGTCGTATGAGATTGGGCTCTTTTATGCTATGCTGTTTATTGGCGATGCGGGAAATCGAACGAGTCTTCGCTTTGAGTGCCTAAGAATTCTTTTATCTTTCGTTGAAGTTTCAACATGCTAAGACATGCTAACAGCAATGTTTTGATTGAGCAATGAAACAGTATATAGAGTAGTATTCACTTTATTATGAAGATAGCTATAATGCATAATTTCCAACAGCTGGACAGAAACAAAGTAAACACAGTTAGCTCGTAGTCACATAGTTTAAGAAGCTCATGAGCACAGAGGGAGTTTGTTGGATCATGTGAGGGAACACTGATAATTTATTATACGCTTAAATTCTTGACAGGTTACTATAGCAGTATGCAAACGATTCCTGCAATCAACAGTGCAAGGACATACTGATACATTAATGCAAGATATTACTTAGGCAACGAACAGTCACTGAACAACATTGCTGACAGTATCTCTTGGAAGTGCTGGTCACTGTGCCATCAAACTACTGCTTTTAAACTGCTCGTATGCAAAGTGAGTGCACGATTTACTTACTCGCCAAGAAAATAGAAGTGTATAGATGTTACAAACACTTCAGTGTTTTCTTGATCCTTAAGATAATTGAGAATTTATTCAATGTAGACCTTTTTCAGTCTTGTGAGAGACAAATCAACAAACTTTTGCTGTACATGTAGCAGAGATTCACGCAATGCAGCCCCCGAAACCAGTTTTGCATTATCTTTTGACAATGTATAAATTACCTAACCATCTCCAAAAGCAGTTTTTATGGTGTTCAGCTGGGTGTGGTTTTTAGCAAAGGTGAATCAATGATGCTAGACAAGAGCGTAAGATGTCCCACACTTTGTTGAGTTGTTCAGCCATACTGTTCGGGAAGATCTGTGATAATATTCCAAACGTTTTCACCCTCCTTATGACTGTTGACGTGTATTCGCACGCTCGCAATTCGTCTCGTCTCCCCTTCGTCTTTTTCTGAGGGCTGCGGCTGTCCACCGATAAAAGGAGGAATGATGAGAACTAACGAACGTGTGTTACATTCATATGCAATGCTGAATCCCCTACCAGCCATGATGCTGCGCCCAGGAGTGAATTTATTTAAGATTTCACCATAATTGGTCAAGGCCTTGTCTGACAAACGGCCTGTTGCGAGGTCCGAGACAAACGTCACGATTACGTTTGGGCTACAAACAACCAAATCCTTGGCGGTATTGTGCTTCTTGTACAAGGAACATGTCTCACTTTGAACGCGAAAAAATAATCGGGTTTCAATGAAGATTTCTGTGAAGTCAAGGATACCGTCCACATTGTTGAATTCCTTGGGAAAGAAGGCTTGTGGCCGATACTTGTCACACGGATCTGGTGGCATCTAAGTGGGCACCGGTATCATACGTTAAAAAAATTATACATCGTTCCACCGAATCACGTTTTTGTGGATAACACCAAGCAAAACATAAAGCATCATAAGTATTATTTACTGTTTTATTTATTCAATACTGTGGGCCTTTTCAGGCCTATACAGGAGAGGGCGTACAGAGCAAACAATGCTTCATATCGCAAAGATGAAAAGGAAAGAAAAATAACGATATAACAGTATAAAACAATAAATGAACAATGCACATGTGTTTCAACGAAAAAGCTACCCAGCATGACAACATCAACGGTAACAATGACACGCAGATGCAGGCGGCCAAGCACATGCAGCAATGCGGGAGCACACGCGCGATACACTGTTTTAACCATTATTTCGGCGAAGACAGCACAGGATGCACAGAATCTATTGCAATGCCTCCAAATGAACTTCCAACAGCTATGAAAATGACTCCGGTGACTGCGCACTGACAACGTCAATCGGCAAGTCATTCCACATCTCTATAGCTGCGGGAAAAAAAGAATACCTCACCGCGTTACAACGTGACAGGAATGAGCGCATGCATTTGTCATTGTTAGTTCTACTGAAGTGACGGTGCGGAACTTTAAGGTAATCATCCTTATTTAAATTTACCACGTTGTTTGAAAAAGAAACAGAAATTTCAGGCTGTCTAAATGTCTTCGGCTAGCAAGAGTTGCCACACGTGCTTGCAAACGCAGCGAGGAAACACTCTCCCGCCTGGCATACGTTGAAAAATAAACCTAAGAGCCCGGTTTTGAATCTTTTTTAATGCATCAATCATGTTCTTTTGGTGCGGGTTCCAAACTATAGCTGAATATTCCAGGATGGCTGTAATGAGCGTCTTGTACGTTGTTAGTTTAACTTGAGGGGAAGTTCCGGATAGTTTATGCCTTAAAAAACCTAGTTGTTTAAATGCACGTGCAAAAATTTGATCAATGTGAACATCCCACTTTAACGATGATGTTATTGTGACCCCCAGGTACTTTACGGTATTTACGTGCTTGATGTCTGCCCCAGAGAAGTTGTACTGAAAGTGAAGCCGTGTCTTTCTATGGGAAATTGTAATGCACATGGTTTTGTTTGTATTAATTTGCATACCATGTTTTTCACACCATTGCGCAATATTTTCTAAAGATTTGTCTAGTTTCACCTGGTCTTCTGTAGTGCTAGTGGGAGAGTATATGACGCAGTGATCTGCGAACAGCCTCATTGTAATACCTAGTTCCATAGCAGTGTAGATGTCATTGATGTATATGAGGAAGAGTGTTGGTTCTAGTACGGACCCTTGAGAACACCAGAGAACACGTCGGCACGGTCGGAGTTGCTATTAATAAAAGAAACTTACTGGGTGCGATTTGAAAGATAAGCGGCAATCCAAGGGACTATTTTTGAGTCAACCCCAAATGATACAAGTTTATGTATGAGCAGCGAGTGCAGAACGCGGTCGAATGCCTTAGAAAAATCAATAAATATTGCATCTATCTGCAGTCTAGAATCAATAGCTAAAGCAAAGTCATGAGTAATCTCTAAAAGTTGTGTAGTGGTCGAAAGCGTCCTTCTAAAACCGTGTTGGTTCGAATATAGCAGATTATTTTCCTCTAGATAGTTCATGAGTGCTTTGTTTATTATGGGCTCCATTAGCTTGCAGCATGTACTTGTCAGTGATATTGGCCTTTATGTGTTTATCAGTTGTTTCTTCCCACTTTTATGGATAGAATTAGTTTTGCACACAACCAATCATCAGGGAGTACACCTGTTTCTAATGATAAGGAAAATACCTTCTACAGAAAAGGGGTTAGCTGAGCGGCATAGCGCTAAAGAAAAGCATTAGAAATTTCATCCGGGCCTTGTGATTTTTTGACATCGAGGTAAAGAAGCAGGTTAAGTATGCCAGACTATGTTATTGTTAACTCTGGCATGTGATTTTCACTGTTAGACGATGGTAAAAATGAAGGCTGCGTACGCGTGAAAACTGATTGGAAGTAAAGGTTGAAAGCATCTGCAATAATCCGTGCATCTTTAACAAGACTACCCAATATTTTCATTTTAGTTACTATGCGATTTGGTTTTGATAAGTACTTCCAAAATTTAAGTGGTTAATTTGTCTTTTGTCAGTGGTCTCTTGCCATCTTTATTTCAGTTTTTAAGTGGCGGGCGTGAAAGCTTATTACGCGCAGCGGATTTCTTTTTATGTTTGCAGGGTCGTTGTACTTTTCTCTCTAGGTGGATTATGTTTCTCGTAATCCACGGCGTTTTACGCTTAGTTTTCTTTAGCTTAGTAGGTATGAAGGTTGATTGACAATGCGTGATTCCAGATTTTAGTTTGCTCCATAGATCCACGACACCCGATGACGTACTAAATAAATTGTCTTGTGATGCTTCAAGAAAATCTATAACACTTTCGTCATTCGCTCTGTAGTAATCTTTAACTGATATGCGCGTCGTTGCGTGTGATACGTGGTCGCCCATGCCATGAAATGTCAACATATGAGCTTCTGATCAGAGATTTCCTCTTCAATACTTATTTGTGGTGTTAATGAGCCACACACAAATGCAAGATCAAGCACTGAACATGCCGACCCATGAATGCGAGTCGGTTCTATCACCAGCTGTGTCAACGAGTGACTAAACCTAATGTCAAAAAGTATATCTGAACCTTTAACAGCAATATATCCGATGGCAAAGGTGTCCCAGTTTATTCCCGGCATATTAAAATCACCAGTGTGTATTAGTTTCGTTCGCTCACCTACACAGCCGTGAAGAAATTTCTGTAGCTTTACAAGGTATTCATCAGGAGCACCCGGAAACCGGTATACTCCACCAATCAACACAGGGACGTTATTAATAAGGATTGAACACCACACACTTTCGTGACCAGCAATGCCACTTTTTTTATGAAAAGACGTGTTCCGTTTAATTGCGATGGCCACGTCCCCGCCACGGCCATTCCGATCTGTACGAAGCAGTGCGTATGCTGGTGGCACTATTTCCGAATCGTGAATATCAGGGTGTAGCCACGTTTCCGTAAAGACCACTACATTAGGTCCGAACAAAAGCAACAGTTCTTCCAACTGCTGTGTTTTGTTTACGATACTTCTTGCATTAAAGCAAAGCAGCGTAATTGGCTCTTTTGTTTTCGGTCACGCTTGAGAAGTGCTTGGCTTCTTGTGACCATCGGTACGAGCACGTTTCACACCTACCATTTTATTTTCTATATCATTCTATGTGAAGCATTCCCCGTTGATTTTAAGTTTGTCGTAAACTAGTATCACCTTATCTCCGTTACTGCGATTCAGCGCAGACGCCTGCCACAGCTTCCTCCGAGTTTCACGAACATACTTAGAATAGTCTTCTGATAAAGATATGGTTGTATTTTTTAGTTTAGAACAGTTTTGTAATACCAGCCTTTTTTCTGTAAAATCAAAGAAGTGCAATATAACCGGTCGGTCGCCGTTAGGCTTCCGAAGACCGAGCCTGTGCACACGCTCAACAGATTTCACTTCGATGCTCAACATTTCAGAAAATATCCCTCGCGTCACAAGTTGTTGCACCATTTCTGGTTTTTGTTCTGTATTTTAAGACCATAGATAATGATACTGCTTTGCCGGCTTGTATTTTATAGTTCTTCTATTTTGTTGTGCATTTCAGTGAACTCACTGCGCATAGCCGATACGGTTGCTTCATATTTTTCTATCTTCTCCTGACATTGCATTAATGACGTAAGGGTACTTTCAATCTGAGATTGCCTTAGCTGGACATCTTTCAGACCCGTCTCAAGAGCTGTATCAGATGTCTTAAGTTCATTGAAGGCCTTTAGTATTTGATCTATTTCGTCAGGACCTGGGTTCTCTTCTACGTCACCACTCAGTTGCAATAACAAAAATATCATGTGAACACACTGCAGGTAGCAAAACAACATGTACTGTGGGCTTGGCAGCACAACTAGTCCCACAAAACTAGTTTTAGTACAATTAACAAAGCACCGTTTATCACCAACCTGTCCAACGAAGAGCACGTAGTTAACCATGACGCTCCGAACGGTGCCACCGAGCCCAGTGAAGATTGTGCGGGTCATGTTCGGCCTTTTATGCAGTCCCGCCGATGTGCCAGATGTCGCTGGTGCGCCAAAAGGATCCTCCTGACGTGACGTGCGAAGCGTCGCATCATGATGGGGTTCGTTCTGCCATACAGCCAGCGGTAGCAGCGTCGTCCCAAGTTGCACGTGTTGTATACTTGATGACATCGGCGTTGTAGCGGAATGACCACAGCAACCCAGCAGGGAAGCACGTTCAGTCCCGTGGAAGCCAAGGCATACCTGTATAACGAGAGCGCGTAGTTAACCATGATGCTCCGAACGGTGCCACCAAGCCCAGATTGATATTGATCTAAATCTAATTTAAAGTATGCCCTAAAATTGAATTTGTGAAAAGCAAGGATATGCAACTTGGCCGAATTGCTGCTCTTGTGAATAGAACTGTGAAAAGTCGGTCTATATTTTCATTTTGCAGCAGTGCAACAAGGAAAAACACAGAACTGAAGACAAGTTATTGTACAAGTGCCAACACTTGTAAAATAAACACACAGGATTACTCATGGTTGAAGTATTCACTGTGCATACTTGAATATGGAATGGTGCTTATTGTTTATGGCATTTTTGCAGTAAGCCTTGTTTCCTAAATAATTCATATATTGGCACATACCAAATTTGTGGATCATTTCGTATAATTTTTCATTAACGCTTTAATTAAAAGAGGACTGGTGTCATTCCTCTTTATATATTTGTGATCTGCCTCGGTGGTACAGTGCTTATGGCGCTCGGCTGCTCACTCAAAGGTCGCTGCTTCAATCCCGGCCGTGGCGGTCGCACTTCGGTGGAGGTGAAATAGTTGAGGCTTGTATACTTTGCAATGTCAGTGCTCATTAAAGCACATCAGATGGTTAGATTTCCGAAAGTATCCCTTACGGCGTCTCAAATAATTATATCGTGGTTTTTGTATGTAAAACCAAAGATATTATCATCATTGTTGTTGTACATTTATGACATTGCTGCATCACTATACTTGCAAGATTTCATCCTTATTTTCAGTTGATGTCATGAATACACTTGTTTACTGTGTCACACTTTTATGCAATTTATTAACCTATTTAAATTGAGGACTGAATCGCAGTGCAAAAATAACATCTTACACGAACCAACATGACAGCAAAAGCTGACATGTAACGCCTTTCGCACAGTTGCCAACCAGCCGCTGTGAACTGTACGCCTGCCATTTTTAAATCACGTTTTCAGTATTTCTGTCCACTGCCCTGCAAATAACACCCAAAATATTTTCTGCTGAAAAGGATACATCTAAATTGAGGTGTTCTTCCTACAGTGATGTGATCAGACATATGAATCTATCGGATTAGTAACTGGATTATTCATAGAGTTAGATTTTGTAAGCATGACACCTTTCCCTTCCAACTTGAACTCTCATGTTCTTTCTTTGAGAAAAGCAGTCCAATGGCTGGATACTTTGACAACCAAGTTCAAGACAGTTTCACTCATTCTGTGTAGACACAAGTTGAAGCCTCATTAAAATATCACCGCGCATGGTAATTACGGTGCCCACGCAAAACTCGTCGCAGCCGCCGCTTAACCGTGGAGTAAACCAGCAGCCCTACGCTCCGGTGTTTTCTTTGCTAGTGTATTGCTGTGTATGTGCATTGTGTAGCTGAAATAGCACACATACTATGTTTACTTTGCCAGACTGTATTGCAAGCTGCAATATATCGCGTTTTCGCTACACGTCTTGAAAATGCCTACGAGTATCGATAACTTTAGACATTCCGTGAGGATGTACCGCATCATGGCATAGACATTTTTATTTCTCACCACTGTGAAAATAGTCGTCTGGTTATACAAATAACGTTATAATTATCATTATGCGACTGTCAGCCTAAAAGAGCTTTTGCATACCTGGTGCAGCTTGCTATGTAAGAAGTCAAGCCAGGCTACCCATAGGCGAAAGACCGTGCTCTCAGACACATCAAGCTTGTAAATGAAGGGAGGATTCCACAATAATATTTCTTGTATCATTCTAAAACAATGCCAGAAGCAACTAGAAGATGGAAGGTTGAAGTAATAGGCACTCGTAGGAGAACTAAAGGGTACCTAAACCCTCTTTTTTTGTTGTAACATTTCATGTGTATGCAGGCATCGAATTTGGAATGTTGTCACAATCAGCAGTATCAAACACAGCAGTAACGTGTGCCACAGGTGCGCCACAATATAAAAATGAACCATGCAGTGTTCCTCTTCGGGTCATTCGCCATTCCCAGCATTTTTGCGAAGTCACCAGGAGAATCTGACCACGTCCGCAGCAGAGATAGCCTTTTTTGTTTGCCTGCAAGTATGTGTTTTTCCTGCTTATTCTCCTTGCTCAGCAAGTAGGAACCATCAGTCAAGAGATGAAATGAGCCAATCTACGGAGTGTAGTGAAGGAAAGAGTGAAACGAGCAAGGGCTACGTTTATATATCAAACACGTTTAACTCCACTATTACTTCAAGACATTCTCAAGGGAACATGTTCATTGTAGTCTCATGCGCAGCTACAACAACACAACTAAATTTCAACCTCTATATAGATTAGCAATTCCGTAACTAGCGTCGTAGTGGGCCTTTGTCGTTAAGAGCAGCAGCTATAGGAAAACGCCGCTCTGTCGGAAAACTAAACTCCAACAAAACTCCTTGTTAAGCCCTACCATTGCATTAAAGCATGATAGTATACTTGTGCATGTTGTATGCAATATAAATTAATGGAAAGGTTGCAATGATGAGAAAACATGTTGCATTTCCTTTGCACCTAAGGAATACTGCTTCACTTAAGAACATGTATATATGACTAACAGCAGAGAGGTTGACAATCAAGAACAGGGTTAGCTCACCAGAATGCAAGGTAGGTTCCTTCCAGTCCCAGCCAAAGTCTTATAAGCACAATCATTAAATGCGTCTTGAGCGGCAGGAGAAACTTTCTGTCTTCATTTGCAGTTTCTTTCATGTGTCATATTTGCAGGCTGTTCACGTCTTCTTCAAAAGCAACCAAAATGCCCCAAATGCAGGCGTGACGCGAATCCAGTATACCAGCGCAGTTTCTTTTCTTGCCGAGCCAAGACGTCGCATTCATACCCAGTTGTTTTTGTTTTGGACGCCTTTTTGAGGCAACCACGTAGGCATGATATTTCAAGCACCAAACATTTTTTCTTTTGCTGAAGCTGGTTGTACAGCCTTGCTGAATGTGCATTAGCCTTTTTCTCCTCTAGCTTCCTCTTCAATGCAGTAATTACTGCATCAGCTTTTTTCTAGTTCCTGCTAAAGACGGTGAATGAATTCTTACCGCCTCTTCAGCTGATCATTTGGGTTGTGCTCATAATATGTATATGAGTGCTCTGCGAATGTATCACAAGTAGTGTTCTCAGTGGCGCTGCACAAGTCCGTGCTCTGTTCATCATTTGATATTTCTTCGCCGTGTGGCTGTTGCACTGAAACAAGATCGGCAAGTAGTGTGCACTGTAACAGTGGAAAGTAAAGAAGATATGTAAACAGCTGTGACACTGGCAAATTCATTTAATAAAAAAACTCTGCCACATCAAATCATCCTTCTCGAAGGTGTATAGAAAAATTAGCAGAAACTCACGTCAACACATTGGTGTACAAATTAAATAATCTGTTTATTCGTCACAACGTACTCCATGAGCTGCTATGTTTAAATTATGTGCATGCTGAGTGATGCCTGGTCATAAAAATTGAATTTGATATCTTCACTTGAATTTGTCGACGCTTCTTTACAATTTTTGAATCGGGGGCAATTCTGTCGGTACCCGAACCATATACATCTTCTTCCCTCTTCAAAGTGTTCGCCGCAAACTTTGTGGCCTATTGTGGGCACTAATTTTGAGAACCTGCAGAAAAATTTACTTAAATTCAAAACAGACCTACAGACTAGTTACCTTATATTGTTGCTCTAACGATGCAGCCCCAGTGGTAGTGAGGAAATGTTATTGACGCAAAGGAAGAGTTCCTGAGCAAAGTATGTGTATGATCATAATTTTTGCGATTTTGTGGAGGTAGCATAAACCATGGGGGGTTCTGACACACCTTGTGTGTGTTCGGGCGTACGTTACAAGTGCCTCCTAAGGCACTCTCAAAGAGGAGAAACAGAGTATAAAAGTGAAAGCTGCTTTCTTTTTCGAAAAGCACTGAAGAGTACGAGCTCTCTAAAATGTTACGGGGTACTCCTGAAGTGTTGCAAATGTTTATTATGACTGACTTTAAAATAAAAAGTTAGTAAACAGCTGACGGTAAGTAAATGTTGACAGTTTGGCGGAAGCTGCTCATGATAAATTAAGAATCTGATTGCTGGCCTATGATTTTTTATATGATATATAAGGAGACGTTGGCGCACCATTATGGCGCCGGCTACTTCTTAAGTGGGCCATGATTATCTTATTAGTCACCCCAATTATTGCGACACTTTAAATGCAAGAAAAATTGCAAGAGTGATTGTGGGAGGCTGTTATTAACAGGCATACATGGTGGGGAATGAAGCTCAAGCGTTTGTTCACAGACCCCCCCCCCCCCGCCCCGAAAAAAAAGATTTTTCTGGTTGAGCACCACTAGCATGGTGGGTGGAAGTTGACGGAGTGGATTTCTCACCAGTCACTCTACGATTTGCTTCACGTGAGCGTCATCGACATACACTGAACCGAGCAGGTGATCCTTGTGATAGTGTGCGCAAGAGATCATAAATCGATCAAGTGTAGGCTAAAATTAACTTTAAATTTTTGTCACAAATTATTACGCCACCTTTGCTATATGGGCATGCTGACAGGCTTTGCCTAATATGTGCGATCAATACAGCACCTGAAAGAGTCTCTGCCATAGCACTGATGCTAATGAAACGCGCATACCAATATTAACCCCACATTCCTGATAAACACGCCTCACACGCATTTCGAACGGCGCACGTGCTCTCCTGCTTTGTAAACGTACAGCAACTAATACGATGATTCTTTATACAAATATACACGCGATGAAACAGCTTTTTCAGCATAAGAAGTTTTGAAGATGCCGGCTGACATGGCCAAATTGCATCGCGGCCGTGACACGAAGAAATCTGCGCTTACCGTGGAAAGTACATTTTTATACGTGCCTCGCTACAGTTTTTTTACTTTGTGTCAAATTGATCAACTAATCTGAATTGAGTAATCTAAATGCCCTAGCGCAGCGAAGACCACCAGATAAGCCCAACTTACTTGCCACACTGTCCAGCTCTGTTGATACACTGCAGCCAAAGCTGCCGAAGCTTCATTTCTTTCGGGAACACGCCAAATCTGAGGCCCTTTCGTTTACAACTGTTCCAGCATCCAGGAACACAACATGTGAATCGACCCATCGCAGAAAATAAACGTAGCAATGAAACACACCGCGGCAAAGAATATGCGGGCGCGTCGACAATTGACTACCACTACCAGCATGCATCACGACAGCGTTGGCGTGGTGAAACTAGCTGGTGACATCGGTCTATTGTCGATCACGTGTAATCGTTCCGTTTCTTTTTCGAAGACTTGTCTTGGCTCGACTTGGCTAAAGTAAAAAAAAACACCTGTGCACGGCTGAAAGTACCTGCATAAGGAGCACCCGGAAAGTGCTGTAACTCTTGTAATGTAATTTAGCACAATCAAAAGCAGTGGTCGTGGGACGGCAGGCTTGACAAATACAACATTACGTGTTTTTACTTGGAGCTTCACTTTTCTTCACTGCTGGCGTTCTACTAGCAGGAAACTGCTAGAAGGAAACGCTCTTATCAGCGTTTCCTTAGCAGCTTATGGAGGGAAGGTCATAGGTTCGTTTCACTGCTAGCAGGAAACGAACCTACGACCTTCGAATAACGCGTTCGATGCTCTAACCTTTGAGCTACCACAGCGGCCTTCCCTCCATCCACTTCTTTGGCTTTATATGTGAATTTAGAAGTTGGAGTGTCAGTCAGCGCCTTACATAAGAGAAGCGACGAGTGTGAAAACACTTTTTTATGCGCATGTTTGGCGTCACGTAGCACGTGAATTTATTACGAGCGGGCAGCTGATTAATAGTCCCTCGTATACAACCTAATGACACCAAGTCTGCCTGTACGAGACCCTCGTTTAATGAAATAAGGGAAAGAAGTGCATACCTAAGGGGTCGTTTTTCCGTGTTTTGACACAATATTATTAAGATCTAACAGACAGTAATGCCAAGGAATGTACAGGGGAAGTTATTAGAACTAATGGAATGTAAATAAGAAGAAAGAAATGTGGGTGAAAAAATATCCAGCCGTGAGCAGGACGGCTCACGGCTGTGCTGACGGCTGGCTATTTTTTCACCCACTTTTCTTTCTTCTTATTTACATTCCATTGGTTCTAATAACTTCCCCTGTACATTCCTTGGCATTACTGTCTGTTAGATCTCATATATATATATATATATATATATATATATATATATATATATATATATATATATATATATATGGGATAGGGCACAACAGGAGCGTTGTCAACAAGGATAAATATATTTATTTCCCAACAGTATGAGGAAGGCTCCTCCCTTCATCAGGAGAGGAGTTAACTCATCCCCTGATGAAGGGAGGACACTCCCGAAATTGTTTTTTAAGTTTTTGTATTTCACCTTGGTCGGCGCTTTTGTCGTTTTGCATTATATATATATATATATATATATATATATATATATATATATATATATATATATATATATATATATATATACGCAAGCATGATCGTTGAGTGGCCGTAGCGTTGCATGTAGTCAAGAAGATTTTATGGCCCCGTCGTGCTGCAGCGGCCACAATTGCTGAGACGCGCTCTCCCATAGAAAGCCCCTCGACCCGGAGAGCCCTTTCGTGAGCTTTTCAAGACGATAGTCGTTCTTGGGGACCTTTGAAGCAAAAATTGTGTTTGTCTGTCTGTCTGTCTGCATACTTGTCTGTTTGTCCACTCTTAACTGCACCGAGTACATGAAACGGCCGACCCCATCCGCTGTGCCCACCAATGTTGCTCAAATTTTAGCGCTCATACTTTTGCAATAGTCCAATATTAAGCAATTATTGCGCATGTCTGGGGCACCAGAACAACACGCATATGTTCTGCATGCGCATCGTTTACTAAAAACTGCATACATAAGTAATTTTTAATCCAGCAGCCGTGGAAGAACGTATGAATGGAATAACGGTATTATTCCAAGTTTCTTCGCTTCGCTGGTAAAGGTGATCCAAATTTCCGAAATTATATATATATATATATATATATATATATATATATATATATATATATATATATATATATATATATATGAAAGTAGATATATGAAGTAGATTTACACAACTGTTTATTGTGCCGACGTTTCGACGGGAACCCCGTCTTTTTCAAGGCATAATACTATTTACACATGTTCCGTGTCTTCTTATAGCCTGTCGAGACAGGAGGGAAGGGGTCAAAAGAAAAGTAAAAAAGGAAAAAAAACAAAGAAAAGAGAGAGAGAGAAAAAAAAGAAGATGAAACAGCGAAACGGGAGGACAAACATTAAATAAAATATAGAAAATCTAAGAGAAGAAGCAAGACCGACACGGCGTAATTAGACAGGGGCAGCATTTCAACAGAGTAGGGCAGACATAGATGAGCAATGTCATCATTGTCAACAATACCTCCCCCGCACCCACTCTTCCCCAAGTGGGCAGTGAGCCGCCGTTCTTGTATTTCACCTTTCCGTGTAATCCGCTGGCGGCTCGTTCCTCTTTGAAGTTTAGGACAAGTTAATGGGGAGGGCTTAAGCGCTTCGAGTGCGTGCTGGTGGCGTCGGGAGGAACGAAAAAGCCGGTGATTGAGGCACCGCCATCGATATTCATTATATGCGAAGGCTCCTTGTCAGTGAAGGAACAGAATGTGAGTTAAAAATTAAAGAAGGAATAAAAACAACAGTGGGGGGGAGGAGACTGTACGACATCCGGGACAGTCACCACACAGTTGCGGCTCACTGGGAAGACATGCGCGCATGTATGAAAAAGTTAACGAAACCACCTAGCTGTCAGCTCCTTGTCAGTGAAGGAACAGAATGTGCGTTGAAACTTAAAGAAGAAAAAAAAGAAGAGAAAAAGGGGGGACGACATCCAGGACCACTTATCTGTGTGTTCCGGCTGTGCTTGATGAGGCAAATTATTTCTATGTTGTCAGATGCATAGGCCAAAAGCTTTCTTAGGGGGTAATATTATTGACGTAATGAAACCTGACTGATTAGAAAGAAGCGTTTGCGTCTTTTAGCGGTCGTAACGCTGACAGAGTGCCTGGGTGTTCATTTATACCGTATTTTATCGTAATAAAATTGTAGATAAAATAAGATTCCCGTTGTTCCCGTTCTCTGATTGTTCGAAAGTTGTTTTCTAGTAGTGTAACCCCGATGTCCTCAAAGCTGTGGCTCTTTTAATGTGCATTGTTTTGAAAGTGGAAGGCCTGGCAGAGATCGTACATGTGCCCGATGGTTGTTGAATCTAATTCTAAACGGAGTGTCTCTCTGGCCCACGTATTGCTTGTTACATACCCCACATTCCAGGAGTTATATGACGCTGTCTGAGTCACAGTCTAGTGCACCTCTTATCCTGTGCTTAAAATCCGAGTGGGTGCTTTTCGCCACTGTCGTTGTCTGCATGTTTTTGCATACCTTGCATCTGCTTTTTCCGCAAGGGTGACAACCAATTTGAGGTTTCACACCTATCTTTGAATTTATCAAATGATCCTTTATATCTTTCGGCCGTCTGTATACAACACAAGGAGGAGAAGTGAAAATTTTGGATAGTCGCACGCTCTGTTCCAATATGTTAAAGTGTTTTTAGGACCTTGTTTATGTTCGGTGGGTTGCTCGTGAAAGTTAATAGCAAGTTTTTGTTACGGTGTTGGTCGGCGTTTTTCTGGTGGTTGAGAAGAATCTGGCGGTGCAGATTTTCAGCTTTTTTGATGGCGTCATCGATGATAGCTGGCGGGTATTCTTGATTAAGGAGTACTTTGCGCATATGTGTGCTGTTTTTGTGGAAGTCCTCGATGCGGGAGCAGATTCGTCGGAATCTGTGTGCTAGGGAATAGGAAATGCTGGTCTTGCAATGTCGCGGGTAGCAGCTTTTGAAGTGCAGGTATTGTTGCCTGTCCATAAGTTTTCTGTATACGTAAGTTACCAACGCACCATCGTCAACTCGAATGAGTACATCAAGAAAGTTTATTTCAGTGTTAGAGTAGGAGTGTGTAAAATAAATGCTGCGGTGTACCTGGTTGAATGCCTGTATGAATTTGAGGAGATTCTTTTCCGAATGTGTCCAAATTATTATATTATCTAGGTACCGTTTATAGAGTAATGGTTTGATATTACAAGATAAAAGAAAATTGGACTCTATGTGGTACATGAATATGTTAGCGTAGTTTGGGGCCATTCTTGTACCCATTGCCGTAACGCTGATTTGAAGATAGTACTGGTTGTTAAATTCAAAGATGTTTAAATCGAGAAGTCTTGTGAAGATTTCAATTACTTTTTTGCTTGGATAAGCGACAGGGTTGTGTGTGCCATACGATTCAACAAGCGCCCTTACACCATCGTCATGTGGGATATTTGTGTAGAGTGAGCTAACATCCAATGTTACGAGAAATGCATGGTCTGGAATTTTCACGTCTGCTATTTCCTGAAGGAAGTGGTTTGTGTCACGCAAGAAGGACTCATGTGTGGGTGGTATGTCTTTGATTAAAGAATCAACATAACTGGAAATGGGTTCCGTTAGCGTTCCCGTGCCTGATATAATGGGTCTGCCAGGGTTATTCTCTTTATGAATTTACGGCAGCATATAAAAACGACCAGGCGCCGACTGTACCGTAATAAGTGCCTTTTTGAGCTTTGAATTAATGGCGCCTTCACGTGTGAGATCCTCTAGGGTTGTTACAATGATCTTTTTGTGCTCCGTGGTAGTGTCAAAGTCGAGGTGTTTGTAAAATTGTTTTTATTTAGTTGTCGCTTGCCTTCCTCAATGTAGTCCGACCTATTCAGAACAACAATCGCGCCTCCTTTGTCTGCTGGTTTAATAACGAGATCTTCGCAGTTGCTCAACGTGAGTAGTGCCTCTTTTTCTCTTTTTGATATGTTATTCACGCTTGGTTTGTGCACCTTGTACGCATGTATAACATCTTTTTGAGCCGCGTCTATATAGAGATCCAGATGTCGATCTCTGTTGGCGTCTGGGGTCAATTTCCTACCGATTACACCACGAAAAAGTGCGTTATCTTTTTCGGGTTTATCAAAGAAATATTCCTCCAATCGTAAATTTCGTGCGAAGTTGTCCAGGTCTTTTAGGAGCGTGAATTCATCATACCTTCCGTTGCCAGGGCAGAATGTAAGTCCGCGTGATAGTATACTCAATTCTTCTTTGCTAAGTTCTTTGTCGGAAAGGTTAATAACGTTTGGCTCTTTGGGGTGTGGTGGCAACATTTTTTCAACGAGAGATGGTTTGGTATTTTTTCTGTTGACGATGGTGCGTTGGTAACTAACGTATACAGAAAACCTGCGGACAGGCAACAATACGTGCACTTCAAAAGCTGCCACCCGCGACATTGCAAGACCTGCATTCCCTATTCCCAAGCACACATAATCCGACGAATCTGCTCCCGCACCGAGGACTTCCACAAAAACAGCACCCATATGCGCGAAGTACTCCTTAATCAAGAATACCCGCCAGCTATCATCAATGACGCCATCAAAAAAGCTAAAAATCTGGACCGCCAGATTCTTCTCTACCACCAGAAAAACGCCGACCAACACCGCAACAAAAACTTGCTATTAACTTTCACGAGCAACCCACCGAACATAAACAAGGTCCTAAGAAAACACTTTAACATATTGGAACAGAGCGTGCGACTATCCAAAATTTTCACTTCTCCTCCTTGTGTTGTATACAGACGGCCGAAAAATATAAAGGATCATTTAATAAATTCAAAGATAGGTGCGAAACCTCAAATTGGGTGTCACCCTTGCGGAAAAAGCAGATGCAAGGTATGCAAACACATGCAGACAACGACAGTGGCGAAAAGCACCCACTCGAATTTTAAGCACAGGATAAGAGGTGCACTAGACTGTGACTCAGACAACGTCATATACCTCCTGTAATGTGGGGTACTTAACAAGCAATACGTGGGCCAGAGAGACACTCCGTTTAGAATTAGATTTAACAACCATCGGGTACATGTAGATCTCTGCCAGGCCTTCCACTTTCAAAACACTGCACATTAAAAGACCACAGCTTTGATGACATCAGGGTTACACTACTGGAAAACAACTTTCGAACAATCAGAGAACGGGAACAACGGGAATCTTATTTTATCTACAAGTTTAACAGGATAAAATACGCAATAAATCAAAACCCAGGCACTCTGTCAGCGTTACGACCGTTAAAAGACGCAAACGCTTCTCTCTAACCAGTCCGGTTTCATTACGACAATAATATTACCCGCTAACAAAGCTTTTGGCCTATGCATCTGACAACAAAGAAATGATTTGCCTCATCAAGCACAGCCGGAACGCACTGATAAGTGGTCCCGGATGTGGTACGGTCCCCCCTTTTTCTTTTCTTTTTTTTCTTCTTTAAGTTTTGACGCACATTCTGTTCCTTCACTGACAAGGAGCTGACAGCTAGGTGGTTTCGTTAACTTTTTCATACATGCGCGCATGTCTTCCCAGTGAGCCGCAACTGTGTGGTGACTGTCCCGGATGTCGTACAGTCCAGCCCTCCTGTTCTTTTTTTTCCTTCTTTAATTTTTAACGCACATTCTGTTCCTTCACTGACAAGGAGCCATCGCATATGATGAATATCGATGGCGGTGCCTTAATCACCGGCTTTTTCGTTCCTCCCGACGCCACCAGCACGCACTCGAAGCGCTTAAGCCCTCCCCATTAACTTGCCCTAAACTTAAACGAGGAACGAGCCGCCAGCGGACTACACGGAAAGGTGAAATACAAGAACGGCGGCTCACTGCCCACTTGGGGAAGAGTGGGTGCGGGGGAGGTATTGTTGACAATGATGACATTGCTCATCTCCCTCTGCCCTACTCTGTTGAAATACTGCCCCTGTCTAATTACGCCGTGTTGGTCTTGCTTCTTCTCCTAGATTTTCTATATTTTATTTATTGTTTGTCTTCCCGTTTCACTGTTTCTTCTTTTTTTCTCTCTCTCTCTCTTTTCTTTCTTTTTTTTCTTTTTTTACTTTTCTTTTGACCCCTTCCCTCCTGTCTCGACAGGCTATAAGAAGACACGGAACATGTGTAAATAGTAATATGCCTTGAAAAAGACGGGGTTCCCGTCGAAACGTCGACACAATAAACAGTTGTTATGTGAAAGCGCATCTGCTTTCATATTTATAACCTTGCGGCAACCGAAGTTATTCTTCGGTATATATGTATATTTATTATATATATATATATATATATATATATATATATATATATCCGTGCGCAGGTTTAGTTCCTGCCCACGGGAAGTTATCTTTTCACCCCCTTTTCTTTCTTCGTATTTACATTATTCTATATATATATATATATATATATATATATATATATATATATATATATATATGCAGAACACCGTGCCTTTTTTCATCTGGGAACTGTTGCTCCGGTAATGTGCGAAGTTTTTAGTGTTTTTTTTCTTTATCGAGCGTAAGTATGACATCATTATTCCTCTTTGAACAGCTGTTATACGTGCCTACGCGAAACTGAACAGTGGTTTCTCTCATTTCGAAATATACTGCCAAAAAAACATGCTCCGTATAGATACTTGAGCATCTTATAAGAAACCGCAAATGATCACAGCAAGGTATCTCGCAGGTCAATTATAGTCCCACTCCTTCGTCTTTAAATACTTTTGGAATCTGTTTAACTTTTTTTTTCGCGTGAGTTGTGTGTGAGTTGTCAATAATTCACGTGAGTTGTCCACAAAAATTTCGAAAATTCTAAAGCTCTAACACATCTCATCTCGGCAGTCTTGTGTTAACGGTCCAATAAAACCACGATGGCAATAAAAGTCATAGCGCTTTATGGCCAGTTAATCATTGAATAACTATGAATTGAGTGTTTCAGCTCCATTCCTCAGGATAGCATGTTTTACAACATCTATGGGTACGCAACAGCTCGAATACCACTAATACGTCCCATGTACACCTATCCAGTGTTACCTACAGAGACTACGTTATAAATTTTGCATTTCATGCGGAGATATACGTGCAGGAGTGTTCAGACCCTATACAAGAAGCGGCGGCATGTTCTTTTCGTTGTGCTCGCATGGCTCCAACGAGCAGCGGGCGCAGTAAGAGTACAGTGTTCTAGAAGGACACTGTAAGAAGAGCCGGTTAGCTCGGCTTTCTAACTTTTCCCATAGTGCTCCGCGCGCCTGCGGGACAATGTGGTATTGCCTAAAGAAGTTTTTTATTTACTTTTGAGCTAGTGGAAATGCAGTAGCCGAGGTAATAATATGAACATCAACCTCTCTACAGCGGCACCATTACAATCGAACAGAACGGACGAATTCAGTCCGCTATTTCGCATCGGGGGCGACCGGTCACGTGTCTTTCGCATCTCTACTCCAGCAGCAGCACTGCCACTGCATCTTGAAGCTCCGTTCCCTCCACGACGCGCCGTTCAGCACACTTTCACATCAACGCTGCCTTTGACGCACACATCACGCGCCGGCTTTGTTAGTTATGCCTTTCTTCACAAATAGTCTCGCCAAGAAGCGCCCCGTGCACCTCCTAACAAGCTAATCTAACATCATTTACTTAGTGGATATGGCTGTGATTTTTTTCTTTTACTCAAGTATCGACAACTACCTCCTCTCTCCGTCATTTCTCATGCGCAGTGGGCCTCTATCCACCACCATCTAGACTTTGAAGACTAGAAGGCTGCCGCCGTGACGTCACGAAGTGGTGGTGGCGCTCTCACGGCAGCGAGCAGTGAATAAACTTCGTGACAATTTTTTTGGCCAAGAAACTTCACATATCTTAACGTCTTTCTTTCTCTTCTTGCACTAAAAAGTGCGCTTGCTGTTGTAGCCTTTTATTTATTGTTCCGTAGTATAAGCAAAGAGAGGCATATGTCACTCCACAAAAAAAGGAAACACATAGTTGACAAACACCTGTGGCCACTTCTTTCAATATGTCGCACCACATTTCCTGAATAACGTTGTCATACACCCAGTGATGTCCAGACAAACTACGTATGAGGGCCTGTTCCCTATCTCACATAATTCTATACATTGAGTAATAAAAAGAGATTATCGTCTAACCACCTGTTGTCGACTCAGAATCCATTCTGAAGTTCTCACAAAATATCATTTTGCTCTGCCACGTTTCTATAATTCATATTTCGGCCCGCCTCACCAACCTGAATAGGACAGATGTTTTTGTTGGTGATCTATACGAGTGAATGTTAGACTTTTCTTTTTAATCTTTACAGGTTGAGTTCATTCTACTTTTGCGCCAAGTGTCTAGTATTTCCTACTAATGTAAGCATTTTTATATGAATTTCAGTCGTGCTTCAAGCGTTCGACGACAAGGCTACCACTTTTTCATGATGTATGGCTGATTACAGTGTATTGTAGTCCAATGGAATTCGTCTATATACCGTTCCATCGGGTGAGAAGGACCAGACTGGCGACATGCGCTTTCCCGCTTTCTGGTACGTGCCAACGGCGTTAGTGAAAACCGACCGCTCCAAGCTTGCCTCTATTCACAATCTCGCAGCGGTGGCGCTGTAGCCGGAGGTGCTGCCAGCTAGAGTTACTCTCACGCCAGACAGACGTAACACTTACAAGGCTAAGAGTAGGACAAACTCACAGTACACATTCATATCTTCTGTTACAGTGTTACAGAGGGCAGTGGCATTAGCGAGGCAACCGCGCCGCGTCTCAGCTGATTCTCCGGTGGGCGACAGTAGCGGCGGCGCTGTAGTCCCATGGTACTGAAAATCTCCGAAACTTCTGCATGAGGAGCGCACGCGCCGTAGCTTGTGAAAGCGTATAATTGCTTGTTTTAACCGCGCCTAATGCACTTTTGAGCCTTTATAAGTGTATGCACACTTGCTAAACGCCACAGTGCACGAGTGAACACGCAGGTACGCCGAAATTGCGTCGAGACCTTCACTGTTTCAACAGCCTGCCGACCCACAAAACAAATAATGTCAATTGGAATTTGCACGGATCCACCCAGTTTCTTACTAAAGCAGCGCTTTGAGCTGGGCTACATCATAAGGTGCTACGGACAAACTACAAAAAAGGAGAAGTATCAAAAATATCATTAAATCACACGCTCATTTTGTCGGCAGTCTCTACAATATCCGCAGCAGTGTTCCTTTTAAGAGCCAACTGGGAGCGCAGAGAAAACACAAAGGACGAAGCGAGGAACCACACAACACGAGCGCTCATGTTGTGTGGTTCCTCGCTTCGTCCTTTGTGTTTTCTCTGCGCTCCCAGTTCGCTGAACGAAGAAAATGAATTACCAACTGGCCCATATTTTGATCCTTCTGCAATATATTCCTTTTAAGAGCCTACACGCGCTCGATTGTTTAACGAGAAACCCGAGTATAAATAACTTTGTCAAAAAATTTTTATCGGTGACGGTTCAATTATATCATGCCATTTTTGTGGAAGATAATTATTGCTTTTTGAAAGGACCATACAAACTCAAAAGATTAAAAACAACAAACATGTTAAAAAGTGCCAATTGTATATATAGCCCACCTGTATTCTTCGTAATTTCAAGTAACCAGTTCTTATTTTTTATCGACAGCTTAAATTGTGCTGCTTTTCGGGGTAACACCAATGCGAGCCATCAAATTTATGACAATGGTTTTTAATATAAGTGTAGTTCTGGTAATAACTGTCAAAAGTGTGGGCAGGCAGGAATGCACCTTGTTCTGAGAAATTAAACTTGGATATGTACACAGCAAACACACACACACACACACACACACATATATATATATATATATATATATATATATATATATATGTTGTAAAGGGGTTTTTTCGCAGAGCAAAACGCAGAAGGCGAAGCAGTCAGCAGCGTCCGGCAGCACAGCAAGCACGAGCTTATGCTGATGGCGATGCCCCTGAGGCGCCGAGAAATGCCGCTGAGGCCTCTCTTTTTCACTACAATCGCCCTCCACAGAAAAAGGCGCATCCTGGCGAATTAGGGAGAACAAACGACTAATGGGTCATAGTATGGCTTGAGGTGAGAGACGTGGACGGTGTCACGGCCGCGGTAGCGTAGGTCTGTGGATGGGATGATGGGCTCCACAATATAGTTGACGAGTGACGTTTGCTCGACAACGCAGTATGGCCCGCTGTATTTGGGAAGAAGTTTTGCGGAGCGGCCAGGTGCGATAGCAAGTGCCCGAAGCCATACTAATGAACCAAGTGGAAAGTTTGAAGCCAAACGGTCCCCAGCCTGGCGGGATTGCTGCTGCCACTGGTCCTGGGTAGAAAAAGAGCGGGCAAGCTGGCGGCATTCTTCAGCATGTCGGGCAGCTTCGACAGAGTTGTACTTTCGGACTCATAAGGTTTATATGGAAGAATAGTGTCTATTGTATTTGAAGGTTCTCGTCCGTACAGAAAGAGTATGGCGAAAACCCAGTAGTAGCTTGTACGGCAGTATTATACGCGTAGGTGATGAACGGGAGAACTTGGTCCCAAATTGAATGATCAGAGGCGACGTACATCCACAGCATATTGCCAAGAGTACGGTTGAAGCGCTCCGTCATGCCATTCATTTAAGGGTGGTACGCTGTACTTGTGCGGTGCACGATTCGACATTTGTTGATTAATGCCTTCAAGGCGTCAGAAAGAAAGGCACGGTCTCTGTCACTTAAGAGCTCGCGAGGGGCACCATGACGCAGAATGAAACGTTGCAACAGAAACGTTCTAACGTCACGGGCTGTAGCAGTCGGCAGCGCGGCTGTTTCGGCATAGCGTGTCAGATGGTCTATCGCAACAATACTCCAGCGATTACCAGCTAGAGTTGATGATAGTGGTCTGTATATGTCAATGCCGACACAACCAAAAGGTCAACTAGAACAAGGAAGAGGTTGTGACGGGTAGACTTGGCCGGGAGGTAACTTTTGTCGTTGGCACTGTTCACACGAGCACATGAATTTCTGCACGTAGTTATACATGCCCCGCCAATAAAATCTGAGCCGAAGCCTAGCGTATGTCTTGAAGAGGCCTGCGTGGGCGCACTGTTGGTCGGCGTGAAAAGCTTCGCAGATAGCAGCTCGGAGATGGCGGGGTATCACAAGGAGACACTTGCGTCCGTCAGAAAGGTAGTTGCGTCGATAAAGAAGATCATCCCTTAGGCAAAAGTTGCTAGCCTAGCGGTGGAGAGCGCGAGACGGCGAAGGAGTCAGAGAATCAGAAAGAATGCTTATGAGGCCACTGATCCAGGGATCCTTTCGTTGTTCCACCGTCATGTTGCGCAAGGTGGATGACTCAAGTGCAGGCTCGAGCGAAGAGAGGCAAACACCTTTATCCGATATGGGTGAGTGATAAAGGGCGTCGGCGTCCGTGTGCTTACGACCGTTCGTAAATAACGCGGTTGTCGTATTCCTGAAGTTTGAGTGCCCAGCGAGCAAGTCGTCCGGAAGGGTCTTTAAGTGTGGATAGCCAACAAAGAGCGTGGTGGTCAGTGACGACGTCGAATGCGTGACCATACAGGTAGGGGCGAAATTTTCCAAGGGCCCAAATAATAGCTAAGCACTCTTTCTCGATCACGGAGTAGTTAGCCTCAGCTTTCGTCAAAGTTCGACTTGCGTAGGCAACGACATATTTATCACACCCTGCCTTTCGTTGCACGAGCAAAGCGCCAAGTCCAACACTGCTGGCATCAGTATGAACCTCCGTGGGAGCAGCAGGATCGTAGTGGCGGAGGATGGGTGGTGAAGTTAGCAGGTGGCGTAACTTGGTGAACGCATCGTCGCATGCTGGTGACCAGGTGGAAAGGTCCTTGTCACAGCTAAGAAGGTCCGTTAGAGGGCGCACATACGAAAGCAAAATTTCTAATAAAGCGTCGGAAGTATGGCGACAAGCGGATTGATTGCTTTGTGGGGTTTAACATCCAAAAACTACCATTTGATTAAGAGAGACGCCGTAGTGGAGGGCTCCGGAAATTTTGACCACCTGGGGCTCTTTATGGTGCATTCAGACGATGGACCGAATCCGGATGTGGCGGGACGGACGGCACGTCACGTGGCCTCACATCAGCGATTACCCTCGTCCACGACTCGTCCACAGGGCTCGCGGACGGATGACCGCAACCGGTTTCTCACATCGGGATTCTGGCGGGGGAAAGCCGATACTTCAGCGGATTAGCTCGAGGTTTCTGGCAACCAGTACACTTTTCATCTGCTCGCGGCATGTCCTCCATGGCTCGCGAATAGCTGCATGACTGGTCGGTATCATCTACGCTTGAGCATGGTTTACTTAGTTTCCGGGGGCTTTGTTCTCAGGTAATTAAATACGCAGAAATCACTTTTGGTGGTTCGGGAAATGTCGCCGCCGTCTTTTGACACGCGAGATTCTTAGCCATCATGACGGTGAAATATTCTAACTTCTGCAACCGGCGACGTGCCGCTTCTAAAAAAATGATGGGAGACGCGTTCAGAAACTTCTACAAGTGGGGAACAATGTAGTTGAAAGAACATTCTGCCAGCAACTCCCTTTTCTCCTGAAAGAATAAACCTCCTCGTTCATTTGTCACAACGCGACAGACATCGCAGTAAAGCGTCACTTCTTGCGGGCATCCATGTTGAATACTCTCAAACCGGTCTGCTTTCAGCGCGCGCAGGTGAGCGCTGAACCTGCTGTCGAGGATAATCCGGCTCTTTTCCCCTAGAACACCGTCCGTCGTGTGGATGCGCCTGCAGGCGGATCATCCGCGGATTACCAGTCCGCGTCCACGAGAAATCCGGATTCGGTCCGTCTTCTGAATGCACCATTAGCGTGCACCCAAATCTGAGCACACGGGCCTACAACATTTCCGCCTCCATCGAAAATGCAGCCGCCACAGCCGGGATTTGATCACGTGACCTGCGGGTCAGCAGCCGAGTACCTTAGCCACTAGACCACCGTGGTGGGGCAGACGACAAGCCAACAAAACTTCTAAGTTCCCTCAAGGTCTTTGGCTTCAGAAAATCGGCGACTGCTCGAAGCTAGGCGGGGTCGGGAAGTATGCCGTCCCGCGATACGACGTGGCCAAGATTGGCGAGCTGCCGGGCAACAAAACGACACTTATTGAGGTTGAGTTGAAGGCTGGCGTCGGTGAGGCGTGTGAGGACGTGCTCGAGACGATTCAAATGGGTGTCGAAATCGGTGGAAAAGACAACTACGTCATCCAGGTAGCATAAACATGTGTTCCACTTGAGGCCTCGTAAAATAATGTCCATAAATCTTTCAAAAGTGGCTGGATCATTACAAAGGCCGAAAGGCAAAACGGTAAATTCAAATAATCCATCAGGTGTGACAAATGCTATTTCAGGTCGGTCAGATACTTCCATAGGAACTTGCCAGTATCCAGACCATAAATCCAGCGAAGAGAATTCTGCCTCCTACAAACAGTCAAAGGCGTCGTCTATTCGCGGTAACGGGTAAACGTCCTTACGGGTGATCTTGTTTAAACGTCGATAGTCCACACAGAACCGATTGGAGCCGTCCTTCTTCTTAACAAGAACGACCGGTGACACCCAGGGACTGTTTGAAGGCTGTACAAGAGCGCGCTGGGCAATGTCAGCAACATGGTCGTCAATAACACGGCTCTCCGACGCTGAGACTCGATAGGGGCGCTGCCGTAGAGGCGTGTGGCTTCCTGTGTCAATCTTGTGAGATATGTTCGAAGTGCGACTGAGGCCAGAAGCGTGGCTGTCAGAAGAAGTACAAAACTTTTGCAGCAGGTTCACCAACTGTCTTCGTTCTGAAGAAGACGTTGCGACATTGATGGAGCGGTGGAAAGCGTCAAGGAGTGACTGGTCAACAACAGAGTCAAAAATGAGTGCGCTAAGGTCCGTAGAAAGTAAACTACATAGTGCGTCAAAATGTGACGGGTGTCAATCGGATGCACGTGACCGAGACATTCACCATAGAAAAGGTAAAGGCCCTTCTAGCGTATTGTACACGAGCGTCTTCGTGACGCCATGATGGAGAGTAAGGAGAGCGACGGGCAGTTGAGAACATTTGCGTTGAATGAACAGGGCAGAAGGCGTAAATAGAACATCACCGTCGAAAATAGCGTCACACGACACAGTCACCAGCAGAGAAGAGCGCGGTGGTACGGTGGTATCGTCGGAAACAGACAGTTTATAATACGGCAGGGAGGCTTCGACAGCGTCAACATCAGGAACTGCAGATAGCTCAAGTTCAGCGCAACAGCAGTCAATGACGGCATTATTATTCGCAAGGAAGTCCCAGCCAAGTATCATGTCATGGGAACACGAGGACAGCACTACAAATTCGACAATATACACAATCCATGCGATGACGACTCGCGTGTTGCAGGCTGCGAGAGGTGTTACACTTTGTGCGTTAGCCGTTAGCCGTTCTAAGAGAGAGGCCGGATAATGGCGTCAGAACTTTGCGGAATTGGCGGCACAGGTTGATGGAAAGGACGGATAAAGCGGCTCCGGTGTCGACAAGCGCCTTGACAACGATACGATCGACTGACACTTCAATGACGTTAGCTTGACAGGGGCGAAGACTTGTGCATGGCGACGGGGACGCAGTTCGTGCCTCGGGAACTGCGGCCGCTAGTTTTCCTGGTTGGTGGATCCAGAACGGCGATGCATAGAGGAAAGCGAACGTCGACGTGGAGATGGGGAGCGGCAGGTGGGGCCGTGCGGACAATCAGAAGGAAAAGAAGAGGAAGGAGGTCTTGAAGGCGAAGAAGAAAACGGAGGGTCGAAAGAGGGCATTCGTTGAATGTTCTGAGCAGCCTGGCGACAATGACAATAACGTGCCTCGTGGCGAACACAGCCACAAGCAAAACATATCGAACGGTTGTCGTAGGTCTGCCATTCATCGGAATAGACTCCGACTGGCGGATGGGGGGCAGAAAACTGCGGCCAAAGTGGCTATCAGCATGAGCGGTGGTGAATAGATCGGCGGCGAAAAGGGTGGTAGCGAATACATAGGTGCGGTCTGGAATGCAGGCATTCGAGGTTGAGCAACGGCCTCGGCGTACGTGAGAGGTGCGGCGATTGGCGGCTTTCACGGGCTGGAGGAAGAACTTGTGTGACCTGGTCTTGAATGAAGTCGCGGAGTGTAGACGTGAATCTGCGTGGTTGGTCGGGCACGCAGAACATAAAGAGAGCTGACGAGCGACCTCAGCGCAGATGAACTCTCGGGTCATGGAGAGAAGAGGGGCATAGTCTTCTCCAATGAAAAGGGTGGACCGGCTGCACAAAGAGTCATCGAGTACCGAGGGATGTCGGGTGGAAAGACGTTGCCTGTGCAACTCGTCAAAACTCTGGCATAACTCGGTCAGTTCTAGGACAGTGCGAGGACTCTTAGAAAGCAACATTTGGAAAGCGTCGTCCTCATGACCTTCATGATGTGCTTGATTTTAAGCTCTTCGGACATCAACCCGTTGACTCGCTTGCAAAGGTCTAGAACGTCCTCAATATAGCTTGTGAAATTCTCATCAAGCTGCTGGGACCGAGTATGCAAGCGTTGTTTGGCACGGCGTTTGCGTACCTCAGGCCCTCCGAAAACTTGTGTTAGACTCGTTTTGAAGACAGACCATGTGGGGAGTTACGCTTCGGGGTTTATAAACCACAGCTTGGCCACGTCCGACACGTAGAAGGAGACGTAGACCAACTTGGTGGCGTCATCCTATTTGTTGTGTGTACTCACTCGCTCGTACAATGAAATCAAGTCGTCAATGTCCTTGTCTTCTCTGCCTGAGAAAACAGGGGATCTCGCAGACGCAGAGAACTGGCGCAGAGAACAGTATGCGGTGCTGGTGGAAGAGTTGGAGCGGCGCTTGCGTCGGAAGGCATAATGGATGGTGAAATGCGATTTCGAAGCTCCAGGGTGATCGAAAACCAGCAGACTCCACCACTTGTAACGGGGTTTACTTGCAGAGCAGAACGCACAAGGCGAAGCAGTGAGCAGCGTCCGGCCAAGCGCAGCAAGCACAAGCTTATGCTAATGGCGATGCCCCTGAAGCACCAAGAAATGCTGCTGAGGCCCCTCTTCTTCACTACAATATATATATATATATATATATATATATATATATATATATATATATATATATATATATATATATATATATAGGCAGGCATGGTGGTTGAGTGGCCGTTGCGTTGCATATAGCCCAGTAGATCCTCCGTGAGCGGTCACAACGTGGTTTATTTCGACGTTTCGGCCTAGAGTCTGGCCTTCATAGATTCAATTCTGATTAAGGCCAGACTCTAGGCTGAAACGTCGAAATAAGCCACATTGTGACCGCTCACGGAGGATCTATTTGACATTATATATATATATATATATATATATATATAGACTTCAACACAATTCGAGCAAATTATACCCTCTGCTGCCACTGATGAAAACATTTGATCGGTTCCTGTTCACGGTTTGATCGGTTCCTGTTCAAGTCTCTTAATGAATTAACGGTTAAAAACCACATTGTTCAAACTAATGAAGTAACGACGAGAATGTGGAGCAACATTGAGACGGCGCCTTTACTTGACTTCTCTCGGTAAGGGCGTCTTTGTGTAGGCACAAGGAATAACTAAGTTGTAGCGTCCGTTCAAACACCCAGTAATGTAGACAACTTGAACACCTAGAGCACGCACGATCGACGGGGAGACCCGCTTGGGCCATAAAGAAAGAAAATGATCGGGAAGTGATGCGCAGGGGAGGAAGATTTCCTCGGTCACACGGCGCCTCCACTTCGAAAGGACGAACACGGCATCTGCGAGCCCTGGTGATGCAAGCCATAAGTGCTGCCGGAATCGCCCAACCAAACTAGTCCCAAACTCTCTCACAACCGACTTCATTTCATTTATTCACTGTCAAGGCACTGGGCATTACATAGAGGAATGGAACAACAAATATCAATAAGAAGTAAAATAAAACAGCAGGATTAGAATAAATATATAGCACTTTCAAAAATGTTTGATTTGAACGCATTGGCGTCTGTGATTGAAGCGATTGATGCGGGAAGGTGGTTCCAGTCAGTACATGTTCTAGGGACGAAAGAGTTGAAGTGCTGGTTCGTATGGTAGAAGGGAACCCCAACCTTGTATTGATGGTAATTGCGTGCCGATATGTAGGCCGGTGGAAAAACCAGTGAATCAGAGAGGGTTCTCTTAGTGTGATAGGTGGTATGAAAGAGACAGTGACGTTAATTTTTGCGTCGTTTTGAGAAGTTATGCAAATTTAGTTGAGCCTTCATTATTGTGACACTTGCAGTTCGAGAGTAATTGGACAATATGAAACGTGCTCAGCGATTCTGAATGGATTCAATGTTGTCTATGAGCATGTGAAAATGAGGATCCCAGATAGACGACGCATATTCGAGTTTTGGCCGCACTAATGATTTATACAGGAGAAGCTTTAGGTTAATTGGAGCAAGAGAAAAATTTCGACGTAAATAGCCAAGAGTTCGATTAGCGTTGCATGTTATGTAGGCAACGTGATCCTGCAATGACAGGTTGTTAGAAATGTTAAAACCGAGGTACTTGTAAGAAGAAACGCTGTTTAGGGGAGTGTTATTAGGTAGGTACGAGGGGGGTGCAACATTTGAAGGGTTACGAGCTATTCTCAATGATTTGAAATTATTTGTGTTAAGTTTACTTAGCCAATTATTACTCCACAAAGAAATATTGTCTAGGTCAGAGTGCAGGGTGTCAGTGTCGTCAGAGGTCAAAATTTCACGGTAAATAACACAATCGTCAGCAAGTAACCTAATGGAGGAGGAAATTTTATGAGGCAAATCATTAATACATATTTAAAAAGCAAGGGACCCAAAACAGAGCCTTGAGGCACACCTGAAGTTACGGCAGTAGGAGGACAGTTACATTCATTAGCAGTCATAAATTGATCGCGGTTACCTAAAAAGCACTCGATCCATTTTAAGATGTGTCGATCAAGATTCAGTTTACTTCATTTTAATAGTAGTAATTCGTGACAAACTGTGTCAAATGCTTTAGAAAAGTCGGTAAATACACAATCAATTAAAGTACCACTATCAATAGCAGAGAACAAATCATTAGTAAAGCATAAAAGCTAAGTTTCACACGAGTAATTTTTGCTCAAGCCATGTTGAAAGTTAGTAAAAAAATAATTATTTCAAAAAAGTTGACTAAGTTGCAGTAAATGACATGTTCTGTTAGCTTACATGGCACACTAGGTAGTGATATGGGTCTATAATTGTGGGGATTGTTGGTGTTACCTGACTTTTGAAGAGGAACTACCTTCCCCACATTCCAGTCGTTTGACAGGGTACTCGATTCCAAAGACTGAAAAAATTCTTCAGGGTAATAAGGACGAAAACAATGCAGTGCTTTGAGAAACTTTGCGTTAATTCCGTCATCTCCGGGGGAAGAAAAAGGCTTGAGATTTTCAAATTATTTTCTTAAGCCCTCCCAATCATGGTGTACAGGCTCCATTAGATTGTAGCTGTGAGTAGACAAGTAAGGAACAGTGGTAGGCGCCACGTACACAAATTATGAAGCGAATACACTGTTAAGAGCTAGGCAACAGTTTTCTCATGAATAAATGATTCGCTCCCTGAAACTAGGTCTATTTAATTTTGTTATTACCATTTACCTGCCCAAAACTACGAGGATTAGTTACTAACAAAGAAGGCAACGTTTGTTCAAAATGTGAGTGCTGGGCAAGTGAGAGTGCGCGTGCGTACTCGTCGGCTACACTACGACATCCATCCCATCTTTTGATGTTGCCCGAGAGCTTTGCACTTAGAAAGACGCGCTTCTCTTTATTAAGTAGCCGCCTTAAAGTAGGCGTGAACGAGCAGACCGAATGTTATCGGTTATCTTACGGCGCGATATAAAGCGGTCGGTAAGTCCTTTGATTTTAGCTCTAAAACGTAGCCAGTTTTGGTTTACCGAGTGCTCAGAAAAGCTAGAAGAAGATTGGTGTGAAAATGTCTCCAGTTCAGCTATAATTAACGTGTAGTCACTCTCCCATAATCTTCGATTATTTTTGAAGATTTACTAATTTTTGACGGCGTGTTTGCTACGAGAAAGTGAATGGCAGAGTGGTCACTGAGACCTCGCACTACTGACAGAAGCTGGATGAGATCAGGGTTATATTGAACACGAAGTCTAATATGGTAGAACTAGTAGACGTCATACGGGTTGGGGAGTTAACGAACTAGCTAAGGTTAAACTCTAAGCATGTATTAATAAAAGAGGTGAACTCGGAATTATTGAAGCCAGGTAAGGTACAAGCCGAATTCCAGTGGCTGTCGTGGAAATTAAAATCGCCTGAAAGAACAATATGCTAGGTGGGAAACCGAACATGAAGCATGTTAAAGGCATCGTACAAATGTAAAGAAAAACCAGCATGTATATTAGGAGGCCGATAGCACGCACAAACGAGAGCGTCTTTGTTGTGTAAGCGAAGACTAACGCACTATAATTCTAGAGGGCAAACGAGTGCTACGTGCAATGAAACCAGATCGTCTGCAACAGCTATGAGGACACTGCCTCCGGAGCACGATCCACGATCGCATCGATAAAACTTGTATTTTTTTACCGCAATTTAGAATTTTGGAGCTGTATTTCCGTGGAAAGCCACGTCTCTGTCAATACGACGACGTCTGCAAAACAAGTGTCAACCAGAGATGACAGGGCGTCTCGCTTGCCTATTACTTTTCTCGTGTTACTAAGCAGAAAGGAACAATTGTGTTTGACAGTACCACGTCGTGGATTTGGTTTTTGCTACGAAAACGCTTGGACCGACGAGCTAGGAGTGTCATCTTCGTTGTTATCGTCAACTGGAACAACAGACAAGACACGATCAGTGACAGGGCAGTACACGTAACTTTTCTTGTTACTATCAACCTTGTTGTATTTTACTTCCCGCCGTCGACCCTGCCCTTCAGAAGCGAAAAACTAGAGGCCGCAGTTCCGGAGGCCCGAACATCGTCGTCGTCGAAAGAATCAAGTTCTCGCATTTTTCCGAGAAGCCTCATCGACGTTTTTGTGGATGGTTACCGTACCCTTGCGCTTGTGGACAATGGTGCTGCCGTTTCAGTAATTGATTTAAAACTTTGGCGCTTGCTTCGGAAGCTTACCACGACGCCAAAGGGGTTGTTCCTCCGTACTGCCAGTGCTCACCATATTCGACCATCAGCTGCCTGTACCGCCCGCGTTCTCATGCAAGATGTTTTGTATACCATTGATTTTCTTGTGCTACAGGCATGTTCTCATGATGTGATCCTCGGCTGGGATTTTTTTGTCTCATAATCATGCGGTTATCGACTGTGCTCGTCTCTGCGTTGTGTGCCTTGTCTCCGGAATTTCCGTTGAACAAGCTCTTTGTCGCTGACAATAACGACATACCACCGACTAGCGCAGCCTTTGTTCCCGTATCTTGTGCCGATGTGCCTAAGCCTGCAGTGTTGTTTACGCCTTCCTAAGCATTCCAAAGTCGCAAGAACCTCGCGTTGCCGTTTGCAGTTCTAGATCTTTCGGCGGGCGCTACCAATTTGTTTGTCAAAAATTCCTTGTCATCTCCCACAACCTTACGTCGCAGAGAATGTATTGGAAGCATTCCAAGACTTAGACGTTTCCTCCATCTTCGACATTGAGGGCGAAAGTAATTTGCAGCTTAATGCATTGACACCATCTGCCCAATCAATTGTCCACAAAAATAATAATTTGTTTGGCCCCTCAATTGATGGCGAACTTGAAGAACCACACCGCGAAAAGCTTCTAGACCAGTTTTGCGGCTCGTTTGATTGCCAGCAGACGTCCTTAGGCCGAACGCACACCGTTGTGCATCAGATTAACACCGGCTCCCAAGCGCCTCTGCGACAGCGTCCCTACCGTGTATCTCCTGTGAAGCGTCATGTAATCACCGAGCAAGTGGCCGACATGCTTCAACGTGGCGTCATTGGGCCGTCCAGCAGTTTCTGGTCTTCACCTGTGGTACTTGTGAGGAAAAAAGACGGCTCGATTCGCTTTTGCGTCGATTTCCGCCGTTTAAACAAAGTCACGATTAAAGACGTATACCCTTTGCCGCGCATTGATGATGCCCTGGACTGCTTGAAAGGCGCTGAATTCTTCTCATCACTAGACCTACGGTCAGGTTATTGGTAGGTCCCTAAGGCACCATCAGATCGCCCAAAAACTGCTTTTATGATGCCCGCTGGGCTGTACTAATTTAATGTAATGCCCTTCGGCATTGTAATGCGCCAGCCACACTCGAAAGGATGATGGATAGCGTCTTGCGTGGGCTAAAATGGAAGACATGCCTGTGCTACTTGGATGATGTCGTTGTTTCCTCTTCTGATTTCGACGGCCATCTCCAACGTCTCAGCGAAGACTTGAGCTGCCTCACGAGCGCAGGCCTTCCACTGAACACCAAGAAGTGCCACTTTGGAGCTCGGCAGCTGACAATTCTTGGTCACGTTTCTTAAAACAGGGCGTCCTCCCAGACCCGGAGAAGCTTCGTGCTGTCGCCAAGTTCCCGAAGCCACGGACTGTGAGAGCGCTTCACAGCTTTGTCGGACTATGCTCTTACTTTCACCGCTTTGTGAAGAACTTTGCTTCAATAATCGCCCCACTGACACAGCTGATCTCTGGCGATGGACACCTCTCTGATTGGTCGTCAGCATGTGATGATGCTTTCGCAACATTTCGCCATCTCCTTACTTAACCACCTATTTTACGCCACTTCGACCCTACTGCTCCAACCGAGGTGCACACGGATGCCAGTGGCATAGGACTTGGTGCTGTCCTTGCTGAACGCAAACCTGGCTTGTCGGAGTACGTAGATGCGTATGCCAGTGGCACCCTAACCAAGGCAGAGCACAAATACTCGGTTTCCGAAAAGGAATGTTTGGCCATTGTTTGGACATTACAAAAATTTCGTCCTTTCTTATATGGACGCCCATTTGATGTAGTTACAGATCACCATTCACTCTGTTGGCTCGCTTTATTGAAGGATCTTTCGCTCCGGCTTAGACGTGTGGCGCTACGTGTAAAGGGGTTTGATATTCACTTTATTTACCGCTCAGCCCGCAAGCACGCCGACGCAGATGCTCTTTCTCGTTCGCCCCTTCCTTCAGCTGCTGCACCTGTTTCCTTCGCCGAAGCTACCATTGGCAGCATCGATATCGCTGACATGCCTTCGGAACAACGCAAGGACTCTTGGATAGCCTCGCTCATCGACGTTCTCTCCTCGTCTTCGGCGACACCACGCCAGCGTCTACCTCGTGCACTACGTCGGCAAATTCCATATTATGCAATACGGGGTGCCATGTTGTACCGTCGCAACTATCAGCTAGATGGTAGGAAATGGCTTCTTGTTATACCTCGCCATTTGCGCTCCTACATGTGCGCGTACTTCCACGCAGACCCTCAAAACGCGCACACAGGCGTTTTGAAAACATACGACCGGCTTCGTCAGCGACTTTTCTGGCGTGGAATATACTCGTACGTTCGCAAGTACATACGCTCCTGCACTAAGTGTCAGTGACGGAAAACAACTTGTAATGCCTCTGGCGAATTACAACCATTGCCGTGTCCAGCTCGGCCGTTTGATAGAATCGGCATCGACCTCTACGGCCCACTACCTTGTACTCCTGCGGCAAATCGCTGGATTATTGTGGCCGTTGACCACCTAACCCGTTACGCTTTAACCGCCGCTTTTACAGCCGCTGCTGCTCGTGATGTCGCCTTGTTCATCTTGCGTAGCTTTGTCCTTCGCCATGGCGCGCCACGTAAGCTCCTTAGCGACCGTGAGCATGCGTTTCTCTCGCAAGTTGTCCAGGACCTTCTCAGTGAGTGCAATATTATTCATCGCACCACTACAAACTGTCACCCACAGACAAACGGTTTCACAGAGCGCTTTAACCGCACGGTCGGCGATATGCTTTCTATTTACATATCCTCCGACCATTCTAATTGGGACTTGGTGCTACCTTTCGTGACGTATGCGTATAATACGGCGACGCAAGCAACTACTGGGTTTTAACCTTTTTTTCTACTGAACGGACGTGAGCCCTCTTCTACGCTTGACACGATACTTACTTACCGCCCAGATGCTTCAGAATACCGCCCAGCCTCCGAACTTGTTCAGTGTGCTGAAAAGTGCCGCCAGTTAGCGCGTTACATTACGTCCGTCGAACAAGGTCTCCAAAAAGGACGACTCGACCAAGACAAGCCTGCTCACAGCTTCCCAATAGGCTCATTTGTATGGCTTTTGGTTCCATTCCAGTCCCCCGGCCTCTCCCGAAAGTTTGCATCCAAGTACAATGGTCCGTACCGCATCGTTCAATGCATGTCACCGGTCAACTACGTCGTCGAACCAGGGACACCTGCCGAGGACATACGATGCCGTGGTCGTGAGACAGTCCACATTCGCCGCTTAAAACCTTACTATCATCCCGTTGTGCTTGCTTCGCCATGAGTCGCAAGGATGGCTCCTCTTCACCACCGGGGCAATTGTAGTGGGGAAGAGGGAGAGTGACAGTATCTAGCTGGAGCACCTGAAAGACGACTACGACGAAGAGCTGAGCTCGTGACAGGGACTGACGCCTCTTGAATATATAAATATATATATATATATATATATATATATATATATATATATATATATATATATATATATATATATATAAGGGAAAGAAGTGTATACCTAAGGGCTCGTTTTTCCTTGTTTTAACGCAATATTAATGAGATATAACAGACAGTAATGCCAAGGAATGTACAGGGGAAGTTATTAAAACCAATGGAATGTAAACAAGAAGAAAGAAAAGTGGATGAAAAAATTACCAACTGTGAGCAGGACTCGAACCTACGACCTTCGAATTACGCGTTCGATGCTCTAACCACTGAGCTATCACAGCGGCCCTCCCTCCATCCACTTTTTGGGTTTATCTGTGAATTTAGAAGTAGGAGTGACAGTCAGCGCCATCTATAAGCCAAACGACGAGTGTGAAAACACTCTTATGCGCATGTTTGGCGTCACGTAGCACGTGAACTTATTATGAGCGGGCAGCTGATTAATTGTCCCTCTTATAAAGCCTAAACACACCTAGTCTGCCAGTACGAGACCCTCGTTCAATGAAATAAGGGAAAGAAGTGTATACCTAAGGGCTCGTTTTTCCGTGTTTTAACACAATAATAATGAGATATAACAGACAGTAATGCCAAGGAATATACAGGGGAAGTTATTAAAACCAATGGAATGTAAACAAGAAGAAAGAAAAGTGGATGAAAAAATTACCAACTGTGAGCAGGAATCGAACCTACGACCTTTGAATTACGCGTTGGATGCTCTAACCACTGAGCTATCACAGCGGCCCTCCCTCCATCCACTTTTTTGGGTTTATCTTTGAATTTAGAAGTAGGAGTGACAGTCAGCGCCATCTATAAGCCAAACGACGAGTGTGAAAACACTCTTATGCGCATGTTTGGCGTCACGTAGCACGTGAACTTATGAGCGGGCAGCTGATTAATTGTCCCTCTTATACAGCCTAAACACACCTAGTCTGCCAGTACGAGACCCTCGTTCAATGAAATAAGGGAAAGAAGTGTATACCTAAGGGCTCGTTTTTCCGTGCTTTAACACAATATTAATGAGATATAACAGACAGTAATGCCAAGGAATGTACAGGGGAAGTTATTAAAACTAATGGAATGTAAACAAGAAGAAAGAAAAGTGGATGAAAAAATTACCAATTCCTGCTCACAGTTGGTAATTTTTTCATCCACTTTTCTTTCTTCTTGTTTACATTCCAATGGTTTTAATAACTTCCCCTGTACATTCCTTGGCATTACTGTCTGTTATATCTCATATATATATATATTATTATATATATATATATATATATATATATATATATATATATATATATGCAAGCCATTTAACATTGCCCTAATCAATGCAGAGTGAATATGAGCACTGCTATTTCAAAAAAGTGGTATTTTCTTTAAGCACCCCACTCAGCAAACAATCATGAGGTCCACATTAGAAGTCACCAGGTCTGTCAAATTGTTTGAGAATTCAAATATGGATTGCCCAAGATGGTGACCATGAGATTCTTGAAACTGGAAAAAAACTGATTTTTTACAGCTGCAGAGATGTCATATTGTACTCCTTATAATTTTGCCAGTAACAATACCTACTCACAAATATGTGACATATACATACATCAGTCATTGAACAAACTGTGCAGTGTCTAGAGACTACAACTATAAGCCCCTTCTAAATATTATAACGCTTTTTCGCAGGCCACCTATTTACTATGGCGAAGCAGGCTTAAGCGGTGTTTCTGCACAGGTTAGAACAAGGCAAGAAATTTTCGAACCACAACCCCCCTCCCTCCCATCATTTTTTTCATGAAGGGGTTAGGTTTAGGGCACAACTTTTTTGCTTGCTTGCAAGGCGCGTTTGACATGATAAACTAATCTGGTCAAACCATTGCGAGACCAACCCGCCAGTTGGCCTCGCAATGGCACCATATATCTATCGCATGTGGTGTTGCTATGGCAACTGACGCCAGGACATGAACTAAAGCTGGTAGTGAACAAGCTCGATGTGCTGATAGTTTTTACACTTCCAGCTTTAGTTTCCCAATGGTTCCTAACATGCCATGGCAGCACTTGATGAATAGAAAATTCATATTTCCAACGAATTAATTTTCTTATGCCCTCCCAATCAAGGTGTACTGGCTCCATTAGATCGTAGTTGTGAGTAGACAAGTAAGTAACAGTGGTAGGCACCACGTTTACGAATGATTATGCCAATACACTGTTAAGAGCTAGGCAACAATTTTCTCTTGGAATAAATGATTCGCTCCCTGAAACTAGGTCTATTTGTTTTTTTTTGTTATTTCCTCCAGTTACCTGCCAAAATCTACGAGGATTAATTATTAATAAAGAAGACAACGTTTGTTCAAAATATGAGTGCTTGGCAGGTGAAAGTGCGCGTGCGTACTCGTCGGCTACACTACAATAATTATCCCATCTTTTGATGTTGCCCGAGAGCTTTGCACTTCGAAAGATGCGCTTCTTTTTATTAAGTAGCAGCCTTAAAGTAGGCGTGAACCAAGCTGACCGATTGCTATCGGTTATTTTAAGGCGCGGTATGAAGCGGTCGGTAAGCCCTTTGATTTTAGCTCTAAAACTTAGCCAGTATACGTTTACGGAATGTTCAAAAAAGCAAGAAAAAAATCGTGTGAAAATGTCTCCAGTTCAGCATTATTTACCGTGTAGTCACTCTCCCGTAATCTTCGATTATTTTTTATGTTTTACTAATTGTTTATGGCGTGTTTGGTACGAGAAAGTGAATAGCAGAGTGATCGCTGAGACCTAGCACGACTTACAGAAGCTGGATGAGTTCAAGGTTATTTGTGAAAACCAAGTGCAATATGGTTGGACTAGTAGACGTGATATGAGTTGGGGAGTTAACAACTGGCTAAAGTTAAACTCTAAGCATGTAATAATAAAAGAGGTGAATGCGGAATTACTGGAGCCAGGTATGGTACAAGGTGAATTCCAGTGGATGTCGGGGAAATTAAAATCGCCTAAAAGAATAATATGCTAGGTGGGAAACCGAACGTGAAGCATGTTAAGGGCATCGTACAAATCTGAAGAAAAACCAGCAGGTATATAAGGAGGCTGATAGCACGCACAAACGAGAGGGTCTTTGTTGTGTAAGCGAACACTAACGCACACTAATTCTAGAGGGCAAACGAGAGCTACATGTGATGAAACCAGATCGTCTGCAACAGCTATAAGGACACCACCTCCGGAGCATGATCTACGATCGCATCGATAAAACTTGTATTTGTTTTCGCAATTTAGAATTTCGGAGCTGTCTTTCCATGGAAAGCCACGTCTCTGTCAATACAACGACATCTGCAAGACAATTGTCAATCAGAGATGACAGGGCGTCTCGCTCGCCTATTGCACTTCTAAGATTACTAAGCAGAAAGAAACAATTCTGTTTGACACTACTACGTCGTGGATTTGGTTTTCGCTACGAAGACGCTTGGACCGACGAGCTAGAAGGACTTAGGTTAGTGTCATTTTGTTGTTATCGTCAACTGGAACAACAGACAAGACACGATCAGTGACAGGACAGTTCACGTCACTTTTCTTGTTAATAACAACCTTGTTGTATTTTACTGAATACTTCTGACCGCTGGCTTTACCGAAATCAGTTAATTTTTTCCTGGCTGTCCATGTGTCTTTACAGAAATCTTCGTTAATGTTAATGTTCGTACCGCGCAACTTTGCTTTTTGGGAAAAGATGTTATCTCTAACTTTGAATGACGCAAAAACGTAAGACAACAGGGCGGCACTTGTTTGTTACAAATGCTCCTAGTCTGTGCGCTTGAGATATCGCGTCATCTGAAAGCTGCATCTCGAAAGAACTTGAAATAACTGCCCCTAACCTTTGCTTCTGTGTCTGACAATGTTTCGGCTGCACCATGAGTAATGCCGTAGAAGATTAGGTTGTCTCGTCGCGATCGATCTTCGTAGGCGTCAAGTCGTGCGCGAAGAGTAGCATTCCCACTAAGAACCCCTGACGCAATCCAAACAGAACAATCCGAACGCGATCCCTCGGATACCTTTTTCAAAGTGTTCACCTTTTCGTCAAGGTTTGCTAAACGTGTTGTGAGGTCGGACACTTTGTTATCAAGAACCTTTTGGTTATTTTTAACTACTTCAATGGATGCCATAAGTTTGTCGTGCCGCTCATCGAGGTGCTCGGTTAGGCGACCTATAGCTAAGAGGACTGCATTATCCTGTACTTTGGGGTCTGGCTTTAGGGGACAAGGACTCAGTTCAACGTCATCTCCTAACAAAAGCAATTTGACAACACGAACACATTCACCAGCCGTAACCATTAAAACGCGTGGGCATGGGAATAGCAGCAAACATACGTTATTACATCTTATACAGTGAATAGAATAACAACCAACCTGAGTGAAAAGCCAGAAGTGGTTTTTAGCGACCATTGTCGCTGCTGCCATCCCAGGCCCACTGAACGGGTGATGCTTCGAGGACGAGCTTATGTAGTCCACCGTTGTCGCTTCCGATGTCGTTGCGGCCTTCCTCAAAAGCTCCGGTATGGCATAACACAGTGGGTGGGGGCATGTCAGGAAATCAGCGCCGATATCGCTGCAAACCTCCGGAAAAGGGCACGTGCCAGACTTGGGTACGTGCGCGGCACAATCCACGCAGACAGGGATACACGTTTCGATGACGTGAGCCAACTGGGTGAAAAGACAGAAGTCGTTTTTAGCGACCATTGTCGCTGCTGCCATCCCTTGATAACATTGTTGGCTAACATGCCGCCACTGTGCCGATGGCTATCGCACCACAATGCGCAGCGCAGCCAACGGGCACGCGATGGAAATTTGGACGAATTGGTTGCGCATAAGCTCGCGCGTGCCGATCGTGACTTATCTGGGCGCCATTCGCCGAAATATTCTCCCCCGTCGCCCATTATAGCTGCCTGATTGCGTTCTCCGGCCGGACAGAGGCGGGAAGAGAAACGAGCGATCTGGATTCTCATCAGGTGCATCGAAGTTTGTGATCCCGCTGACCGCTTTGGGGTGAGCATGGCAGACCACCGAGGCGCAGCCTCCTTTTCACGGTTGAAGATGTTCTTTCTTTGGGAGGCCTTTCTCTTTTGACCCTCCAAGCAGACGCATTTGGGCACACATGGCAGTGGTATCGTGACACAGGCACTGTTAGCATCCCGCACAATTTTTCAGTTAGTCTCGGTGAATTAGCATTCACAGAAAAACGGGAGTGACGTGGCTGCAGCGTCTTCTGAATATCCATGTCTTTATTTTTTGTTCCAAACACCTGTTGCCATTCAAAAGAAACTGCGCAATCAGTGGAAGATAGATAGATAGATAAATAGATAGATAGATAACTCGACGAAAAGAACGGAATGACGCTATGACCGCAACATTTTTCTGCCGTGGGAGAGGTTAGTAACGAAACCTGTTTAGCTAGAGTGTTCCTTTCGGTATAGATGGCTTGAACTGTCGTCGCTGGAAACGCCAAGTTGACGCACTGCATGGCACGCGTAAAGGTCTTGACGTCACCCATTGAGGCTATTATTATATCACTAGTGAACTCATTCGTTATTGAAGGCGAGAGGCCAAAAACTTCTGGCCACATCGTTTTCATGTTAAAGCAGGTCAAGCGCGATGTCATTATGCTGCCTCTACTTCATCAAGGCCGCCGTGTTGGTGAGTTATGGAACAGCGAACATGACGTCACGTGCAAGCGATCTATACACTTACTGAAGACAGCCCGAAACATTGATAAACGTGTTTGTCTCCCCTGTATGCAATGACACAGAATCATACGCGAAGTCATAACGTGGTCTGTACTGTTGCGTACCGAAACAAGCGCCACTTTTCGTGCGCCCCATCATAGCCATCATTCATCGCATTACCTAGGAGTGCCGCCATCGCGAATTCAATAGTTTACCGAAGCTAAAGCTCCGTACGTCTCATGAGTCGAAAAACTCTAGATTCCGGTGGCGTCGTCAACATGATTGCTAACAAAAAACAAAGGGTCACATGACCAAGTGGGGACGCCATCGTATGATATAGTCGATTGTTCGAAAGTTAGCTGATGCTGAACACACACATGTGAGCGATTTTGCTCCAAGAGCGGAGCGGCAGTCGCCGCGCGAGGCCAAAACAGGTTTCTAGAGCGACTACTGTCCGCTCTAGTGCAATTCGCTAGACTTGAAAAAGTTCGCTCGGGGCAGAAGCGGCCGAGCGACTAGTGAAGTCGTTTGACACGTGATGCCTGGGGCGAGTCGAGGAGTGAACGCTCGTGGTGCAGGGAACTCGCTGCACAGAACTCGCTCCGACTGAGTGGCAGACGACATCCGTCCTCTCCCCGGCTCACAAATGTTTCGCGCTGCTTTGAACGAGTTGCTCATTGCAGAAGTAGTGAAACGACCTCTTCTTAGGGACATCAAGATGGAGGATTTCCGCAAGAAGCATAAGAAGAGCATTCTTTGGCAAAAAATTGCCGAGATCCTTAAGAAGTTGCACTCTTTGTAAAGTAAATGTCATCGCTTGAACTGGACAGGTTCACTGGTGAAGTCGAACTTTAACTGTTTTCCTTTTGTTTCTCTCTGCGATGCTTCAACCGGAGTGACAATCTTGTTCCCTACCTTATTATTTGATAATATTATTACTGCTTTCTTTTTTGCATTTTCATTTAATGTTTCTCCCACGTAAAGGAGCCGCATGAGGGACGTATTTATGTGTCGTAGCAAATGTTGCTGGTTTGACAAACGATGAATTTTGGTGACGGTGCATAGTTGAAAGGGTTCCCTGGAACGAGAGAACAAGGGCGGGCGCTACGGCAGTCGACTTTAAAAGTATCATTCCACACAGGTACTTAAAAGAGAGTTTCGTGATGTGACTCAACAAAGAGGGGGCGCGAAGCAAAACTGTGTTGCGTGAAATGATGTGATACTTCGGCTTTCCTGCTTACCACTGCAACACTTATGGACCCAAATGTCCGCTAAAGCAAGACTCACTGCGTAGTCTCTGACCTGGGCCGCGCACAAGTGTATATACAGCCGCCAAAGAACCGGGACAACGAGCGCATCATATATACCATGCTACCTGCCGTTGGTGAAACTCTTCCTAGGGTTCTTTACTGAATCATTGAAAAAACCAAAAGGCTTGCTATTTATGGTCGAAGCATGGAAATTTGGACACCAGAATAAATGTAGACCATTCAGAAAATGCCGACGAAGAGTGTGTACGCATATGCCACTGGGTGACCACAAACACGGCCGAAACTTACCACTGAGAGTTTTTATATAAAATTTTCTTTTGACTCGAACGAACAGGTACTGGGCTGACAAAAACCTTGTTTGGCGTGCCAAAGCTAAATCGGTGAAAACAAGATCAATGATTCCGAGAAACATAGGAAGTTCTGCTCAAAACACGCTCGCAGTTCTTATGCATTCACTTAGCTGGAACAGCTGTCTAATGAAACCATACCAGCAAACTCTTTCATTTGCTTCTCCATGGTCAGTTACTTAAGCGTGCAATAAAAATCATACGTTAAGAAACCGGACAAAACAAAAAGCAACTGCGAACGTTGCTTATTTGTTCTAAGATACATGTTACACCTAATTCAATCAGTGTACATCGCGTAAAAGTCGAGCGTCTATTGATGATGAACCTAGCAGCACACAGCTGCGAAAGGAAGGACACTTGGAGGAGAGCGAGGCTTGTAGATACCACTGAAAACAGCGGTTAACCGGCACCTTCCGCGCACAACACTGCCCACCAGAGCTGCTGGCGTCGTGCTACAGTGTCTAGAAATATACTTCCTAGTGTGCTGAGCACGGGCTAGGAGATAGCCCCGCAGCTGATTACTGCCAGCAGCGCCGGCATGGTGCGCTGCTGTGCGAGTGTGTGCATTGGCGTTCAATCCTTGCGCTCCGCAAGCATTGCGAAGCCTGCAGGAGGCCGAGCCGCGCTAGGCCAACTATTATTTTCCTGCATTTTCGGAGAGTTTTTGGACATAATGCTTTATTATGTAAGAACTACTCGATATCTTTCACAGTACTGGTGCTTTGCAATACCAAATGGAGATCATTTCGTGACATAAATTTCGCCTTCCGCTACTGCCCGCAAAAAAAAGACGCAGGTCCCAGGTAACTTGGGAATCAATGCTATGCAAGGTGACTCTGTTGTAATTTTTATTAAATGAAACAGACCCTAAGTTAAGGGGGTGACCGTGAGGGCACCCAGACGTAGGCGATTTGATAGATAGATAGATAGATAGATAGATAGATAGATAGATAGTAGATAGATATATAGATAGATAGATAGATAGATAGACAGATAGACGGACGGGCAGACGGGCGGACGGACAGACAGACAGACAAGAGTACAGACAGACAGATGGACGGATGGACGGACAGCCAGACAGTCAGACGGACAGGCAGACAGACGGACGGATGGACAGAGAGACGGATGGGTGAATAGACGGACAGCCGGACAGACACACTGACAGGCAGACAGACGGACGGATGGACAGAGAGACAGATGGATGAATAGACAGACAGAAAACAGACGGACGGACAGGCAGACACAGGCGGACGGACGGATGGACCCACGGATAGACAGGCAGACAAGCGGAGGGACGGACAGACGGATTGACGGACAGATGGACAGACAGACAGATAGACAAACAACAGACAGACAGACAGACAGACAGACGAATGGACGGAGAGACGGACAGATAGACAGATAGACGAATGGACGGAGAGACGGACAGATAGACGGATAGACAGATAGACGAATGGACGGAGAGACGGACAGATAGATAGACGAATGGACGGAAAGACGGACAGATAGACAGATGGACAGACAGATAGACAGATAGACAGATGGACAGACAGATAGACAGATAGACGAATGGACGGAAAGACGGACAGATAGACAGATGGACAGACAGATAGACAGATAGACGAATGGACGGAAAGACGACAGATAGACAGATGGACAGACAGATAGACAGATAGACGAATGGACGGAAAGACGACAGATAGACAGATGGACAGACAGATAGACAGACGAATGGACGGAAAGACGACAGATATACAGATGGACAGACAGATAGACAGACGAATGGACGGAAAGACGACAGATAGACAGCTGGACAGACAGATAGACAGACGAACGGACGGAGGGACGGACAGGCGGACGGAGGGACAGGCAGGCGGACGGAGGGACAGGCAGGCGGACGGAGCGACAGGCAGGCGGACGGAGCGACAGACAGGCGGACGGAGGGACAGACAGGCGGACGGAGGGACAGACAGGCGGACGGAGCGACAGACAGGCGGACGGAGCGACAGACAGGCGGACGGAGCGACAGACAGGCGGACGGAGCGACAGACAGGCGGACGGAGCGACAGACAGGCGGACGGAGCGACAGACAGGCGGACGGAGCGACAGACAGGCGGACGGAGCGACAGACAGGCGGACGGAGGGACAGACAGGCGGACGGAGGGACAGACAGGCGGACGGAGCGACAGACAGGCGGACGAGCGACAGACAGGCGGACGGAGCGACAGGCAGGCGGACGGAGCGACAGGCAGGCGGACGGAGCGACAGGCAGGCGGACGGAGCGACAGGCAGGCGGACGGAGCGACAGGCAGGCGGACGGAGCGACAGGCAGGCGGACGGAGGGACAGGCAGGCGGACGGAGGGACAGGCAGGCGGACGGAGGGACAGGCAGGCGGACGGAGGGACAGGCAGGCGGACGGAGGGACAGGCAGGCGGACGGAGGGACAGGCAGGCGGACGGAGGGACAGGCAGGCGGACGGAGGGACAGGCAGGCGGACGGAGGGACAGGCAGGCGGACGGAGGGACAGGCAGGCGGACGGAGGGACAGGCAGGCGGACGGAGGGACAGGCAGGCGGACGGAGGCACAGGCAGGCGGACGGAGGGACAGGCAGGCGGACGGAGGGACAGGCAGGCGGACGGAGGGACAGGCAGGCGGACGGAGGGACAGGCAGGCGGACGGAGGGACAGGCAGGCGGACGGAGGGACAGGCAGGCGGACGGAGGGACAGGCAGGCGGACGGAGGGACAGGCAGGCGGACGGAGGGACAGGCAGGCGGACGGAGGGACAGGCAGGCGGACGGAGGGACAGGCAGGCGGACGGAGGGACAGGCAGGCGGACGGAGGGACAGGCAGGCGGACGGAGGGACAGGCAGGCGGACGGAGGGACAGGCAGGCGGACGGAGGGACAGACAGGCGGACGGAGGGACAGACAGGCGGACGGAGGGAGGGACAGACAGGCGGACGGAGGGAGGGACAGACAGGCGGACGGAGGGAGGGACAGACAGGCGGACGGAGGGACAGACAGGCGGACGGAGGGACAGACAGGCGGACGGAGGGACAGACAGGCGGACGGAGGGACAGACAGGCGGACGGAGGGACAGACAGGCGGACGGAGGGACAGACAGGCGGACGGAGGGACAGGCAGGCGGACGGAGGGACAGGCAGGCGGACGGAGGGACAGGCAGGCGGACGGAGGGACAGGCAGGCGGACGGAGGGACAGGCAGGCGGACGGAGGGACAGGCAGGCGGACGGAGGGACAGGCAGGCGGACGGAGGGACAGGCAGGCGGACGGAGGGACAGGCAGGCGGACGGAGGGACAGGCAGGCGGACGGAGGGACAGGCAGGCGGACGGAGGGACAGACAGGCGGACGGAGGGACAGACAGGCGGACGGAGGGACAGACAGGCGGACGGAGGGACAGACAGGCGGACGGAGGGACAGACAGGCGGACGGAGGGACGGACAGGCGGACGGAGGGGCAGACAGGCGGACGGAGGGGCAGACAGGCGGACGGAGGGGCAGACAGGCGGACGGAGGGGCAGACAGGCGGACGGAGGGCAGACAGGCGGACGGAGGGGCAGACAGGCGGACGGAGGGGCAGACAGGCGGACGGAGGGGCAGACAGGCGGACGGAGGGGCAGACAGGCGGACGGAGGGACGGATGAACAGATAAATAGATAGATAGATAGATTCTCAAAGGGGTTGTGCTACGCAAAGAAATTAGTTTTGAAAACCATTGACAATATAACTACCAGAGTCATTTTTTAAAATGTGCTTTGTTCTTGAGAGCAAGAATTATCACAGAAGACCCTAAAACCTTTACCTCTTAGCCTGCATTCCGTTAGGATTCGAGTGAAAACAAAGAATGATAACATGCCGATGAATAATCTGACATTCGCCGCATATGATACTCATAAAGTTGTTGGAAAGGGAGTCCGACGTTGACATGAAATGAATACTGTGTGAATGAAATTTGAAAGGGTATTTTCAGTTTTCTAGATAAATAATAATGTTTAAAATTTTGCCTAAACAGCGATTTCATTCCCGACAGCGTTCACCCTAATCCAAAAAGATAGTTCGATGAAGTCACTTCAGAATGCTTTTCTCACAAGACAGCCTTCGGATTCAGCCTTCTGTCTGCCTACTCGATCCTACTTTTTCGTTCAGGAAACCGTGCCGAATCGGTTAGTGCGGGGAACCTTTTGTTCGAACGATAAATTCTTTGACACAGCGGCGCAATACACGCCCTTTCTATGCAATGCCGCTTATCTTTTAACATCTCAGGGTGATGCAGTGTACATATGGCGCCGTCAAACTTCACAGTAAATCAGATGGCATCTGACAAACACTGATTTAAAACGTGGCGAGGCTCCGGCAGCAACACGACAACAGGAATTTCACGCGTTCGTGCACCCTGTCGACACGCAGCGCCGCTTGTGGCATCTGAGTGCAGTCATCACATGCGCGGCCACCCTCTCTCGTACGGAACTCGCGCGCTCAGTACACTAGGCAGTATATTTCTAGACACTGTAGTCGCGCAACAGCAGCGGTTGTAGAGTGTACTAGTGTAGCGGTAGCTCGCGGCGCTTGTGAAACGAACACGCGTCCTCCCGCCGCTCATGGCCGCGATGACCACCGCTCGGTCGTTCGCATGTGAAACAGGCTGAGATAGGAAATGTTGAAACGGTCGATCGTAGGAGTACGAGGACGGTGCACTTCTCAGCGAGAGCTCATGTCAGTGGCCCGAGATGGCGTAGGGGGAGCCCAGTAGGCCAGAGCTGCACTGTCATCGGAGATCGCGGGGGCACAACCAGTTGGCACGAAATCCGGAGAGCGAGTGGGCCTCTTCATTTTCTGAAGTGATATGTATATTGTCAAGGGGTCGTGACGTGGCCGAAGACGGGAGACTGTGTTTGGATTTAACTGTTTATTTGGGCGAACCTGTGCCCGGCAAACGGAAAGCCCAATTACAGCAGCAGTCTCGCACAGATAGCAGTCTCGGACTGATAGCGGCGAACGGAGCGTCGGCCTTCGATCAACAACTGACAAGCGGCGAAGCACGTCGGCATTTATACTCTTGCCGTCTAATGTTCTAGCGTTATCGCTGGCGGTGGCGTAGGTTCCAGAACAATCTGTACCGTTCGCACAGTGGGCGTGATCTTATCGAAATGATCTACTATAGTCCGGAACCTTCTAGAAAACTGCTGGCGCGGTTTGCGCTGAGAATCGTGCGGTGTTTTGGGACGATAACAAAAACTTGGGAAATGGAACGTGGCATTGCCCCCCTTTGAAAAAAGGCATCGTCCCGATGCTTTAACTAAAGATGAAAGTACAATAATAATGCAAGAAACTACAATAAATAAATTACGATATAACAATAATACCAAAAACACTAGTTCAGTTTGTTAACGCGCATGAAACGGCTTGAGGCGCGCGACATGGACGACTTCAGGTTGCGATCGCGTCGTTGAGAGTTCGTGATGCCGTCGGGGACAACCTCATAATCAAGTGGGCCGAGCCGACGAACCACCCTGTACGGTCCGAAGTACCGTCGCAGAAGCTTTTCACTTAGTCCACGTCGGCGTATCGGCGTCCACACCCAAACACGTTCACCAGGCTGGTATTCCACGAAGCGTCGTCGAAGGTTGTAACGGTGGCTGTCGGTCGTCTGTTGATTCTTGATACGGAGACGCGCAAGTTGTCGGGCTTCTTCGGCGCGTTAAAGGTACTCGCTCAAATCGAGGTTTTCTTTCTCGGTGACGTTGGGTAACATGGCATCGAGCGTCGTTGCCGGGCTCCTTCCGTAGACCAATTTCTATGGAGATATCTGCGTCGTCTCTTGCACCGCCGTGTTGTATGCGAAGGTCACATACAGAAGAATGGCGTCCCACGTCTTGTGTTCGACATCGACGTACATTGACAGCATGTCGGCGATCGTCTTATTAAGCCGCTCGGTGAGGCCGTTGGTCTGTGGGTGGTACGCTGTCGTCCGGCGGTGGCTTGTTTGGCTGTATGCCAAGAATACTTGAGTTAACTCGGCCGTGAATGCCGTTTCTCTGTCGGTGATAAGGACCTCCGGGGCGCCATGACGTAGGACGATATTTTCGACAAAGAATTTAGCTACCTCGGATGCACTGCCTTTTGGCAGGGCTTTTGTCTCGGCGTAGCGGGTGAGGTAGTCGGTAGCTACCACGATCCCCTTGTTTTCGAAAGCCGACGTCGGGAACGGCCCCATTAGGTCCATACCAATCTGCTGGAAAGGTCGCCAAGGTGGATCAATTGGCTGCAGAAGTCCCGCTGGCCTTGTCGGCGGTGTCTTGCGTCGCTGACAGTCCCGGCATGTTCTCCCATAACGAGTGACGTCAGTGGTAAGACGTGGCCAGTAGTACCTTTCTTGTATCGTCGCGAGCGTGCGAGAAACATCGAGGTGCCCTGTCGTCGGATCGTCGTGAAGGGCCTGCAGGAGTTCTGGTCGCAGAGCTGAAGGCACCACAAGGAGGTACTTAGCTCGAAGCGGTGAAAAGTTTTTCTTTTGTAAGAGGACCGTTTCGTAGAAAGAACGACGCAAGTGCGCGCTTCAATACCTTCGGGACTTCGGTGGTCCTGCCTTCGAGGTATTCTATTAGGGCCTTAAGTTCCGGGTCGGCCCTCTGTCGTTCAACAAGTCGTCGGTAGTTATCGTTCCTAAGAAGTAGTCGTCATCCGGGTCGTCGGGTAGCGGTTGGTCGACAGGCGCACGAGAGAGACAGTCGGCGTCGGAGTGTTTTTTTGCCAGACTTGTAAATGACAGTAATGTCATATTCTTTAAGTCTCAGGCTCCATCGTGCGAGGCGACCTGAGGGGTCCTTCAAGGTGGCTAGCCAACACAATGCGTGGTGGGCGCTCACAACTTTGAAGGGCCTGCCGTAGAGGTAGGGGCGAAATTTCGACATAGCCCAGATGATAGCGAGGCACTCCTTTTCTGTTGTGGAATAATTTGCTTCTGCTTTGGATAGTGATCGGCTGGCGTAACTAATAACCCTTTCAAGTCCGTCAGCCCTCTGCACAAAAACGACGCCAAGACCTACGCTGCTTGCGTCAGTATGTATTTCTGTCTCGGCGAATTCGTCGAAATGGGCAAGTAACGGAGGCGTCTGGAGGCGATGTTTAAGCTCCTGGAAAGCGTGTTTCTGCGGCGTTTCCCACTTAAATTCCACGTCGGCCTTGGTAAGGTTAGTGAGAGGATCGGCGATGCGGGCGAAGTTTTTCACGAACCGCCTATAATAGGCACAGAGGCCCAGAAATCGGCGCACGGCTTTCTTGTCAGTGGGCGGCGGGAAGTAGGCGATAACGGCTGTTTTCCGTGGATCGGGACGAACTCCAGACTTGCTGATAACGTGCCTTAGAAACAAAAGCTCCTCTTACGCAAATCTGCACTTTTCTGGCTTCAGTGTGAGTCCGGAAGTCTTGATGACTTGAAGTAAAGCTTCAAGGCGCCGAAGATGCTCGTCGAAACTCGAGGAAAACACGACGACGTCGTCCAAGTACACAAGGCAAGTCTGCCACTTCAATCCTGCCAGTACTGTATCCATTACGCGTTGAAACGTTGCAGGCGCTGAGCAAAGGCCACAGGGCATCACCTTAAACTCGAAGAGGCCGTCCGGTGTTATAAACGCCGTCTTCTCTCGGTCTCTTTCGTCGACTTCGATTTGCCAATAGCCAGTCTTGAGGTCCATTGACGAAAAGTACTTGGCGTTATGAAGCCGATCAAGTGTGTCATCTATTCGTGGGAGGGGATACACGTCCTTTCTTGTGATTTTGTTCAGGGCGGCGATAGTCGACGCAGACACGTAGGGTCCCATCCTTTTTCTTCACTAACACCACGGGGGATGCCCATGGACTCTTGGACGGCTGGATACTGTCATCTCGCAGCATTTCATCAACTTGTCTCTTCATGGCCTCACGTTCTCGCGTCGAAACCCTGTACGGACTCTGACGGAGTGGTCTGGCATTTTCTTCGGTTATGATGCGATGTTTCGTGATTGGGGTCTGCCGAATTTTCGATGACGACGAAAAGCAATCTTCGTATTGCAGGAGCAGGGCCTTGAGCTGTTTGCTTATCGTTCGGAAGTCTGGGATTGACGTCGAAAGCTATGGGAGGGGTTTGGTTCCTGTGAGCAGGTTCCGCAGAATCGGCGAGGACGAAAGCACTGGTGGCTTCGACAATTTCTTCGATGTATGCGACCGTTGTTCTTTTGTTCACATGTTTGTACTCATTGCTGAAATTCGTGAGCATAACCGCTGCTTTGCCTTACCGCAGCTCTGCAATTCCTCTTGCGACGCAAATATTTCGGGTGACCGACAGATGCTGACTGCCTTCAACGACGCCTTCCAAGTCAGGTGATTTAGGAGCGCCGACTGAAATAATGACGCTTGAGCGAGGCGGAATGGTGACTTGTTCTTCCAGCACATTCAAGGCATGGTGTCCTGACGGTGTGCGCGGCGGTAGTGCTTCTTCTGTGGATAAAGTTATCGACTTTGTTTTTAGGTTGATGACAGCACCATGAGGGCATAAGAAGTCCATGCCAAAAATGGCATCTCGCGAGCAACGCTGTAGAACTACGAAGTCTGTAGAATAAATACGGCCGTTAATGGTGACTCTCGCTGTGCATATTCCTGCAGGCGTTATGAGACGACCTCCGGCGGTGCGGATTTCAGGGCCTTTCCAAGCTGTCCTAACTTTCTTTAACTTCGCGGCGAACGACCCACTGATGACAGAATAGTCGGCTCTAGTATCAACGAGGGCGGTCACACTGTGGCCGTCGACAAGAACGTCGAGGTCGCTAGTTCGCCGTCTCGCATTACAGTTAGGGCGTGGTGTCGGGTCACGGCTGCGTCGGCTTGTTCCGCTGCTTCCATGCTGCGTCGTCAGGCCACCTTCGGTAAATGAGCTTTCGCCGTCAGGGCTTTGCCTGGTTGGCGTTGTGTTCGGAAAGCTCCGTGGCGGCGTCGTCGTCGTCGGAGGATCTTCAGTAGTTCGTCGCACAGCAACCACACCTCCACCGGTTGCTGCCCTTATTTTCCCGGATACGGACTAGGAGACCGGCCCCGCGTTGGGCCAGAGTAGTGCCGGTGGTGCGGTGACGTGCGGGCGGCTCGGCGACGGCGAACGCGAAGGGCTTCGTGGTGTCCACCGAGTTCCTGTCAGGTAGTCGGTGATGTTACGTGGTCGTTCTCCTGACTGTGGACGGGGTGCATTGACGGCGAAGCCACGCAGTCTCATCTGTCGGTACTGGCAACGGCGGTATGTGTGTCCGGCCTCGCCGCAGTGGTAGAAGAGCGGGCGATGGTCAGGGGTGCGCCAGACCGTCAGTCTTCCTCGGTGCACTGCGGTGGGCCGCTGGTGAACGATATGACGTCGGTGGGGGTGGTGGCGCTGGTGGCGTCTGTCGACGGAGTGCGATGGGGCGGCGTTTTGGCGTGGACGGGGAGGAGCGTTGTGGCGCAGTGCAGCGGCGTAGCTCATAGCTTCCGGCTCGGGCAGCGGTGCGTGGGGAATTTGAAGCGATTGCCGAACTTTTTCTCGCACAATGTCGGGCAATTGAATCCACTTGAGGCTGTGCCGAAGGCAACAGCTTGCCCAGCTCTTCCCGCACGATAGCTCCGGATCGTTTCACGCAGGTCTCCGGAGTTACTGGCTTGAGCAGCAGCCCAGTCCTGCAGTCAGGCGACGATTATACTGTCTGGGTGCGCATGTCCAGGGTCTTTTCGATAGTGGTCGCTTCGGCTACAAATTCTTGGGCGTTATCGGTGGGTTTCTCATCAGTCCCGCGAAGAGCTCCTGTTTGACCCCTCGCATGAGGGAAACGAACTTTTTTCTCCTCAGGCATGTCTGGCTCAGCGTGACAGAATAATGAGGTCGTTTCTTCTGTAAAAATGCCGACATTTTCACTTCGTATTAGAACCCCGGGCTCTAATAAAGCAGCGGTCCTCTCTTTGCGAGCGACGCTCGCGAACGTTTGCAGGAATGCGCCGCAGAAAACATCCCACGTTCGGAGCGTGGACTCCCGATTTTCAAGCCAGGTCCTTGCGGTGTCTTCCAAATAGAAGAACACACGACGCAGCTTTTCGTCATGGTCCCAGTGGTTGAGGGCGGCCACACGGTCGTATGTTTCTAGCCAGGACTCCGGGTCTTCGAACGATGACCCATGGAAAATTGGTGGTTCCCTGGGTTGATGCATGACCATCGTGGGCTGGGACGCTGCGGTTGTCATTGTCGCTGCAGTCGCGGTCATGGCCTTGGTCTTCCGCGCCTTGTCTTGTAGAAGCCCGTACTCCGGTGGTAGCCCTTGCTGTCGGCGGCTTGTTCGCTGCTCCTGGTTGGCGTCGGTGTCTTCTCCGCGACGTGGGCTGGGTTCACGGCTTGACGGGGGCGTCCGGTACATGAACGAAGCAGCACCTCCACCAGATGTCACGGGGTCGTGACGTGGCCGAAGACAGGAGACTTCGTGTTGGGATTAACTGTTTATTTGGGCGAACCTGTGCCGGTAAAGGGAAAGTCCAATTACAGCAGCAGTCTCGCACAGATAGCAGTCTCGGACTGATAGCGGCGAACGGAGCGTCGGCCTTCGATCAACAACTGACAAGCGGCGAAGCGCGTCGGCATTTATACTCTTGCCGTCGAATGTTCTAGCGTTATCGCTGGCGGTGGCGTAGGTTCCAGAACAATCTGTACCGTTCGCACAGTGGGCGTGATCTTATCGAAATGATCTACTACAGTCCGGAACCTTCTAGGAAACTGCAGGCGCGGTTTGCGCTGAGAATCGTGCGTGTGTTTTGGGACGATAAAAAAACTTGGGAAATGGAACGTGGCAATAT